>CM037785.1:58110898-58160898 GCA_021229015.1 Solen grandis
TGTAACCACACACATAATTTTATAAATTAATGTTAACTTATTTGATTTTATCTTTTACTCTTCTCATAACCATGAATGTTATTTTCGTGGAATATAACGAAACTAATATGATATATTCAAAACTGAAGTCAAAAGTGAAAAAAGTAAATCCGTCCTATATCAGCCGAATCAGAGACGTAAATACCTGTTATAATAATAATAATAATAATAGTTATAATTCTTGCACTGGTTATCGACAACTGTAAGGGGAGGTAACTACTGCGGCGGAGTTCGGTTTGTATAAGTGACCAGTGCTGCTACCCGCTAACTAAATAAAGTGGCTCGCATCAAATGCCTTCTCACACTGGAGTGTATGAAACTGTAAATAGTTTGTGTGTAGTAAACATACATAGGATCTGGTTTTGAACAACATAGAACAGTACAGTGAGTGTTATGCGTGTATATGTATGTTTTATTCTCTCTTTCTCTCTCTTTCTCTTTCTTACTGTGATGAACTTTATTTAACTTGATAATCAAACGAAAACGGGTTTATACATATTGAATTAAACTGAATGTACGTTAATATCTACTCAAATGTTCTACACACAAACACACACACATATATATAGAGTACACCTCTGCCATTCAGCATAAATTAATTGTGATCTATTTCGAAATAGCCACTTTGCTAAATATAGACCGCGATTATTGTATGAACTTTTAATCCACATTTGGTTCAATCATCAATGTAGTTGTTGCATTACAACAGATCTACGATAATAACATAATTGATAAAAATAACGTGAAAATAAAATCATGGTAAGTAAATATTTTGTCCGCCCTGAGCAATATATGAACATTGATCGTTCCGGTGTCCCCGGATTCGCTATTTCCATGTCTGTCAATAACTTAGTTTTTATCAATTGAAGCCATTGCGAATGAAAACCGAAAGTCGTAGGAATATGCACACCAAAAGTTGTTGGTCACGTGTTATTCTGGTGCTGTAGGGTTTATTGATTGCTAAAGCAATGTTAATATCATATGAAATGCATTAATAAATAACTGTTGATCATTAATACCTTAGAGAACAAAGTTCGATTTTTGTACATAGAGTTCTTCGTTTTGTGTATTGGGAAATTCTCACCTGTGGTGAATCTTGTATGTTTATTACTACTCACATATTGGATTTGGAATGGTACAGATGGAAAATTGTAAGTTGCTAAAATTACTTTTTTATGACCTTATACTGTGTGCATTATACGTAACCCCGTTTCTCTCTCTCTCTCTGTCTTGGTGATGTTCAGTAATGGATTTAAGCAGTCTAAGTCTTATGTTAAATGATATCATTTTTAGCATTAATGCTGATATGGAAAATTATAGCCATCAACGGATTAAAGATTTTTTAACCTTTTATTTGCTGTCGATATTCTCACCAGTCAGATTGCAGTAGAACTCGGTTACCTGGAACCATACTGCAACACATGGGAACTAAAAAACAACAAATTGATAGAATTTGAACGTGAACGAGGTACTGATCGTCAACTTATGTCGTTTACTCTTTAAATGCCTAAATAAAGAACCAGACAGAACGCAAATAAGAACGACAACATATTCTGCTGATATCCCTTTTTAACATTTAGATGTATTTTGTCAATATTAGAACCAACAACGTTACATAAATCTGAACTTTTCAATAATTAAGTGGGCATGGTATTCAAAAATAATGCATCCGTATGGGATATTTTATAATGACAAACATATTGAACTAAATTACACAAAAGTTCTACATTACATAAGAAGTTGGAAACACTGATCTGTTTGGATTATGAAAGAGAACCGAACCCTTGTTATATGGGGATGATTGAAGATCAGTAACACTTTCTATTAATATGGGGATGATTGAAGATCAGTAACACTTCCTATTAGTATGGGGATGATTGAAGATCAGTAACACTTCCTATTAGTATGGGGATGATTGAAGATCAGTAACACTTCCTATTATATGGGGAGATTGAAGATCAGTAACACTTCCTATTATATGGGGATGATTGAAGATCAGTAACACTTCCTATTTATGGGGATGATTGAAGATCAGTAACACTTCCTATTAGTATGGGGATGATTGAAGATCAGTAACACTTCCTATTAATATGGGGATGATTGAAGATCAGTAACACTTCCTATTAATATGGGGATGATTGAAGATCAGTAACACTTCCTATTAGTATGGGGATGATTGAAGATCAGTAACACTTCCTATTAGTATGGGGATGATTGAAGATCAGTAACACTTCCTATTAATATGGGGATGATTGAAGATCAGTAACACTTCCTATTAGTATGGGGATGATTGAAGATCAGTAACACTTCCTATTAGTATGGGGATGATTGAAGATCAGTAACACTTCCTATTAGTATGGGGATGATTGAAGATCAGTAACACTTCCTATTAATATGGGGATGATTGAAGATCAGTAACACTTCCTATTAGTATGGGGATGATTGAAGATCAGTAACACTTCCTATTAGTATGGGGATGATTGAAGATCAGTAACACTTCCTATTAGTATGGGGGGATGATTGAAGATCAGTAACACTTCCTATTAATATGGGGATGATTGAAGATCAGTAACACTTTCTATTAATATGGGGATGATTGAAGATCAGTAACACTTCCTATTAGTATGGGGATGATTGAAGATCAGTAACACTTCCTATTAATATGGGGATGATTGAAGATCAGTAACACTTCCTATTAATATGGGGATGATTGAAGATCAGTAACACTTTCTATTAATATGGGGATGATTGAAGATCAGTAACACTCCTATTAGTATGGGGATGATTGAAGATCAGTAACACTTCCTATTAGTATGGGGATGATTGAAGATCAGTAACACTTTCTATTAATATGGGGATGATTGAAGATCAGTAACACTTCCTATTAGTATGGGGATGATTGAAGATCAGTAACACTTCCTATTATATGGGGATGATTGAAGATCAGTAACACTTCCTATTAGTATGGGGATGATTGAAGATCAGTAACACTTCCTATTAGTATGGGGATGATTGAAGATCAGTAACACTTCCTATTAGTATGGGGATGATTGAAGATCAGTAACACTTCCTATTAGTATGGGGATGATTGAAGATCAGTAACACTTCCTATTAATATGGGGATGATTGAAGATCAGTAACACTTCCTATTAGTATGGGGATGATTGAAGATCAGTAACACTTCCTATTAGTATGGGGATGATTGAAGATCAGTAACACTTCCTATTAGTATGGGGATGATTGAAGATCAGTAACACTTCCTATTAGTATGGGGATGATTGAAGATCAGTAACACTTTCTATTAATATGGGGATGATTGAAGATCAGTAACACTTCCTATTAGTATGGGGATGATTGAAGATCAGTAACACTTCCTATTAGTATGGGGATGATTGAAGATCAGTAACACTTCCTATTAATATGGGGAGGATTGAAGATCAGTAACACTTCCTATTAGTATGGGGATGATTGAAGATCAGTAACACTTCCTATTAGTATGGGGATGATTGAAGATCAGTAACACTTCCTATTAGTATGGGGATGATTGAAGATCAGTAACACTTCCTATTAATATGGGGATGATTGAAGATCAGTAACACTTTCTATTAATATGGGGATGATTGAAGATCAGTAACACTTCCTATTAGTATGGGGATGATTGAAGATCAGTAACACTTCCTATTAGTATGGGGATGATTGAAGATCAGTAACAGTCACACTGCCTACTAGTATGGGGATGATTGAAGATCAGTAACACTTCCTATTAATATGGGGATGTATTGAAGATCAGTAACACTTCCTATTAGTATGGGGATGATTGAAGATCAGTAACACTTCCTATTATATGGGGATGATTGAAGATCAGTAACACTTCCTATTAATATGGGGATGATTGAAGATCAGTAACACTTCCTATTAGTATGGGGATGATTGAAGATCAGTAACACTTCCTATTAGTATGGGGATGATTGAAGATCAGTAACACTTCCTATTAATATGGGGAGGATTGAAGATCAGTAACACTTCCTATTAATATGGGGATGATTGAAGATCAGTAACACTTCCTATTAGTATGGGGATGATTGAAGATCAGTAACACTTCCTATTAATATGGGGATGATTGAAGATCAGTAACACTTCCTATTAATATGGGGAGGATTGAAGATCAGTAACACTTCCTATTAGTATGGGGATGATTGAAGATCAGTAACACTTTCTATTAATATGGGGATGATTGAAGATCAGTAACACTTCCTATTAGTATGGGGATGATTGAAGATCAGTAACACTTCCTATTAGTATGGGGATGATTGAAGATCAGTAACACTTCCTATTAGTATGGGGATGATTGAAGATCAGTAACACTTCCTATTAATATGGGGAGGATTGAAGATCAGTAACACTTCCTATTAATATGGGGATGATTGAAGATCAGTAACACTTCCTATTAATATGGGGAGGATTGAAGATCAGTAACACTTCCTATTAATATGGGGATGATTGAAGATCAGTAACACTTCCTATTAATATGGGGAGGATTGAAGATCAGTAACACTTCCTATTAGTATGGGGATGATTGAAGATCAGTAACACTTCCTATTAATATGGGGATGATTGAAGATCAGTAACACTTCTTATTAGTATGTCTTTAATACAGAGATCTTCAAGCCGTATTTATGTAGGTCACCTCAAATGCAAAATGTCATACATGTATCTCGTCCTATATGACGTTTAACTCTACAAAAGACAATACATGTATCTTAAAATATATATATATTCGGGTTTAGACAAAGAAATAATATCTGAATAAAGTCATTTATATATTATATTTTATTACTCTTTATAGGTGTTATTTAACTAGAAAATGATATTTTCTAATATATAGAAATTTAGAGTTGCGCCATTTAACTTTCTTTATTTGTTCATATGGTTATAGATATTGCAATTGTTAAGTGTCAATAAGCAATGTGTTACGGGTGAATGTATTCATTATTGTATTGTTTTTTAACAAAAATAAAACTTACATACAATAAAGTTTATTTATAAACAATCCTTTATTGTAAATGTGTCTTTCTCATCGCAATTAAGGTCAAGGTGTGTCGATTCCTCTTTCTTCTATGTGGTAACAGGCTATTACAGTTGTACTTATCTTTACTGTGTATTTCTTTATGGGATTCAATACAATTCTCATTGACCATGACTATTTATATAGTTGATATCGGTTTTCGATTCTATTTAGACAAGGTTGTAGGAGTATCTGTGTGTAGGTAGTTGTAACAAGAATGTATGTGTGTATATCTGTATGTATGGGTGTAACAAGAATGTATGCGTGTATATCTGTATGTATGGGTGTTACAAGAATGTATGCGTGTATATCTGTATGTATGGGTGTAACAAGAATGTATGCGTGTATATCTGTATGTATGGGTGTAACAAGAATGTATGCGTGTATATCTGTATGTATGGGTGTAACAAGAATGTATGTGTGTATATCTGTATGTGTGGGTGTAACAAGAATGTATGTGTATATCTGTATGTATGGGTGTAACAAGAATGTATGTGTGTATATCTGTATGTATGGGTGTAACAAAAATATATGTGTGTATATGTATGTATGGGTGTAACAAGAATGTATGCGTGTATATCTGTATGTGTGGGTGTAACAAGAATGTATGCGTGTATATATGTATGTATGGGTGTAACAAGAATGTATGTGTGTATATCTGTATGTGTGGGTGTAACAAGAATGTATGCGTGTATATATGTATGTATGGGTGTAACAAGAATGTATGTGTGTATATCTGTATGTGAGGGTGTAACAAGAATATATGTGTGTATATCTGTATGTATGGGTGTAACAAGAATGTATGCCTGTATATCTGTATGTATGGGTGTAACAAAAATGTATGCCTGTATATCTGTATGTATGGGTGTAACAAAAATGTATGCGTGTATATCTGTATGTGTGGGTGTAACAAGAATGTATGCGTGTATATCTGTATGTGTGGGTGTAACAAAAATATATGCGTGTATATCTGTATGTATGGGTGTAACAAGAATGTATGCGTGTATATCTGTGTATGGGTGTAACAAGAATGTATGTGTGTGTATCTGTATGTGTGGGTGTAACAAGAATGTATGTGTGTATATCTGTATGTGTGTGTAAAGGGACGTCTTCGTGTGTTGAGGGATGTGACACTAGTGATGAGATCGTTTGCCTCCGGTCCTCATCTGTAACATACCAATATGCTATGTGACCATCACATCAGACTCGAATTCCTCCAATAATTCTTAGCGCTAAGTAATACTTAAATTCTTAAACTACGTAGATATACATTCTACTATTACTACTTTATGAAATATTCAAAAACACGACTAAGTTGAAATTAATTATTTTCTTAATTACTTACAATAATTGATATGAAATGAAAAGTTTGGGTATTTTTAGAGAAACAAAACTAATGAAATTCACCATTTAGTAATTTAAGTTTTACTTAGCGCAAAGACTTGTTTGTGGAATTCGACCCAGTTTTCTGGATGTTCAGCGATGTTGATAAATCCCGGGACTAGTTCACCCAGGACTGTATGACATGGTGTGATATCTTCTGTATCATATTACATATATTATAATGTTTTAAGCATTTACCATCGTCGAATACCCACGGCCGACCGATAGATCATCTTTAGGCCGTGGGATATTACGGTTGAATCAAATTACGTCATTTCATTGGTCGCATCACGTTTTTTAAAACCAATCAAAAAGGCCGTTTCATACAGCTGCCGGACGCCGTCATTTTTTCAATGTTTACGTGATTTTCATGCCTCCATCCTGATGAGTGTTGCTTTTAAAAGTCAGATTTTATTGCTCGATAAAATAATCTATAACCACTGTATTACGACGGTTTGCTTGCCTATTTCCCCACGGCATAATATCATGTAGTGAAACGGAATAAGTCAGCCAGGGGTATTTGACGATGAGCATTTACCCGGTACTCATTAGTGTTAGTTATAGGCGATGCCGTCGGAAATCTATGTAAGTCAGAGCGGAGTCTTGTAAATATAAATGAATCAGTATTCAGTTATTCAAGCCAAATAACACGTTGGTGAATGGGTGAAGTGCATACCAAATTTACAAAACGATATAGGTTGGATACAGAAACGATAATCTATACTACTAAAAGATCGATCTTTTTTTTTGTGTCGGATTTGGCGACGTTACGAAGCAACACTATGTATATAGAGAAGCACGGTTCCAAGGTTACCATTCAGTAGTTGTGGTATTTGTGCTTAAAATTTATTAAATTACACAGTTCACGTAAATGTATGGTGAATCCACCGAAATTTGATAAATCTAAAATAGTAACATTTCTGGGGAACGTTCTACGTACTGATCAAAATTACATTTACATCTTGGTGAACCTCAACTAGCCTCGCAGCCACGTTACATGAGTGTTAAAGGGCACGAAATCGGCACTGTATCTCAAGTTTTTACTTCAAGATTCCTATTATGAGGGGCCTCCGTGGCCGAGAGGGTAAATTCGCTGACCCACGCGTGGGTTCGAATCCCGGCAGGGTCATTCGGATTTTCATGTGAGGAAGCCTTCCAGCTGGCTTGCGGTGGGTCTTCCTCCACCTGTAATTAGCTGGACGTCGCTATATGACTGAAAAACTGTCGAAGCGACGGTAAACTCAAATAGTCAAGTCATTCATATTATGAATCTTTGAGTCTATGTTGTGTAGTGTTTAAACGAACGCTCGGAAAGAAGACGCAGTAGTGTAGCGAGTTGCACTTGGACAACATGGTATATGATCCTCGGCTAAGACATAGCTGTGTGCAGTAATAAGGGTGACTCTTTGTGTAATGCGTACCTGATATTTAATTGCTGTTAGCACCATAATTATTATAAGTTTAGGTTTGTGTCTGATTTCATTTTCAATTATTTTGTCATTTCTGTAGAATATGTTAGCAATAGAACTATTATTGTTCACAGCAGTCTAGCTTTTTATTTTTTCATTGATTAGTACATTCTGCATTATTTTCCATTGCTTACAAACAGTTCATTCACTGGTGGTCATTGACTAAGAATTTGATTTTAACTAGAAATATATGTGTTTTACTTCTATCAAATCCCATCTACAGACGCATTGTCACCCAGTACATCTATCCGTGATTTTGAAAAAAAAGGAGGTTTCCCCCATCACAGGCAATACAGTCACAGACGGAATTGAAACTGTATTATTACCTATATTTAGATTTTCTATTTTCATTTGCCGTCACATGACTAGCGCATGCGGTTACTTCATAGGTACTGAAAAATTAACCAGTCTCCGTAGGTAACTGACAAAGCGATGGAAGACGAATGACTGTAGGTCAGTCAGTCAGACGACTGGTCAGTTTATGTGAAACCCATGGTCCTTATCCTGAGGTTGGGCACTAGGACATTATACATCAGTCACTCATCTATTCAGACGAATCCCAGAAAGTAAACATTTCGATTTCGCGGGACCTTTTCTGGTGTTATTATATAATCGTATCTTTACTTATACAGAATTTCCGGATGTATTTAAGCTTTTATTTTTATGTGTAATAATTTCTGAAAGACTGCTTGTATTCTTTCGCGTCGAGTAATTAATCCTTTGATCTCTGATGTTTCAAAAAGTATTGCCGTTCCGTACGTACATTTGATAATACTATTATAAATGCTATGAAATGTTTCGCAAAAATTGAACCTGCAAATGATAGTGCTTACCATAGCTATCGTATCGAAAATAAAGTGTGTATATAAAACAGTCCTGACTTGTAAAAACTTTGCTGGGTATCGAATTTGTAATCCTGGGTAATTCATACATCAGCTTGCTCCTCTCGGATGACTTTCCATAGTATGCGCTTAGGGCAAGTCAGTTGCTTTAGCAATCATAATTGTTCGAAAACCGGGAATTAATTTACGGATGCACTAGATAAAGTCCCGCGAAATCGCGGGAATGTTATTTACTGTTGGGATTTGTCTGAACAGAGATATCAGTTATATCATTTTCCAATGCATAATCACAGGATAATGAATTGATGGCGCTTGACTTTGAAGCCGAGTGTTGTTAGTTTGATCCCCACTGGGGTCGGGCATGGTCTCCGTGAGGAATGACTTACAGTCATTTGTCTTCCACCACTGTACATAGCCAATATAGAGATACATGCTAAATTTTCAGTACTGTTAGAATCCCGGGAAAGAGTTGTAATGTGAACTGGACACCTGTTAGCCTTTGATGAAATGGCATTAAATAAGTCAAATAAATCAAATAAACCAATTTTAACAAACAAAAAGATTAAATTCACAAAGACTCATTACTGTCACATGTTTGAAGGTATGTTTTAAATTCAAAGGGGCGGCATTGGAATATGATGCAGAATGGACTAATGACGTCAAGAGCCCCACTTAATACTGCACACAGTCACAATCTGACTTAAGTCATCTCCTATATATACGCTACGCTACATACCGTAGGAAGATCTGTACTTTAGTCAGATTGCTTACAGCCATGAAGTTGTCTTAGCTTAGGGCCATACACCACACTTTTCACGTGTTTCTTATGCCAAATCGTGCTAGACTACAGCGTCTTCCTTTCGAGCGTTCGTATAAACGCCACAAGACAAACTCGAAAGATAAATTGGATAAATAAATTGTAATAGGATTTAAAATCGCTAAAGCCTGTAGAAAGTACCGAGGTCGTGTTCCATGTTGGTACATCACTGAACTGTTTGTCCGAGTTTCAGAGCGCAGTCGCTGATAACTAAAAGGTTTACACGCATATATATAGTAAATATATTCTAATATTCCATGCACTACTTAATATTGAGCAATTCACCTGTTAAAAGTGACCATTGATCCTTTTTTTCTGCCATCTGTCTATCGTGTGTTTGTGTTTATGGCAGAGAATGATCGGTGCGAAAACAGAGAGCCTGCCGATATAGCGATTTCCGAAGAGAGCCCGCCGATATGGTTATGCACCGTGATATTGTTATGACACCGTGCTATTTGACGCCATTTTGTAATGCTGCTGGTCTTGCTGTTATTATCATGACGTCATGGTGTTTATTATCAGTGATTTTGAATTTTGCCTACAGAAAACTAAGCCGAATAAGATGTTTTTACTTACACCATTTATTGTTACATTATCATAATAACGTAAGGATTTATATTTAATGTAAATATTTATTTACGTAGTTACATTAAGTTTAAATCCTTCTGTTTCTTTATTATCATTATTTATTATTATTATTAGTAGTAGTAGTATTAGTAGTAGTATTTTACATAAAAAAGAAGAAAACATGTTTCTGCAGCCATATTTTGAAATTCTCATGCTTGGTTTACCCTATATAAATTGTACATGGTCGCGTCGTTTTAAACACCTTTTCAGTCACCTTATAAATTGTAATTCATTGTTAATTTCAGGCCTCGATTTAAAGTCTTCATACCCATCATAGAGCTCCTAGGTTTGACAGAGACATGGGTTTGGGTTGGGGTTTGGGAGGACGTGGGCGGGCGCGGGCAAGAAGACGGGCGGGCGGTATAGGTCGGCGCAGAAGAAGAGGGGTTCGTTTTGGAAGAAGACGTCGACGCGGGCGAAGGGGAGGTGGCGGTGGTTTACTGTTTCGTCTGCTGTGTTGTGGGGGTAAGATCAATACCAGATCCCTTCCACGTAAATAGTGAACCCAATGAAATCGGGTCCATTTTCATTTACGATGAAACTATTATATCTGCTTTAATAACTTAATACACACATATTCACAAATTGAGTAATTTGAATCATTCTTAGGATTAAAAAGACTAGTATATATTTTAAAGCAATATTAAATATAAACTTTACCAACGGAATGTGGTCAATTCCGAGGGCGGGTGACGAAATGTTTTGTTGTTTTCAATAAAATTATTATAAGTGTTAAAACAACTTAAATCAATGTGAAACGCATTTAGAAAATAACAAACACGTAAGTAGTTAAAAAATTGTTACAGAGAAATGTCTTAATAAAAAAAACTCTGCGGGGAAAAAAGTTGACTCCTATCCTCAAGTATTCAGTTCTCCCCATATTGGTATCTCGGGTTATTTACACTAATGCGATGGTTCACATTGTGTGTGAAGTACTTAACAGGGAAACCATAGATAATTGGCAAAATTGATTGATCCTTGTTTTCAATCTTATTTTTTTTTTTTTATTGAAAATGTTTGGGAAACAGATAAAAACATCCATTTAATAAAGAAGTACCGATTTTATACCATTTTCATTAATGCTTCTTTTTATCGTTTTTGAAACACCAATAACACTCGGCAAACAGACAATGACTGATTTATGTAAACCAAAATCTGTTCTTAAAATAGTGTATGTTTGATTATGAATGCACTTCTCAAGAATCCAATGTACGGAAGTCATTTAGAGCCATAGTTGCTATTAATCTGATAGAGATTTCACACTTGATAATTACGACATACAGCATGCCCATTTACCCCCCGTAGAGGGGGTTTTGCCCCAAAAATTGGCCATGTACCCCAAAAAATGTGTAGACTCTCTATATGAAAGGACACAAAGTTAAGAACAAAAAGCAGTTGTAACCCCAGTTACAAAACTCGGAGGGCACCCTATAATAACATGGACACTTTTAGTGAGATAGTGTTTTTTTCACATTTGGATCATCTTATTTTTTACAAACCAATCTGTGCTGTGAGGAAGAACACAGAATTTTATTGCAACTTGTGTTAAAAGATTTTTTGTCATATATGTGCACCATATTCATGAATTTTAATTTATTACATTTGAAGGAAAGATATTGATGCTTTTGAAAGTATATTTAATATAAATGTTAGGGATTGATTTGTTATTTTTTCTTGAAATAACTTATTATCCTGGCGAGAACTGGATACTCAGGATATATCTATACGTAAGTATCATGATTAACGATTTATAATAAGGGTTGATAATAAATAGGCATATAGCCAAGGTCAGGCCGTTCACAAATTGTTTTTAGAAAGGATAAGATATTCATATTCGTTACAAAGAAATACTTGCCGATTAATCAAGTCCGTCTCCAGTTGATTAAAATTGAGATCATATCCAAAATTATGAGGCCATGTCCAACAAATTGAATAATATCCTGTGGGTTAGTATGAGCGGACTGAAATTTGTTGAAAGTGTCTGTATCCGGTGGATATATCATAGTTCATCAACTCTAAGTCAATAGAGATATCACGACTTACGAGTTTTTTTTTTTTTTTTTTCTTTGTTAAAGTTTTAAATGAGATTCTCTCTTACGTAAAATAGATATGACTTGGATCATATGAAATCAGAATCACTGTCCTTAGTGTGCTTAAGGTATTTTCGCAGTATAATTTGGTAGTCTGATTCCGTCACTGTTTATGTTGTGTAAGCAATTCAGAATTAAGTTGTTTAACATTATATGCAATTGCGACATTGCAAAGGATGTGTAAAAAAACTTTCAAATCCTCTTTTTCACTTGAATTGTGGAATGAACTGGTACATTGCCTTTTCTCAGTCTGAATTTTAAATTTCGTTTCTTTAAGACTCATAATAATGTATTAACATTTGTTTGAAGTTGAAATTGAACCTTGCATTTCGTTTTGCAAGTTGTATAAGTTGTGTGTGTGTGTTTATGGGTGACATTACTCATATACATAAATATATGACCGCGTTTTTCATATTTCTTTCTTTCCTTATTTTTTTCTTTTTTGTTCATATTTTCATTATTTATTTATTTATTTATTTATTTATTTATTTATTTATTTATTTATTTATTATTTACTTATTTATTGTTATTACTTATAATTATTTTCTTTATAATTATTATGATCATTATAATTGGTTTCAGCTCCTACGAACACGGTTGAAACGACAAATCAAGATATTATTGCATTACAAATGTACCAGGCTCAACTTCTCGCACAGACTCTTCAAGCACAAAATGGACAACAAACTGTTATGGTGACGTCACAACCTGGCATGTTCCCGATGCAACCTGGTGCAATGACGTCACAACCTGGCATGATGACGGTACAACCTGGTATGATGACGACACAACCTGGCATGACGACGTCACAACCTGGCATGGCGACGGCAAATTTCGGCATGATGCCGTCTCAAGCCGACATGACGAACTACCTTAATGAACATCAGACGTCACAATTAGAACTGTTGCAAGACATACGGAACCAGCAGCTGAAAGAAACGGATCCTGTAAAACTGGAAGAATACAAAAGACAAGAAAATGTACTGCTGGACCAGATGAAGCAAATGGAACAATCAGGCTTTACATACTCTGGCGGAATACCTCCGGCAGCGCAATACTCCGACCCCAGTACTACTATCACTTACTGATTTTGTTCTTCCTGGATATCAACTTTACAAAATTAATTCATGAAGCTCCCTCTTTATATTTGTATCTAATTTTGTCTTAATTTCCACGGTCTTGAAATACACGTGAATTAGAGACTAACGTGGACCAGGTGACAAAAATACATTGGTTTGTTAACAGGAATATTAGTGATCAAATAGTTACAATTTCCGCCTTTATTTTGTATTATGTTAAGATATTGAAACTGTACAGATATTTCTAAAGGAATGCCGTTAGAACATTTTATTTTGTAAATCTGATATATGTCGTGAAACTATCATTTTATTAGACAATAAAATATGTTTAACTAAGAACATTCTGATGATCGAAACTTAAGAAAACTATTGTAAACTTCAAATAATTATAATAGCATGTAAATATATGTACACCGTAATTATGTTTAATAAAATATTATTATGACTGTATGATAATGTGATTTGTCCTTATATATACAGATCTTGTTTTTTTCCATTTCCAGCAATGACTGATATTCTCGACAAATATAGGATTTCTTTGTATGTTTAGCCTATACAACAACATACCTTAAGAATGTCTCATATAACAACTTTTAAAATCACACATAATATATTGTATAGGAGACATCCTTAGTCAAATGGATACTGTCGCTAACTTACTATCCCTGAGTCCCTTACTGCTGTTGATCCGAATCCCGACAGGGTCACTCGGATCAACTTTGCATGAAAGTATTCAAGCTGATTTGCGATGGGTCGGTAGTTCTACCCGGGTGCTCCTGTGTACTTGGTGTCTACACCTACCGGAAATTATCTGAGTGTCACGTACTGACTGTAATATTTTTAAAATAATATTTCTTTTATGAATATTTTTGTCAACAAAAGGACATGGTCAAGTCGTAACATACTTGAATTCGAACCCCAAACATCCCAGGAACCGTCGAGAGGGATTTGTATAAGTTAAGAACTTGTTTCACAATCGAAGTAAAATAAATAAGTTTAAACTGAACTAACATCACTCCAGGACAAGAAAAATGTTTTGTTAATGCTTGTACATTAACTTATCGGTTCCGATTACTGCATCATACGGTGTATCTTCAAAGATATAATTATATTAATATCAAGTAGAAACAAACATGCATTTCAATGTTGCATAAATCTTTTACAGAAAAAAACAACAACAAAAAAAAGGGACAGTATAAATAGGGTTGAAATCGAAATATAAACTTAAAATTATAATAGAATGTGTGCTGTTCTTGTCCTGGAATTGAGCGAGATGATCAACAAAACCCATTTATCACTTAAAGTTGTTCCGGGGGAGGTTGGGGGTGGGGGGGACAAATGAAGTCAAAATAGAGTATGAAAATTTCATTTTTTTCCCGCGTAAACTTGCTCAATCTGTTCCAAGTGCACTTGCCCAAACTGTTCCGTGTGATCTTGCTCTTACTGTTCCGTGTGTACTTTCCCTAGCTTTTTCGTTGAATTTGCCGTAACTGTTCCGTTTGAACTCGCCCTTACTGTTCCGTGTGTTTGTACTGTTGACTTAAGCCTCCGCGAGATTCCACTCTTGTGAATGTCTTAGGATTAAAAAATAGTTCACGATATATAATGTCAAGATAAAAAATATCAAAGCACTAATAGTGCTGGTAGGGCGATAGAATCGCAGTGCTAGACAATATTTGATATTCATTTCAATTTGTCTCCCTTTAGAATAGGTAAGAGTGGAATCTCTCGGAGACTATAGTCAACAGTGCAAACACACGGAACAGTTTGAGCAAATTCTTCCCTCTGGCAATCCATCTTTCTTGAAATAACACAGTCATTCCAACTATCCCCTCTTTCAATTTCTCTACCGGTACCTCACTATATTTCTTATATTCCCCAGTGTCTGCTCTAAAGGCTAATACACACGTGCGACCAGCTTCTTGATAATAATCAAATGAGGACTGCGGGAGATTTTTGGGGAAAGATGAAATACTTTGAAGGAGAAGGTGTGTGAAGAGATGGATGTATGACTTTCCAAGAAAGAGACATTACATGAGAGATAGAAAAGAAAAACGTCTAGGGAAAAAAATGCTGCTAGTGAAGAAGAGACTTTTTCAGAGTGACTGTTGTATTAATTGAAGAAATCTCCCAGAAAAAGGTATGAAGATAGAGTACAAAGATTTTGAGAAAGATTTTTTTTTAAAAAAAGTCTATATAGCAAGAAACTTCAAAATGAATGAAGACTAGAGACAATGAAATTGAAAGATCAACACTTTGTATGAGAGTCCACGACCAGGATCATGCTTGAATTGAGACCTAAACCATACAACGGTAAAGGCTGATTGAGTTCGCCTTCAGCGAACATCAGGGAAAGTCTACATTGTGCAGAAACTTACTTTGGGCCTGACATTTGTCTCTCATAACCCACACTTTATATACCTCACTTGTAATATCTTTCAAACGGGTATTAAATTGGTTTTTCATTCAAATGTTTTTCTTTTTCATGAAAATAAATATATTTTTAGCATGATAATATTTCGTTGAATTATGTTAAATACAGAATTATTTTTCCTTCCAGACGCTCAACACAATACAACTTGCTAACTCAGTAATAACAATATAGAGGCTTGTTTTGGTATTTATTTTTTCTCAACAAAATGGAATCGTTTTATTAAACAGCCCAGTGATAATGTTATAGGTGTTCTAATTCCATTTACATTAAAGCTCTAACGTGGTGTAATGGTAGCGACTCCGACTACCACTCCTCTCAATATCACTTCGCGTGGGTTCGAAGCCCTGCGGTGAAAATCAAAATTATCTGGCTATTTATTTTATTGGCTATTTATCTTAATAATATTATTCTGTTTTAATCGTTGATTTATTTATGCTTTGAAAAGGACATAGTTTTTATCCACTGAGCTGCATAATCACTTTTTACTTGTAAAACGTGCATATGTTACAGTAAGATTGTGAAACCAGGGATTTCATGAAATCTGTAGTGAAGGGGTTGAAATGTATACCTGATTATTCAATTGTATCAATAAATAAAAAATCACCAGATGTATTGTCTGCTTATTTCCTCTTAGGGATTTCATGAAATCCCTGACTACATTTTTCAGGGATTTCACGAAATTACTGGAATTTTCAGGGGTTTCATGAAATCCCTGAGTGAAACAGTAATTTCGCGAAATTACTGAAATTTTCAGGTATTTCATGAAATCCCTGGTTTCACAATCTTACTGTAACATATATACAAGCCCCATCTCTCACTCAAGGTTGTTCCAGGGAGGAGAAGAAACAAATTAATTGAACATAGAGTATAAAAATTGATCTTGCTCAATCTGTTCCACGTGCACTTGCCCAAACTGTTTCGTGTGAACTTGCTCTTACTGTTCCGCTCTTACTGTTCCGTGTGATCTTACTGTTCCGTGTGAACTTGCCTGTGTTTGTACTGTTTACTATTCCACTCTTACCTCTTCAAATGGGAAACAAGTCGAAATGAATATTAATGATTGTCTGGCACTGCGATTCTGTAGTACATGTGTATGTTGTTCTGTGGGAGTATTAATTTCCACTCATAAAGGAGTGCGACATTTAGCGTTGATCTTGCGACATATTGCGGAAGTGAAATTATTTGCGACAATTGGCGTTACATATGCAACGTATAACGTCAGGAGCTTTTGCGACATTTAGCGTTGGTTGCGACATTAAGCGTCAGCAATTCGATATATAACGTTAAGTGCGACATTTAGCGTTGGTGCAACATTTAACGTTGCTACAGAGTGTGTCTAAGCGAGATGATCAACTTGTGTTTTTTTCTGCCTACTAGAAATGACCGGAACTGGTGACCAAGTGGTTTGATCGTCCGCGACGGAATCGGGAGGACGCAGGTTCGATTCACGACAACAACATACCGTTTAAATGGTACTGGTATAGCTCCCGTGATTGTCATTCAGTATATAAGGGTACTTCATGGACTGGATGGTCCGGTTTCAGGATAATGTGACCGGGTGTGGTATCGTACCACTTGTACAGTGTGAACTCTCAGTAGTAGGCAACACTATATCTAGGTCCCCACATTATTGGGACGACTCAACACAGGGAACGTGTTAGGGGAGGTCACTGCGTAAGACATTATTGGAAGTATACTTACTCGATTATTTCCCATGTTGAGCTGGATTAGTTCGCAGTCTCTATTATGTTGATAGGAGATTCGATTATACACTTTATGATTCAACTTGTTTCATGTACTATTCTGAAATATCAATAATGACTAATTTAATTAACAGATTCGAAAAGAAAATGTCCATGCCGTATACCAGTATCTTCGTAGGAAGTTTGATTCAATAGGATAGTTGTCATGGGCGTTCATATAATCAACATGGTGGTCAGTGATGAGAAAAAAAGAATTCTAGACACTTTTAAACTTATTACTTTTAAAATCGATTGGGAAAAACATTCTAAGTAGCTACTTTTAAAATGTTATATTTATTAAACTAACGCTTCATGGCGGTTTCTTGGATTGGAACAGTACTTTGAGTCTTGGAAGACCTTGCAATAGTATTGCTTGCAAGTGGGTTCTATCCCACAATATTTGGACCTGATGTCCTATAGGCTACCGCAGAATTACGGCGCCATTTCTGTATTCAGAATGTGTATTACAAATACGCCTCCATTTTAAGTTCTCTAATCCGTTAATCCTAATTCTTCATGATCTATAGAGTAGCAGATCAAACATTTTGACAGTGTGTATATGACATACACACCAGCATTCTTATATACATAAATTGCATAGTAAAAATGATAATGAAACGGATTATTTTGGTTTCCATGATTACATTGTGTTTAATTATTCAAGGTAAGACTTTTTTCCTTTTAAAATAAAACACTATCATATCATGTCATGGACTTTTTAACAAAGTATTAAAAAAACAATCTCGTATAAGTAAACAAAAACATATCTGTGATTTTCTAGTAGATTATTATTTACAAATAATAGGGTATTTTAGTGTGTCTGCAGTAAATAATGGAATCATATGTGGTTGTATATCACAGAATAAATTAATGTGTTGGTTCTGCTGTGTGTTCTGATGCAGTTTTGTAATATAAGTACTAAGTTTTCTTTTTGATCTTTTTCATTAAACATTTATAAAGTAGAATTTCATTTTTACTTCCTCTTCTGTTTACTGTGTGTCTTCAGTAAGCTGAAAATGATACTATTAACGAACCCTTACATATTATATAAAATTATTTTTTTATATGAAGGCAATATTCTTAAATAGCTTGAGAGACAACTGACAATAAAACATGCTCTGTTGATCGCCAAGGATTTTCATGTTGACAGTTTTGTCAAGTGGGCTCTTTCAGAATCCATTCAGTCGTCATTTTCATCAGCTAGACGCTTTAAGAAACCATTAAGCATATACATATAATTCTTTAATGTCAACCAAGTGTTTACTGGAGCCAGACATACAGACTACTCAGTCCTCTATATTGCATTCAATGTAGGCAAAGTTCAGACATGCGTCCATCTTGCCATTCCCCACCATAATTAATCTGTTCGTCTTTTCTTCACCAAGTAACGCACCCCACCCACTCCCCCACATATATATGAGGGGTGATAATTCTATCATATATGTAAAGTCACAGTCCAACACACACACACACACACACACACACACACACACACACACTACTCGTTCACATACGCACCCGCGCACGCAAGCACACACAGTACATGCATGCATACATTGTTTAATTTTTAATCACTTTGCACGATGTATGCAAATGTCACAAATCCTTCATTCGTCTAGCGCTGGCTACTAAAGCAAGCCATAAACTATTCCAAACATGATCCGGTCATCAGATGACCAGATACTTTCCCAGTCACCTTCATTCGGAAATCATTTCGTCCCTCCGATAATGAGACTCCAATCCTACTTCGTTGTTCTGCCCCTGGGAAAACAGGTTGTAGTACTATTATCTGGTTTGTTCCATCCAGAAGCCAATATAAAAAGCAATCATAGAATGGCTTTTCCATGAATAATTCCTTTAACCACCAGTAATAGTTTGGATTTCCGGGGTTATTTAGAATCCATGCCTGATTGTGTCGGACATCCCAGGCGTTTTTGAATGTGACATACAGGTTGAACTAGAAAGATATAGAACGGTGTCATTTTATCGTTCTCTATGAACAAACTATGCACCTTCAAATCATATAAATACTTTGGTCTTTCAATAATACTACTGGAGATATGACCAACAATGATTATTAGCTATATTCATTAAAACCTCTGAGTCATTAAATTAAATACTTCCTTATCATAGGACACGTTTACCATTTGGGCATACATTTCAAGAATCCTCTCCCATGAATAAACAATATACAAACTTTATGTAATGAATAGTTTGATAAGTAAATAATTCAATTTGAATTGATTTTATTACAATAACATTAGCCTTGATAGTGTAATTTCCTTCACTAAAACCTTAGTTTGACTTTGATTGTAAACTGGTCACAGTTTCTAAACGTCACTATTTCTTTTCTGTCACAAAAAAAATAAAGGAACTTCTTTCTCGCCCAACATTAAATCAGACCGCCACATCATTCAGACAGGTTAACATTTAGAACCACAGAATTTGCCCTTGGATTTTTCCTTACTGTTTCATTATAGCAAACACGAAAAGCAATTAACATATTTCAATTGAATCAGGACACATGACAACTGCGATTTCCCCTTTTAGCTGAGCAAATATTTTAGCTGTAGCCTTTTAGCTGAGCCATTTTAATCATCCTCCGTTCGTCGTCGTCTGTCTTCCGTCGTCAACGATTTGCTTAAAAAATCTCTGAAACTACAAGAAGAAATTGATTAAACTTTGCAGGGTTGGTCTTTGGATAATCCTTCACAAAATTGCCAAAACAAAATCGGTCTGGATGCTATGGCAACCAAAAATAGTTTATTACAAACACTTAAAAACTCTTATCTCAAACCAGTCATTAGACTCAAAATTAAATAAGTAAATATGGTTACCTCGTGGTTCTTTTCCATAACTGCTAAACTTAAGTCAATCCTTTGAAAAATGATATTCCCGGGGGATATAGAACACCTCAAAATTATTTTGAAAAAAAGAATTGAAACAAATGGTCAATATTTAATTATAATTTGCACGAACAATTATCCCATGGCTCTGTACTCTGATTGCTATCAAATTGATTCTTTGAAAAATGAGGCTCCAAGATTACCGTAGAAGTTTTATTATGTTAAATTTATATACATGTAGAACATTCTATAAAACCAATGGTTTTCACATAATGACCCTCTGCTTTTAAAGGTTCATTATCCTTTGAAAAGCAGTGTATAAATTCTTCGGACAGAAAAGCAAAATGTTTGTTACAAAATTGCTAAAAAATGCATTTGACGACAGCATTACTACGATGCATAAATAAGAAAGAATATTTTATTAAATCTCATTTTATCTACAAAAATATCTGATTTGCATATTCCGCTTATCTTCGTTAATTTTTTGACGTTTTCCATGGACTTTCAGTACGCATTTGTTAACGAATCAGGAGTACCTAAATTGACGACGTAGCAGATAAACAAATTATAATTTGGCGACGGTCTTTCAAGTTCAAGTTATGTTCCATTACCGACCGTCTTCGAGAATACTCGCAGTATTTACAATGAGAGTATTTTGACATCCATAGTGTAATTTGATCAACATTTTCAATGTGTGTAACTTGTATTTTTTTTTATTATATACCATTTTCGTTTCGTTAGTCTACAATATGTAAATGACATTTTATTTCTTATTTTTCGTGAAAATTATATCATGAATCATAAAAGGCTTTTTATTACTAAATCAGAGTTGATCCCTAAAAATAATAATAAAAAAATAATAATAAACTGTCCGGAAGACAGAGCGCCGCAAATCAGGTGCACCAAACCTTTCACTAAATTGTTTGAGTTCAAAAGATACCATATTATCAAGAGGTAAGATGATAACTATAATAGACTGGCGGTAAACAGATGAGCGATCCAGGCCCATATAAATTTAATGATGTTGTTGTTTTGTGTGTGTGTTTTCCTATTGGTGTTTCTAATTATTGATCCTATACAAAATATATATTATCAGCCAAAAAAGAAATTCTCAATAACTCTTTTAATATTATGGTAAAACAGATATAACAAATAAAAAATGTACATGTAATCGTTGGAGCACATACATTTAATAAGAAATAAACCATGCCCTTCGGTTACAGACCAAATGAAGCGGTTTTTGCACATGCGCCTTGTGAAGCACAGGTCGATATCCGGTGGAAGTATTTAACTGCACCGAATGACCGGAAATAGATCACAGTTGAATAAACCACACAAAATCAAGTCATTTTTGAAACCTACCCTTATGTCATATCGTTCAAATTAAGAGTATACTTCATTCAATAAAACTTGACTATTTGAGTTTACCGTCGCTTCGACAGTATTTCAGTCATATAGCGACGTCCAGCTAATTACAGGTGGAGGAAGACCCCGAATGCACGGAGGCATCCGGGTAGAACCATCGACCTACCGCAAGCCAGCTGGAAGGCTTCCTCACATGAAAATCCGAATGACCCTGTCGGGATTCGAACCCACGCGGTGAGAGGCTGAGTGAGTGTTAAAGTCAGCGATTTTACCCTCCCGGCCACGGAGGTCCCCTTATTCAATAAAAGAAATATCGCAGCGACTTAAAATTTTGACGTTATGACAGAAAGAAATGCTTCTTTACTCCAGATAAAACAAATAGTCAAAATATATGCTAATTCCAAGTATATAGATAGATATGTATGATAGACACCAGCTGATATATGTTTACGATGATAAAAAACATATAATGGAGTGTGTGGTATTTCAATATGTCTAATAATGACATATATTTATGATAATCAATCTGGTTACAAATCAAACTAACCTGTAAATTGTATGGACTTAAAATAAAGATACAGATTTACATTGATTATGATCATATAATCATTAAAAAGTTTATGCTTTTATGTAATTGTTTCAGGACGAATGACAGAGACTATCAGTGATGGTTACTGTGAAGACACTGGGCTTTTCGGGATTCCCTGCACTGACCTTGACATCGAGTACAGAAATACACACGGGCTATCCCTCTGTGAAGCCGATGAAGAGCTTTCTGAAAAATGTTGCAGTTTTTGCCGAGATAAAAAGTGATCTAGTAAAACCAAAACATCATATGTCGAATATTTTACTAAGTTGGTGCTCAAACGCCCGTGAGTGAGCGTGTCCCGTTTCTAAGGAATAAAGGTGTCAGTGAATATGACGTCATCTTCAACTTATGCTAAACTGTACTTAACAGACTTCCTTTTGAGATAAATTCTGTGAAAAATGAAAGCAAATTTTTCATACAAATTATGATTTAAAAAAAAAAAAAATTCCAACTTTTGATTTGTTTTTCAAAGAAGATATTCATATTTTAAACGATCTTAATTTCTTTGTGATACTTGTACTATTTTGTCAAATAAATGTCAGCCTTTTCGTTAATTTCGTTTTCATTTTCGGGGTGAAGCGTGACAGATACACGAAGAATCATATCAAATCGGCAATCCCCGGCCTAACCCGTTAGATAGGCGAAGTGTTCCGAATGATACACGAGGAAACGGCCACAACAGACTAGCAGTAGGATTTAAAACTTCACGGGGAACCTTATCTTGTAAATTACGTTCCCTTTCCGAAATGCATTGTGTTTAAAGGGGCTTGGTTTGCTTACTTTGGTCACTGTGATATGAAACTTCAAGCTACAAAGATGTTCGGGATATAGATATAAGAAATACACAAATCAAGAAACAAAATCTAATGATGGCTGTGCCAACAAGTTTTAGAACCATTATTTTTGCTGAGCACCAATCATGCTTATAGATTGTATAACAACCATTTTCACGATGTAATGAGTTAATGTAGCTACGCCTGTCATGAAGCAGTGCACAGAGGCGCCCGGGCAGAACCTCTGACAAGCCAGCTGGAACATAAACATAAAGTAATAGTAAATCAGTTTTATCAAGAACCCAGTAAAATATTGGTATGAGTATGCAGATCATTTGTATTGAACCATAGCTTTAGACCAAGACTTAACACCGGACGAGTTGAGATTTATTTCCACAATTGAGCTTCTCGACATAAAGCTTACGGAATGCTAGTATAATGAAAATGAAATCAGATCAAATGAGTTTTTAACGCTCTATCTACGACCGAAATGATGTATACATGTACTAAAAACTATTTTACAGGCCACATCTGGTCAGTTTAATAAAACTAATGTTACATATAATAGATAAAAAAAGGTAGAAAAAGAAACGAGAAAAAACAAAAGAAAAAACACTGTTTTGCTCACGCCGTAGACATGTGGCATGATACCACATCCTGACACCGGGCCAACCAGTCTTGCAACTACCCTTATATGCTGAGCGTCAAGCAAGGGACCTATAACATTACAATTTTTACGACTTTGGTATGTCGCGGCCGGGAGTCAAACCCACGACCACCTGCTCCTAGTGTGTGTGAGTGTGTGTGGGTGTGTGTGTGACGTTCCGGTTCATTAATCACAAAAAGACAATAAACCTGTTTGAGTTTTATTTCATAATGATACATGAATATAGCTTAAAGATACACACTCAATATAATACTGCATTCTGTAGAACTAGCAATAACCACACGATTAACCACGATCTCACTGAAACATTTGTATAACTATAGGCAGTATTCTCGAAACAATATCAGACATTGCCTGAATATGGTGAACTTTTACAAATGATATTTTATCTGAAACACAAACATCCTTAATGTACACCAAGGAGATGAAACTATAAATGTAGGTGTGGGATAGTAGTCACACTTGTAATACAAAATAAATTATTAAAAGAAAAAGCATATCTAAATGTTTTTCAAATACGTCCCCAGACTTGTTAAATAAAAGGTATTAAAGTCAATACTGATCTCCTTGAAGTTCTTTTTTCTCCAAAATCATCAAAAGTGATTTGAAATACAATTTCAATCACATACGATTGAATAATATAATTTGTCTTTGAAACGTGGAATCATCATTGACTCATTTGTTGCTTGTGTGTTTGGGGGGGGGGGGGGGGGGGGGGGGGTAAATAAATTAAAACTACACTGATGGCGGTTCTGAGAAATAATATATTTCTAATAAATCCATTAGTTCAATACTGGCCTTAGTGGATCCAATAGTTTGAGCATCTATTTTTACACACACTATACATGCTCTGTAATGTTAAATACCCTCAGTTATTTTTATCACATCTCTGTAGTGCGTAGAAATGATTTCCACAAAGGGATGAAACACCCATTGCGGTTATAATAAATAAAGAGATACAGAAGAGACATGGACTTTACCCGGTATCATAATACTGGTTATAAAGTATTTTCATGCATCACAATACAGTATCAATGTTTCTTTTATCATAACGCACACTTAACGAAGACAAAAATAACTCACTCTCTCTCACACACACACATTTACCCGTACAAAGTTGTTAATTTTCTATCAATTACATGTATATCCTTTCACTCACCCTTACCTTTTAAAGAAATGTTTACAATCTTTGACAAAAATGTTACTCTTTATAAATATAAACACGTGTAACACATATACATATATGTACCTTTACAAAGACGATGTAAATCGCCATCTTGATTATCGTAATCACTCTTTACACACACTCGTTCGTTTCTAGGGACCCCAATCACGCCATATCTACCTGTTTGTGCTCTTAATTAGTCGCATGACTCTCTTATTTTAACTAGCAATATTTCTTGTATTACACACACACACACACACACACACACACAAGAGGTTCCATTTAGATAACTTTTTTTCCGAGAATATATTGCAAAAGATAAAAAGGGCATCGCAATATAGGGTATATTTAAACATCTGTATATCATCAATATTCTTTTATCGATAATTGTAACAAATAAAAAGTTAAATGTAAATACAGGTAAGATCATAATCTTATAACTTAAAGTCTATATTTAGATTTAAAGTTAGTGTTTATTTTTATATTTGATGTACATGTATAACATGATTTGCTGTTCTATTTAGCTAAAAGCACATGCGGCCATATAACTGAATTACTTTATTAAAACACAAAACTGTCTATCAAGACCGCTTCAATCCGAAGTATATTAAGCCATAATTTCACCACCAATTATAGTACCTAATTTCGAAGGTAAAACACATTCCAGCATTCTTATTTAAGAAAAAAAAACAAAAAAAAAAAACAACTAAGTAAACACCATACCTAATTAGTAACCTGATTGACTGACAGTATTTGATAGATACAGTGTGCATGTGTGAACTCCTTAGGTGATTTATTTGGGATAAAACAGTGATGGGATATGACTTACTTGGCGTTAAGAAAATGCTGACGCATTTAACCTCAAAAGAACAAATTTGTTGAAAAAAACAACAACCTCAAAATGTTTTGAATTTGAAGCAAAAGTGTTAATAAAGTTTGACCATAATGAACGTTACTCTTTGGGGGAATGACACTTCACCCCTTTTCGGATTTGTAAATTCGGAATACTTCGGTCTACACAGCGCCGTAGCCTGAACGTCTGAAACGACTGAATGTGAACCTAAATCCCTCCTGAAAGTGACGTCATAAACAATTAACAATAAACAATTAGCTGGACAAACCTCTATTATCAACACCATCAAACATTGTAACTTCATATATCTTGATTTTTTTTTAAAGCATGTTTAGTAACTGCTAACAAATCTGGTTAATCAAGAAATAAGATTCTTAAAAAAAAAGAGTTAAAAATGACATTAAATTAAGCTTTAATTTATGACCGAATATAACTTGACATTTGGGTAATTCTAATCAATTAATCATTCGTTTATTTACCAAAAAATGTTTCTGTTGTCACTACCAATACGGTCAAGATATTTTTGTGGGAAGTGACATGAATGGTACCATAGGGTCACACATCTGATTTCCACTGACGTTTTATTGTTTCAAATGCCCGCCATGAAATTCTCTTAAGTATTTTGTTTGGTATTAAACAAACTACATTTGATAATATTTGATCCAATAAAACTTAAATCAGTTGATTTTCTCAAAGAAATAAAGAAAAGAAATATTTTCATTTTTACGCCTTTCGCTTTTCTAGAAGAAAAATTGAGAAACAGTTGGATACCGATAAAATAAATAAAAGTAACTCAAATCGAGGAGATAGTGCACAACCATTGTGTCTGCTTCTTATCTATATGTCCGTATCATAGCCTCGTAACAAACCTTCGAAATGCAAGAATTTAGTGATGCCAAATTTTAAAAGTAAATAAGATTGATATCTTCAAATGGAACATTTTTACATCATTTGCAATAGACCTTAAGACCATTACTAGTAACATTTATATTAAAAGTATTTTTTTACATAATTAAACTTTGTATTTTTAGTTTAGCATACTGTTTTAGCGTAGCCCAAACAAGAAAAATAAATGTTCTTAAAGATAATGAGAAATAAAAAAGAAGAAGAAAAATGGAATATTTGCTCACCTTGATCAACGCAGGGAGATCACTCCAGAAACCAACGTTTGGCAAGAGTTCTTTCCCGGTATGATGACGTTTAAGCTTATTAAAGGCCAGTCCTGATACAAGATAAATCAACAATATGGAAAAGAACCTGGAACAGAAATTATGATAAATTTACATACATTTTGGTCGATAGCGGTTGTGTAAAGGTGGCAGTGCCTACAAGACTCATCGATTCGAATATATTATAGCAACATTCACATATACTGTAGAATCGACAACTTGTTAAACTCATTATTTGACGCTAAAGCGTAATTTTAAATTAGTTTAATTAGTAAGCTTTAACGTATCACTGACATAGTTCAATCATTTGAGCTACAAGATCATTCATTTTGTATTTCGACTTAACTTTAATCATATTTTTTATGTTTCAGGTTATGATAACAATATTACTGTTGTTTTTTTGTTGTTGTTGTTGTTGTTGTATCTTTCTTTTCATGGACATAAAACACTCCAAAGGTACAAAAAATCATATGAATATATGGTAGTTTTACTAACTATTAAAATTGCCACGTTTCATTTTTCGCGCAATTAGACCACATTTAATTAAAAGGATGATGATACCTATTCATTTTGGTCGCCTTTTCTGATGGTCTGTAAACTAGGTCAAAAGATGAGTTAGACAGATACTAAGAAAGAGCCTAGAAAAGTTGTGTATATCGGAAGGATGGACAGACACCTGTCTGTAAGTGATCAATTTTGTGACGTGCACCATACGATATAAACATAATGAATGTACTCACGTTATAGTCAAAATTGATCCGACACTAATTCCGACCTCCACTGTCACCGTGCCCGACGGACCGACAGGACTAGGATTTCCACCCGTCGGGCAACAAGCTTGCGACGTGAGCGTAAAGGACTGCAGAGAAAACATGCTAATGTAGACAGAAGAAAATGAAATAATTAAATAAAGAAAGTTAATATAGCCAAACTAATTTCTCAGTGGCATTACCACACTACCCCCCCCCCCCCCCTACCACCACACACACACACACACACACACACACACACCTTACGAGTATGCATAATGCGGGGTATTGAAGGTCTTTAAATACTAGAACGTCCTGAGGTCTGATTTTCTTACCGTCAGAACAGCTGGGTGTTTCAGAAAGCAACAAACTCCAACATATACATAAGATGTAATACAATTAATTTTCTCTCTTCACCGATTGACATTTCATCTGTGATTTTCATTGGTCAGACACAGGGTATTTTAAACTGTATTATTATTGACATTGCCTTTATCCATTTACATGTATTTTTTATTATCTTTATTTACCAATGCCTTTGAATTAGTACATAAATATGGTAAAAGAATTTAGTCTATTTTCTTGGATTATATCAGGGCGTAACCAGATGAACGGCCTTCTTCCCAATGCCCAGCTTGTAACTCTTAAAAGCCTTGTGCACAATAGATAACTTCTAAACAACCATTATCACACGAGTGCACCTAATACTTTAAGGAATATCGTATGGAAAAAGGACATGAGAGAAAACCTCTCATCTGAGGTAAGTAAGACCGTGTCCGGATGTAAGTCTTTATGTATCATGAATGATTTGCATTTTTAAGCGCTATTTTTCTCTTATTTAGCAGATTTCAATGAGATTTGTTTTCAAAAAGAATAATAAAGTAAATCTCTCGAAAATCCCTTCTGTCAAACATATACGATATAGCGATGGGAGAAAGACCTAAATTGAGATAATTCTGATGTGATAAAAAGTGAACAGAAATGCACGTAGCGAGAATAGACTGAACTCACGTAGACAAGGGTAGTTTGTTCTCCCAAGACGTCAACTTGGGGGGTTGCGGCGTTCTCGTCACACACCAACTTTACCTCGGACTTCCTGGTCATAAAAGAATCTCAACTAAACAAAAAGCAATACATGTGTCAAAACAGTTTGGAATACTAGAACTATTGTGTTTTACCTAGAGGTTGATTACATCCCATTGTCAGCCGCACCCCATCTTCACAGTAAGGCTTTATATCTTAACCGCCTAGTGGCTTATATAAAGGTGAAATGAAAGGGATATAGAAGTTCAAGATAAAATTCTATATATCGCAGAGCACGCGAATACTAATAGCTACTGTTCACCAACGTCATAACTTCGTGTGCGCACGCGATAATCACTGCGTTTGCACGTAGTAGATATCACATGCTATCACGTGCGCACGCGATAACTTATGAATTGCAAACGCGATGGTTATCGCCTGCGCAGCAAGCAGTAGAAATTCCTGCGTGCGAACGCGGTGGATTTCGCCCTAATGACGCATTACTAATATTGTGTTTAAAATTTATTTCGTTGCTTTGTCATTAGGATACAATAATTAAATTTTATTTTATATTTAAGTGTCAAGTATGGATATATATTTGGACGAGCAACTTATATTGAACGAATTCAGTCCAGTGTTTGTCCAATATGGATATGTTATCTAGGCACAAATCAACATGCTGTATATTAAACATGAAAATATAGCAATTTTGTCTAATGTCTGTAAACAAAAAAATGTCTGTTATCAAATAGACCATACGAATATCTCCAAATTTGTTTGTAATAAAATGTCTGGTAACAAATATATAATATTTCCCTCTAAAACATTTAACTTTCTATAAAGTCTCAACAGATGTAGTACATTTGAATAAGAGTACATTTTAACGATGTGTATATTGTACATTACCTAAGACCGTCGGTTGATGTATACGTCATGATGACGTTAGAACCGTCATAGGAATACGCCACGTTATTTGCGTCACCGATGTTGTAATAGACGCTACTAGCAGACTCGTACTGACATGCCTGAAATGATAAAATGATAGAAGGGTAAATTTGACAAACACTTTAGACGTCAGGTCAAATACAGCGTCTTTTACTAAGATTTGGAGAAAGCGATGTTCTTGTTGTTGTGTGTGTGTGTGTGTGTGTGTGTGTGTTCATGGCAGCTCGTTTTTTGGTGACTTGAAAGACCATGACAAAATCTTGACCACAGCGAATATTCTTCACATCCAAAACCATAATGAACTGCAAATGGACAAATATACCTAGAGAGGTCAAACGATTTGAAGGTAATGGTTTACTTATCTCATGACATGAACTGCTTGGCAAAAGGCACTGGTATAGATTTAGAAAGAAATAACATGAAAAAAAAAAGTTTTCATATAACTGTCATCGAATTTCAGGAGAAAGAGAACAATCAGGATATATAGATCGATGGATGAAAAATAGGTCTAATAGAAAGTTAGAAACACTTACTGCTACGTTTTCACATGTCCCCTCAGTGAATGCAGTACAAGGGTTGTACGAATACGCATAGCTATCACTGGCAAACTGGTCACGTACACTAATAACAAATATTAGAAATCACCCTAAATCCGTGGCCAATAAATAACTTTAAAAAAAAATTAGCAGCGATGAAACATTTTTTTTTTTCTATTTTTCCATGTGCGAAACAGATCGATCTATTGGACAAAATCACAAACAAAGAGAGACCTTTAAGTCGAATAGAATATATCAAAACATTTCTCCAGAGGATAGAAACCTCGCTACTTTTATTGTCTTAAGAAATGTTTCCATAAACTCTAACACGTTCGGATGCAAAACATATTCCATGTTCATTGAACCTCTACGAATTTTCATTCGTTATCGACGTCCACTTGATATAATGAACAACGGATTTCCGGTCACTTTTCACACAATATGCAAAACATGGCGCAAACTTTACAAAAACTCAATAAAATAAAATACCATATATCTTTCCGTAATGTAGTTCGCCATGCGTATTAAAAATATTTGCTACCCGGATGCCTCCGTGCATTCGGGGCCTTCCTCCACCTGTAATTAGCTGGACGTCGCTATATGACTGAAATACTGTCGAAGCGACGGTTAACTCAAATAGTCAAATTAAAAATATTTGAATTAAAGCCTGTATAATTAAATTTTGTCGTCGCCGTTTCATTCCAAATGAAGTGACGGAATGCTGCCGTCTGATTGATTAAAGATTTATCAAGAACTTCTGAGTTACTCATCCGACAAATAAGCAGACAAATAAACATTTGAGGCGCCAACTATAATTTTTGACGTTGAAAACGACATCGGCCAAAATCAGTATTTAACCAGTGAAACTCTGGTATTTGATGTATTTTTTTTTCATGCAAAAACTTTATTAACCTAGGCAAAACTCCACTCGGCGATCAAAGGGATAAATTAATCATCTGGATAATTTGATTGTTTGTTTGAAAGTATTGATCCAACCTAGGGACCATCGAGGGGATTAGTATAGATTAATAAAAATTCTTTCCCGATCGACGTTGATAAATAAGTAAAACAAAGCTGTCAAATCACTGCAAATACAATAATGCATTGCATTATTTAGGCTCCCTTTCAAAAAAAAAGAATGAAATCATTTATAAATATGAATAATTTTCTTTGACCATTCGTGAAATAAATAGAGAATACATGTATTTGTTTTGATTTAAATCGGAATATTTCTCAACAAGGAGTGGTACAATTTCAACCTTTTCACGAACACCTAGCCCGAGTTTTTTTTTTGACGCACTCAATAGGTACCACATAAAGCCTGATCTGCAGAAAACCACAGTTAAACCTTACCAAATTTAATTATAAAGTCCTCATTTCCAGACCACTGAGGAGCAGCGAACAGCATAAAACCTGATCAGCCTGCGAGTTACTCGCAGGCTGATCTGGTTTTATGCTGTTCGCATAGGTCTTTTCATGGTGTCCTCTATGAGGGAAAGGGTTAAACAGTGAATATAAATTGTATCACTTCGAGATGAAATATATCCCATATCAACTTCATACAAACAATTTTTCTTTTCTTTTTGCTTATGGAAACTGATGAATAAAAATGGAACTATTTTTTGCATTCGAATGATATACACGTAAAAAGAGAGAGGGGAGGCAAGTAATAAATACTGGAATGCAACGTATCCAGACAGTGAAATAAAAAAGTACTTCCGGCACACCAATAGCACTCACAGTGTGGGTGATTTGGATTTTATATCATTAAAAGAACTCAATATTTCATCTGTAAGCATAATATAATGCGATATTTCATGAAGATAGTAAATTGATATTGTGATCGTAACAATCGTTTGTAATTGTGTTTAAGTTTCTATGTTGACGCTTGTTTGGTACATAGAAGTTATAAAATTACTCATTAAATTCTGTAGCTTTATATACGTATGTGGATAATGTTCTGTTTAACTAAGACGAAATAAATACCCCGTTATGTCGAATTACTGGAAAACAAACAACCTGAAAGTGTTTAACATTTTAGAAACCAGTAGGTCAATCCAGGAATACTTTCCGTTTGCATGATCAATACGGTTTTATAAATCGAAATTCCCCGTTTGAACCATATCAACTTTCATTTTTCTTTTACAAGGAGTCCGTAATCTCTGTCGATTTTTCATCGCAACACATTATTTTCCAATGCTCAAAATATCTAACTAGCATTGTAAAAACTGAACAGAACGTGCGGCGACCTGCCAATATTTTTTCTTTCATTCTTAGCATTGTTGCTGACAGCTTCATCGTTATCTAGATAGTACTTGTCACTCCCACTGAAAAATACAATCCAGGATGTTGACAGTATATCTTTTGACTGTACAAAGGTCCCTCACGATAGGTCTCCATTTTAAATGTTTTGCGTTAAATTACATGAGTGAATATCGGATGTAGGACCGGCATTTTGATGCGTCAACATAATCAATTTGGTGTGGAGATTTTCTTTTATTTCGAAAGTATTTCTTTTGCAAATGAGTATACAAAGGTCCCGCGAGGTCTTGAGATGGATTTCACTATGTGACTGAAATATTTCCGGGGCGACGTTATATTGTTATCAGATCTCAATTTGATGAATTACAGGTGGAATATTGAAAATTTTATTATAATATTTAAAAATGATTATCCTTGAAACAATATACAATAATTATAACCATAGACTACACGTACATAACCAAAAGTAGGAGAGAGACAAACCAGCACCATTGTTAACGATGTGAGTAACTGAACCAACGACCTCCTGGTTACGGGGAGTTACCTCTTACCACCCGGCCACCTGGACCGTTTTGGTTAAAATGATAACAATCAGAACACTTAGCTTGAATGACAAAATATAAGTTAACTTACAGTTGTCCTCCTGTTGGGTCAATGGGCGTCAAATCTATAGTTCCGCTACCGTCATCAAATGTACACGAACATGGCCCCACGTATGTACAGTCTAGTGCCCGTACAGACGGACAAAACATTACCGATAAGGCCCATATTGGTAGTAAATGTACAGTACTTAATTTCATTATGAATTTTTGATAGTTATTTTTTTCTGGGTTTTTTTTCCTCAAAAATATTGAAATCCAAACCGGATCACTTAAATTATGAAATCAGGAAGTAACTCTCACTTTATAATTATTCTTGTTCGAAAAGCATTTATTTTAGGTAACCCTAGAGAAACAACTAGAAAACTACTTCACAGCAAAGAAAATTCCAATTCCAAATCCAATGTGAATTTAATAAATGAAATATTAGATATTTCCATGGGTATTTAAACAATTACAGTTGTAGGCAGTGAAAATGTCACGAGACGATAAACATGATAACACGATTATCAAACACGACGTACATGGATATACATATATATGTAACTTAATGAGTACATCGGTGTTTATTTCAGTGAATATTGAGATAACATGTGATAAAAGTTTGTAATGCCCGGCAATCGGGGGCTGCATTATCTCTACACGGACGAATCAATCCTTTACCACGTGATAGCTATCAGGGAGATATAAAAAACCAGATCAACCTGCAAATAAACTTATGGTTGATCAGGCTGGTAATATTCATTAACTTAACGCACAAAATCCACCTACCTGACTTAAGGCTAGGTAATTTTATAAACTTAAGGTGCAAATTCTACCTACCTGACTTGGCGCTTAAAGTAATATTTGTAAACTTTATGCGCAAATTCCTCATACCTGATTAAGCACTAAGAAATATTTATAAACTTAAGACTCAAATCCAAAGAAACCTTATACTTTACGATTCAACAAAGTTTATAAACCAACCTGATATGGATTACCAAAATGTTGGAAAAAAAAGTGTTGATTTCCGGTGGTACGTATGAGGGTAAAACATCCATATGAACAAATTAAACATTAGTTTACCGAATTCGATTTGTGGTAAATATCAACTACTTTTAGGAAAAAAATCGAAATGCTATTTGACCCTTTTATATTTCCTCGACAGTTGCCCATTCGTGTTTTGTCATTTGATTCAGTCTCCTTTGTCGTGGGTTTGGGTGCTCAAGATTGCTGCGAGGGTCTACGTAGCCGAGAGGGTACATGTAAAGTCGCTGACTTTAACACTCACTCAGCACCTCACCACGTGGGTTCGAATTCCGGCAGGGTCATTCGGATTTTCATGTGAGGAAGCCTTCCAGCTGACTTTCGGTAGGTCGGTGGTTCTACACGGATTCCTCCGTGTATTCAGGGTCTTCCTCCACATGTAATTATCTGGACGTCGATATATGACTGAAATACTGTCGAAGCGACGGTAAACTCAAATGGTAAAGTTAAATGGCCAAGATTGCTGTTAGCTCGCTTGCAATTCTTTCATTGAATTTGATAAAGCAAAAGTTAGATGGCGTTCATAACAATAATTGTGTTGTACGCATTTGCATTCAATTTTGGAGAAAAGAATCGGTGAGGTTATAGTGTTTTAGGCAATGACTACATCTGTACAGCTACCCGGGTAACTGCGGGTACCTATAGAAGTATTAATTCGTTTTCAGCCCCACTAAGTTATACTTTTTTTTTTTTTTTTTTTTTTTACTGTTTGTCATTAGTTTCTTCTTTAAATTGAGTGTTGCTATTCCGATAGACTTGTCTTATCGATTTGACATATTTTCGGAAGAGTTTGTACTTTTGTCTTTTAATCCCTATATGGTGTTTGTATGTACGTTCTTGCGCCGTGTGTAGGGAAAAATATGAAATTAATCGTTGACGCATTGGACACAGTCGTTTGATACATTCTTATCTTTTAAATTGCGAGAATGAACCTTTTCGCGTTCCTTATCAGGGACAGTTTACTATTAAACACATTTTAAATTTTTCTGTGCTGTCCAGAATATATATATATATATATATATATATATATATATATATATATATATATATGTGTGTGTGTGTGTGTGTGTGTTAGAACTTTTCGATGTTGTTTTTGTTAACACTTATATCGCATTTATTAAAGAAATCGATGTTTATAACAATTTTAACCTTTACACTCGTACCATATGTAACTTGTTACATTCTCCTGCTGTGCGGCAATCGTTATTGTGTCTTGAACATTTATACCATATTGTAAAACATGCTAAATATATATTTTATATTATCGTTTAGACACCACGTGACGTCTCTCAACTGTTGAGGTGTCATCAAATCAATATTCTATCCCTTTTTGTTATTGAATGCACGTGGTTCCAGTGACATTGAGTTTTCTTTTGCATTCATTTTTAAATGATCTCATTACGTTTTTGGGCCGAACTATACGTGAATTTTCCTTAAGGACTTCCTGTCCTAATGATTTGACGAAATTAAAATTTATTCACACGAGGAAAAGGGTGATTTTCGTTGGCCAAACTGGCGTAAAATTTAAATTTGTACACTTAAACAAATGATCAGACAATTTTGGGGGTTTAAAAGAATCACTATAAAATCGCAATCATTATATACAAATCGAGACTTGTACATTAGAGACGTGAACACCACAGTGAAGCTCTGTGAAGCATAAGCGCTCCGAGTACTGGTGTTCTCGAAATAACCCTTTCCCTCATATATACTCATTTTGACGCCCTCAATAGGTATCACATAAAGCCTGATCTGCAGAAAACCACAGTTAAACCTTATCAAATTTATTTACAAAATCCTCATTTCCAGACCACTGAGGAGCAGCGAACAGCATAAAACCAGATCAGCCTGCGAGGCTGATCTGCTTTTATGCTGTTCGCATAGGTCTTTTCATGGTTTCCTCTATGAGGGAAAGGGATAAAAAATTGTACTACAGTATAATATTCATACTTATACTCAAGTTTTGTCCATTGGTTTCAACAGGGATTTGAGCAGGATACTTAAATTTGAGCCTGAGATCGTACTTAAGTATTTTTGAGAACACGGGGCCTGGTGCTGTAGCGCTACGATCTTTGACGAGGGGCACGTCACTGATATTGATTCCAAACCTCTCATTGTCACATTGTCTTCTATTCATTTTGAAATGGCAGATAAGGATCGGACATTTGATGTCTTATTTTGAAGCCAGGAGCTGCTTGATGTTATTTTGTGATATTATTTTGTAATCTAAAAAAATATCACTAAACAACTTTAAACATTTGTTATTATTCACGAATCAGTGTGTGTGTGTGTCAAAACAATGATTTAAAGGTATTTTCAGTCATCACAATGCAGTCTGTATTGTTAATAACATAACTAAGTCAGTATCAACAGTTACTACATGTACATCATTATTAATAAATAATATCAACACCATTCATACAAAGGCACGTGACAGATATACCATTAATGTCCATATAAAACACACACGCACGTGACAGATACACCATTAATGTCCATATAAAACACACACGCACATGACAGATATACCATTAATGTCCATATAAAACACACACGCACATGACAGATATACCATTAATGTCCATATAAAACACACACGCACGTGACAGATATACCATTAATGTCCATAAAAAACACACACGCACGTGACAGATACACCATTAATGTCCATAAAAAACACACACGCACGTGACAGATATACCATTAATGTCCTTATAAAACATACACGCACGTGACAGATATACCATCAATGTCCATATAAAACACACACGCACGTGACAGATACATCATCAATGTCCATATAAAACATACACGAACGTGACAGATACACCATCAATGTCCATATAAAACACACTTGCAAAAGAAAGATACACCATCAATGTCCATATAAAACACACACGCACGTGACAGATATACCATCAATGTCCATATAAAACACACACGCACGTGACAGATACATCATCAATGTCCATATAAAACACACACGCACGTGACAGATACACCATCAATGTCCATATAAAACACACACGCACGTGAAAGATACACCATCAATGTCCATATAAAACACACACGTACATGACAGATATACCATCAATGTCCATATAAAACACACACGCACGTGACAGATACACCATCAATGTCCATATAAAACACACACGCACGTGACAGATATATCATCAATGTCCATATAAAACACAAACGCACGTGACAGATATACCATCAATGTCCATATAAAACACACACGCACGTGACAGATACATCATCAATGTCCATATAAAACACACACGCACATGACAGATATACCATTAATGTCCATATAAAACACACACGCACGTGACAGATACATCATCAATGTCCATATAAAACACACACGCACATGACAGATATACCATTAATGTCCATATAAAACACACACGCACATGACAGATATACCATTAATGTCCATATAAAACACACACGCACGTGACAGATACATCATCAATGTCCATATAAAACACAAACGCACGTGACAGATATACCATTAATGTCCATATAAAACACACACGCACGTGACAGATATACCATAATGTCCATATAAAACACACACGCACATGACAGATATACCATCAATGTCCATATAAAACACACACGCACGTGACAGATATACCATTAATGTCCATATAAAACACACACGCACGTGACAGATACATCATTAATGTCCCTATAAAACACATACGCACATACATATAATATTTTTTTACGATTTGAACATTAGGCTGTTCGCTTTCGATCCAGAGCTCTCTAAAGCATTTTTTAAATCATATAAAATAATCTGTCTCAATAAATTTTTTAATTTAACTAGCATCAAGACTTCTTGTTTTAAAAAAGTTTTGAGTACACAGCCATGAGAAGGTAAAAAGTTTTCTTACTGACTAGAGACTTTTGTTAAGAAATAAAATTATCAGGGTAACAATAATGACGAAAAGCGGAACACACTGGTTAAAGACCTCAAATAATTTGAAATATAAAATAAACAAGTGTAAGTAAGGCTTGACCGTAGTGAAGATTGTGTCTAATTTAAGACGCAATACTTTGGGGGTTAATGGTACCACACCCCATCTTAGAATATTTGTCATTTGGAACACTTCGGTCTACACAGTGTCGTAGTCTGAACGTTTGAAGATGGACTTAAATCCCTTCCGAAAGAGACGTTACTGTAATTAACAATTTACAATAAGCAATTAACAATAAACAATTAGCTATTGTCAACATTATTATAAATTATATCTTTATATATATATATATATATATATATATATATATATATATATATATATATATATATAACTAGCAAATTAGATATATTTAAAATATATGCTATTTTGAAAATAGTTTATATACACCGTCACTACTAGCAAATTAGATATATTTAAAAGAAAGTTAAATGTAACACGGGATAATCCTAAAACTTACAATAATATTTATGTAAGTCTTTTTGTTTAATCAAACATAAATTTATTTTGGGGTGATCTTTATAAATCAATCGGTTATTTCTTCAAAAAAGTACAGGAAAACTTCGCTATTTAGACCACCATCGGTTCCAGAAAAAAGTGGTCTTAATGATGAAGTGGTCTTAAAAGTGAATTTTTACCAATATACTCAGAACAGTTTGTTTTTGTTCCAACTACTTCTCGTAAATTGGCACATGTATGACAACAATCATTTAATAAAACATTAATATGAATTTGTCAGAAAACATAAGGGAAGAAATATTTTCATTTTCACGCATGCGTAACTAGCCTTTCCTCGTGTTTAGTAGAAATATTGAGTAAAACTGCTAAATTTCTATCAAATTAAGAAAGAGTTAATCAAATCGAAGGTTTGGTGCAAAGCTATTGTTACTGCATCTATATATAAATGTCGTTATCAATAGATTTGCACCTAGTGCTCGACATGCAATAATTTAACATTGTACAATTTTTAGAGCAAATAAGTTTGATATCTTTCTTACATACACGTGAATGGACATTAATTCAAGCAAAATTAGTTAATTTACATTCTAAATATATTGAAATTATATAATTGTTTTTAAATTATGTGTGTTAAGTAAAATATGATTGCCTGATACACCGGTTATCTACCAAATCGAGGGCCAAGAGAACGCCAATGCCACCGAGACGATCCCCATTAGCCCCAGAGCTGTTTGTCCAAAAATAATGTTGTAGGGAACTAGCCGTCTTATTTTTCTTGTGAGTGAAACTACCGTCTTGCGACTGGGTACGACTGGTACCTGGCTTGAGGTTGTCAAATATGTTACTCGGGGGCTTTGTTATTTCGGGAGATAGAATAATTTTATAAAGTAATGGGTTTGAAAATATATCTCAACACCAAATTAACAGTTCACCGTTTTATTTATATACACACAGATAGCTCGAATTTAGATAGATTTTTTCAACAAGTTATAAATGTGTATTATATTATATACATTTAATATATTGCATAAATTTCTATTTCTAATTACACAAGTTCTATAAAAGATATTATTTATTGGTCAATATTGGAGAATGGGAACTCATTGGTGTACTTTTTTAGTTTACTGCCAATATATTGTCTGTGAGTCTAAGCTATTCTGATTCAAAATACGCGGTGCATAAAATATATGTTCATCTATGACATCACAACTGCGTGACGTCATCATAATGACAGAGTTAAATACAGGAAAACTCACTAAGTATTCCAAACAGGCTTAAGCATTTTCAACGAAGAAAACAGAGTTATACAAAAACAATATCATACAAAATGGCTGACTTTGAAAAGCAAGTGCAAAGTCAAACACACAAAAAGCAAATATTGAGAGTAAAAAGTACGTAATGATGAAATGATGTAAGCAATAGAGATGGTACAAACATCAGGGGCCCGTTTCACTAAACTTCGTATGTTAAAAAAAAAAATTCGTAACGTAAATTCACAGATGTAAAATTGTATTTTTCCTTTGATTTTTCTTTATAAAAAGTATGTGTTTGTATAATGCAATAAATTTGGTCATCTTTCTTTATATTTTATATTGAAAATAAGACATAAGTAGACACTAGATCTATGTACATAGAACAAAAACTTACGATTAAGAGCAATTTGCTCGTACGAAGTTAAGTGAAACGGGAACCAGGATTTCAATCACATCATGACTTATGTTCAAAAAAGAAAAGAAAAAGTAATGCTCATTTATAATAAAGATGTTCTTGCAATAAGTTTACTGATTTTAAGAATAAGAATTTGAGCGTAGTATCATTCAAAATTATTATTCACTAGCTTTGTTATCATATAAAAGTAATGCTTGCCGGCATTACAAATGTTAAGTGTATTTTAAAACTACGTGAAATACTTGCTCACACTGATCAATTCGGGGAGATCACTCAAGAACCCAAAGCTTGCCACAAATCATGACGTTTATTTAATGCGATGAAGACCAGTCCTGATATAAAATATACAGCAAATATGGATACAAACCTGAAACAGAAATTATAATACATGTTCATACATTTTGGTCGGTACCGGTCGTATAAAGGTGGCAGTCTCTACAAAATTAATTTGTCCTTACCTATAACAACAGTCGCATATGACAGAATAGACAATTCCTAAGACCTTACAGCTGCTTACTTGCTGACGTCATACTGATATAAGTTTGACATTTGAACGCCAAGAAACGCGATTGCTATATGTATATAAACAAGAAAAGATTAAAACAACAACAACACAAAAAAATGTTTTAATGTACGGCTTATTATAAGCATACTGTCCCCCTCTAGTTCTCTTTTCTACTGTTTTTTTAGGGAGGGTGCAATATATGCCCAAAGAAAGGTATTAAAAGTGAATTATTACACGAAATATTTTCGCATTATATCAGTATGACATGTTGCTTCATACTGTGACCATGACCCAATACAGCTGAAACTTGTATTTGATCTGTACATCCTCTCTGTATGGTTGCCATTTCTGACAAATAGTTTAAATCTGCTCAAGTGATTCAAGAGATACAGAGCGGACACAAAATATAACATTACAACAGTATAACATGTGACCTTCAAGTGTGACCTTGACCTTGAACCAAGACATCCGATAACTACCTTCTGCACATCCTCTCAGAATGGTTGACATTTCTGTCAAATAGTTTCAATTTCCTTCAAGTGATTTCAAAGATACAGTGAGGACAAGAAATTGCTAACTACCTTCAAGTGTGACCTTGACCTTGATCCAAGACATTTGAAACCTACACTCAGCATATCCTCTTTGTATGGTTGACAATTCTGTCAAACAATTTTAATTTCCTTCCAGAGGTTCTAAAGGTAAAGAGTGGACACAAGATATTCTAACATTATAACAGTATGACATGTGACCTTCGAGTGTGACATTGAACTTGAGCTAAGACATCAAAACCGTAGGCTCTCAGTATGGTTGACATTAATTTCTGTTAAGTAAGTTCATTGTACTTCCAGGTGATGCTAAAGATACAGAGCAGACACAAAATATTCTAACATTATAATAGTATGACGTGACCGTCAAGTTAAACCTTGACCTTGAATCAAAACATCCAAAAACTACGCTCTGCACATCCTCTCAATATGGTTGATATTTCTGTCAAATAAACTCAATTTCCTTCCAGTGGTTCTTAAGATAAAGAACGGACACAAAATAGTCTAGTATGACATTTGACCTTCAAGCGTAACCTTGACCTTGAACCAAGGCATTTGGAAACTGCGCTCCGCTTCTTTTCGTTGCCATGGCAACCAGAGTTCTGCATTGAATCAAATTCTTCGAACTCCTATGTAAGGGCATCACAAAGGGTACATTCCTGTGAAGTTTCTTTAAAATTGGCCCAGTGGTTTAGGGAGAGATGTTGTTTAAATTTAAAAGTTGATAACTGACACTGACCCATCTTAATAGCTTACCTTGCGCACGTTGTGATACAAGCTAACAATAGATTTAACAAGATATTTCGGCACGATTTCTAACCCAGAACACTGAACAACAACAAATATACACACTATTTTAATAAAAATGACATTGATGTTAAGTAGGCCAAGGGCTTCGCACAAATTCGCAAAGTAGACGATTTTGGCCACTTTTATGCACGATTTACGAGTGGTACGCTTTGTAACGCCCTATTTATGGTTTAAAACGATTCATTACGATTTATTTACGGTAAAACTGGATTTGTTCCGAGTAACCACAGCTACAAAAGAGCTTTTTACGATTAGGCAAAAAAAAGTCCGTTTCTGGTCTCCCGACCGACCTTTTTTTTTCACGGCCGACACTAATAAAGTTTGTTCTTTTTTACATTTCCGCCTTTAAAACTATTTCCAATTACTTTCCGCATCATTCGAAGGAAAAAGAAAAACATATGTCTACCTGCATACTCTCTTTTTCTGGCTGGAGACCAGAAACGGAACGTTTTTGTGTGTGCCTTACTACGAGTATGTTACGGAATGTTATGAATCTTCGAAACTTTTACTTGTTTGTTACATGTTGACGTTTTGTTACGGAGAGTTTTATTTATGAGTCCTTCAATTTGTTTTTCGGCAAAAAGGAAATGTATAAAGTGCTCGATTGTCAAGCTTTTGTTCTCTTTCCATAATCATAAGGTATACGTATCTATTTGTAAAGTTCTCGTTACTACACGTAAAATGCTCGTATTAACTCGTTACAATTTGTAAAGCCATCATAACCTCACATAAATGAGACCGTAAAAAACACTGAATCACTTGTAATTATTCGTAAAGTAACCGCCAACAAATCCTAAAACAAATGGTTACTGATCGCCTTAGGAGCAGGAGGTCTTGGGTTCGATCCCCGGCCGCGACATATCAAAGTCGTGAAATGGCATTGGCATGTCTCCCTTGCTTGGCATTAAGCATATAAACATAGTTCCAGGACTGGTTGGCCTGGTTTCAGGATAATGTGACTATCATGTGGTATCATGCCACATGTTTATGGCGTGATACTGTAGTGAGGCGGCACTATATCTATATCAAATAGACATATTCTCAAAATGACTGAAAAAATATCGGCGAGACTTTAAACCCAACAAACAAACAAACAAATGCTTAAGAGTCATATATAGGTTATTTCTAGTGAGTAGACGTGTTGTTGCCACCGGTTTACGATGCAAACGGAATGTTTCAAGTTACTTAAGGAAAAACGTCCTATGAAAATGTTGGACATGTCAAAAAGATGCCCCTTCTATCACAGATCATTACGAGTGTCTGCGAGTTGTAGCAATGTTGTTTGCGGATATCAGCGAGTTATTTACAGATGTTTGTGATTGATTACCTGTTAGCGATTGGTAAGTGCCCCTAAGAAAAACCCGTGTATGAAAGAGGTAATAGACAGATACGTCGAAATAATTATTGCGCGTATATTGGAAGTTGGTTTAATGATTAATACTATATGCACCGGTCAGTAAGAAGTCACTAGGTGACGGATATGGAATATGTACATAATGTAAAGTGAACATTGTACTTACAATATAACCAATATTAACTTTACACTTTTTCCGTTTTCCACTATCACCGTGCCCGATGGACTGACTGTACTTGTTACCGTGCCCGACGGACTGACGGTACTTGTTACCGTGCTCGACGGACGGGCGGTACTTGGATAACCGCTCGTCGGACAACAGGCCTGCGACGTGAGCGTAAAGGACTGCAGAGAAAAACATTTCAAGTTATATGAAACTGAAAAAGAAACTGTTAAGTTCTATATGGCGTTACTAGTGCCAATTGTTTCATGCTAACTGATGAAATACTGTGTTCTATCAGTGAGATAAAATCCATGTCACCTACAGTGCGATTGATATAGGTTTGTAGAACTACTTTTTTTTACTTGTAAGGGATGTAGCATTCCAGTATTTACTAGTTGCCTCCCTTTGTATTTTTTCAATGGCAAACATTCAAATACACAAACTTGTTCGTCAGCATTTAGAATACAATTAAAAGAAGTCTATATCAAAATTGTATCACTTCTCGATGAAATATATTCCATATCCAATCATAACAAATACATATCCGCTATATATTTCTCAGCTGGACCTGCACACAACCCCACTAATTTATGTAATTATAATGTTACAAAATGGTGATGGAGTTTCTGACGACCGGGTGGCTGGTCCCTCTCTATTATCAACTGTATAAACAGACAGCTGTTGTGTGCTTCAATAGAAAAGAGGCAGGTCAAAGTAAAATACAGGAGCATTATATTGCTAATAGGCATTTTCTCTCTATACTGATTGACTATCTATTTGCGGTTCTCGTTGATCGGACACCAGCCAGTATAATTAATCTGTAAACTGACTTTCATCAAACAATCAAAAGTGTCAAGGATTCTTGATATAAATCGCTGTAAGAAGAAAATACAAAAGAAGACTTTTTTTGAAAAGTTACCCCAAATTTACGATTATTTTATACATCTAATACTTTTGACACGAATGCGCATCTGTGATGTTGACATCTTTCGCAGCGTATAAGGTTTGAAGATTAGGGACATTGCTCAGTACAGTTTATTGCCATGTCATAATGTTTCAAAATTCCAAATTTGCTAAGTGGGTGGAACTACATAATGTACAAAAACACTCTTTTCAAATCATAGTAAGTCTATAAAAGTTCAAGTGGGTGAGCAACTCGATACAAAAATCGTATAATACAGTATATCATTAATGATGTTTTTTATTTAGTATCATATGATGTTATTTTATTGCATATAATCCTATTTTAATACTATATGATGGTAGTATCATATCATTATATGATGCTATTTTATTGCATATAATCCTATTCTAATACTACATGATGCTAGTACCATATCATTATATGATGGCATGTGGTTCCCGGCTGTAAGTGCATGTAGAGGGAACAGCCAGGACCAGGTACCACGTGGTATTTCCTAATAGTCATAATTTATATGCGTGTCTATACATTTTAAAAATATTATCTTATATTTCAGTTGAAATTTTGCCTGAACCTTCAGTTCTTGTATCTTTGAATCAAGCCAGGTATTCATATCAATGATCGAAAGAAAAACCAAACCAAAAAACCAAACCAAATGATACTTCAGTATTATGTGTTTTTCATGTTGTCAGTTCTTGGAGATTTTTAGCGTTTAATAAGTATGCAACGTTGTTTAAACAGGCATTAAATAGATTGAAAGATCACATTGTATTGATATTAGACACCTTGACATGACAAAGACACATTCCATGTGTTTAAAGTGCAGTATAAAAAGCCGAAATATATGGTCAAAACATTCTAGAAATCAAGCACCGTATAATTATATAACATTATTTGAACTTTGTATAACGACTTGTGAGCACCCTTGAAAGTGGTATGTACTGAAAATCCTGTACTGAAAATTCTACAACGTGATATGTACTGAAAATCCTACAACGTGGTATGTACTGAAAATCCTATAATGTGGTATGTACTGAAAATCCTAAACGTGGTATAAAAGTACTGAAAATCCTAAACGTGGTATGTACTGAAAATCCTACAACGTGGTATGTACTGAAAATCCTACAACGTGGTATGTACTGAAAATCCTACAACGTGGTATGTACTGAAAATTCTACAACGTGGTATGTACTGAAAATCCTACAACGTGGTATGTACTGAAAATCCTACAACGTGGTATGTACTGAAAATCCTATAACGTGGTATGTACTGAAAATCCTACAACGTGGTATGTACTGAAAATCCTACAACGTGGTATGTACTGAAAATCCTACAACGTGGTATGTACTGAAAATCCTATAACGTGGTATGTACTGAAAATCCTATAACGTGGTATGTACTGAAAATCCTATAACGTGGTATGTACTGAAAATCCTATAACGTGGTATGTAATGAAAATCCTATAACATGGTATGTACTGAAAATCCTTTGACGTGGTATGTAATGAAAATCCTATAACGTGGTATGTACTGAAAATCCTATGACGTGGTATGTACATACTGTTAAGATATTTGAACACTACGTGACATATGACATAATGCAAAAGTAAATAACAACGTTATGTATTTTGCTCGTATCAAAGCATGTCAAACAGACACCATTAAATGTGTTCGCCTATGTTAAGACAGGTATGGCGTACATCTCACTTGGCGTAGTAAGGTCGTGTCCAGATTCAAGTTTTTTGTATGAAAGTTTTACATTACAGACATGTTTCTTTCATTAAGCAGATTTCATTGAGATATTTTAGCAATAAAAAGTCTAGAGCAAGTTTCTCGAAACTTCGCATTTAAGATAACATTTAGGATCTTGCGATGGTACACAGACCTAATGAGATGAGATACATTCCAATGTGATATAAGGTAAACAGAGATACACGAAGTGAGTATAAACTGAACTCACGTAGACAAGGGTAGTTTGTTCTCCCAAGACGTCAACTTGGGGGGTTGCGGCGTTCTCGTCACACACCAACTTTACCTCGGCTTTCCTGATCATAAAAGAATCTTAGCAATATACGGATCCAAAACGTCTTGAATATTAGAACTACCAACTTTCATTAAGAGTGTATATGCACCCCTTCATCACAGAACCACTTTATAGCAGGTAATGTTGCTGTAAAAACATCTCAACAGTACAGAAGCTTAAGGTTATCAATCCATCATTAAATTGTGATCATGATCCATCAAGTGCTAATGGAAATTTTATAATAAATACAAGCCTTTATAAACTTTGAGCAAAAAGTAAGTCCAAGTCACTGGATGCTTGCATCTGCACTGTATTTTAAGCATTTAAATGATTATAATTAAATGATGGATGGATTACCTTAAATTGATTTTAATTGCTTTCTTTTCTATCTCTCTTTTTTCTGTTGCTAAGTACCAAGAATAAAATATTTATAACATTGAAGTGTCTAATATGGATATGTCGAATCCAATATGAAAATATATAAGCAAAATGTCATCTTTGTAAGGAAAAAAAAGGTGTCTGGTCACAAATGCATGGACATTTCCTCAATATTCAACTTTCAATTAAGTCTAAACGGATTTAATAGAACTACATTAGAATTAAAGGAATTTATTTAGAGTTTACGACTTATGTATCATACAATACCTTAAGCCATCGGTTGACGTATACGTCATGATGACGTTAGAGCCGTCATAGGAATACGCCACGTTGTTTGCGTCACCAATGTTGTAATAGACGCTATTAACAGACTCGTACTGACATGCCTGGAATGATAAAATAAAGTGTTAATATGACAAACACTCTACACGTCAAGTCAAATACGGCGTCTTATACTGAAGCAATTTAAATCAATCGTTTTATTATTTGGGGAAACAATCTTATTCAAAGCTTTTTCTAGGCAGCTCCTTTTTGGTGCCTTGAAAGGCCATAACAAAAAAACAAAAAAAACAACAACAAAAAACATTGAACACAGCGAAGCTTCTTTGCATCCATATCACTGGAGAAATTGGTGAACCATTATAAAACATATTTTGATGTGGTAGTCATAACGTAAAATAATAGGTCAATCATCCTGACCATTATATTTAAACGAATCGAAAAAATGATAAACGAAAGAAAAAAAAAGAGTGACCTTTCATCATGTAATTGAAGTTAACTGATGTCAACACGGTGAAAAGTTGTATACTGTAAACCTACCGGAATAAAAATTGTAAAGTATTAATCATTTAAGGCTTAAAATATCAAAACAATCTTCAGAAACGATATCATATATAAAATATTCATAACTGAAACTACTGACAAACAAGGTGATTTTAGTTTGTTTGCTTGCTTGGAATAAGCGTCACTTTATCAATTCAATTATTTTGTGTGTGTGTGTGTGTGTGTGTGTGTGTACATGCATGTTTTGTGTGGCATTATATCACACCAAGTGTGTACTGTGTACATCAGACCAGTAATTGCTGACCGTAAAGCAAGAGATTTTAGAAAATTTGAAACACTTACTGCTACGTTTTCACATGTCCCCTCAGTGAATGCGGTACAAGGGTTGTACGAATACGCAAAGTTATCACTGGCAAACTGGTCACGCACACTGAAAACAAGGAACACAGTCGATAACTACTCTATTTATTATAACTATCATACCAACGTGTCTTTTTTGTTTTGGTTACACGCCCCACTGACAGTATTTCAGACTGGGAAATATGTCTAGAAGAACGTACTCCCTTCGACAACATGCTACAGGCAAGTGACAATAAACTTGTTTGCAATTTCTTCTCACCGCAGCGATTATTTTTATAAAACGGAAAAGGAATACAGCAAAGGGTCATGTGTAAAAGGGGCAATAACCCTTGAAAAAATAAAACAGAGAGAAAGAAAACGAGAGATGTGACGTTTACAGGTGTCAGATGGCTCTTCTTAAATTTGATATGAATTTAAACGGTTTTTTTTTTTGTTTTGTTTTTTTTGTTTTTTTACTTTTTTTTCTTTACCTGTGGTCATACAAAATTTATATTGTGTTCGAGAAAGTACGATTTAAAAAGATCAATAAATATCATATACATCTTATACTATGAAATATAAGATCGTATCTTATTTATGACCGTTAAAGTTACTTGATCGGCCATTCCGCGAGACTATGCTGGGTTAGGACAGTAACTAGGCCAATTAGCTAACAAGAGTGCCAGTGATGCCACAATATACGCCGCCACAAAATATAAAGACCAAGAGGGGTCTTTTAATTATTGCTTTTAACATTTCTGTAAGCATAAGCTCATAATGAAGTCTGTAAGACCAATTAATTTAGCTGAACAGAGTTGGAACCCTAAAAATGCTTCCAATATGACAGTAGGTCAAATAGCAGTATCAATTTGAATCCTTTTTTCTTTCTCCCCATAACTCTTGCAAAAATCACTGTACCAGAAAATCCTTGCCTTATGCACTTTTACCTGTTTAGAAACTTGAGTTGTGTTTTAAAGAGACCATGTTTAGAAAGGCATAACTATTGCAAATATTGATGAACATCAAAGCCCCTGCTTTGTGCATATCTACCCAGTATAGTAATGACATTGCCCAAGTTTTGAAAAGATTAGGTCAGAAACATACAAGAAATTGCATTCACAAAGCTGAAATATCAATCAGCTAAAAAGACTAAGTTTCAGGGGACACAAATCTTGCAAAAATTAATGTACCGGAAAATCGCCACTTCATGCACATCTACCCATTATAGTAATGATATTGACCAAGTTTTGAAAAGATTCATTCAGAAATGTAGGAGGAGTTGCGTTCACAAGGCTGCAATATCAATCAGCTACAGAGACTAAGTTTCAAGGTACACAAATCTTGTAAAAATCAATGAACCATAAAATCGCCACTTCATGCACATTTACCCATTAAAGTAATGACATTGACCAAGTTTTGAAAAGATTCATTCAGAAATGTAGGAGGAGTTGCGTTCACAAGGCTGCAATATCAAACAGCTACAGAGACTAAGTTTCAAGGGACACAAATCATGTAAAAATCAATGAACCAAAATCACCACTTCATGCACATCTACCCATTAATGTTATGATATTGACCAAGTTTTGAAAAGATTCATTCAGAAATGTAGGAGGAGTTGCGTTCACAAGGCTGCAATATCATTCAACTACAGAGACTAAGTTTCAAAGGGACACAAATCATGTAAAAATCGATGAACCGGAAAATCGCCACTTCATGCACATCTACCTATTATAGTAATGACACTGACCAAGTTTTGAAAAGATTCATTCAGAAATGTAGGAGGAGTTGCGTTCACAAGGCTGCAATATCATTCAGCTACAGAGACTAAGTTTCAAAGGGACACAAATCTTGTAAAAATCAATGAACCATAAAATCGCCACTTCATGCACATTTACCCATCATAGTA
>CM037785.1:58160998-58210998 GCA_021229015.1 Solen grandis
TGCTGGACAGATAGGTGTTGTTATACCAATAGGACATTGTTGTTTCATGATTTTGAGTGAAAGAGTAAGAAATATATTTAAATGAAAATCAAACCTATCATTTACCATTTTAGGTATCATTTCCCCCTTAGATATCATCAGAGATAAGATTTCATATATCATGAAAGATATCATATACCATGTAAGATATCATACACCATGAAATATAATCCATTATTCATCATGAAAGATATCATTTATCATGAAGCACTGAAAAATAGTCTGAATGAGGCTGCAACGGTGGTGTGTGGACTCTCAACCAAGCACCTATGGGGAAAACAGACCTGGTGGTGGAGGGACACGGTGGAGGAAGCCGTGCAGGAAAAGAGGCGATGCTTTAAGGCCCTGAAGGCAGGTGGCAGTAGGGAAGAGTATAATGCTGCCAAATGTTATGCCAAACAAGTTGTGCACCATGCCAAAAGTGAGGCTGAGAAAGAGATTTTTCAAAACTTCAATCCCAAGTCTGGTGATATCTTCAAGTTGGCCAAACAAATGGGCTGTGACAATCAAGATGTTACAGGCGAGAAACCAGTTAGGAATGATGAGGGCGAACTTTCTCTTGATGAAGGAGCTATGAAAGTGGCATGGAAGCAGCATTATGAGCGCCTGCTAAATGTGGAATTTCCCTGGAACCTTAATGGTTTCTCAGATGAACCTCCCACAGAGGGCCCAAGTGTTCCAATAACCACTGAGATGATCGAAAAAGCAATAAATAAGATGGGGCTGGGTAAAGCAGCTGGCCAATCTGGTATTGTGGCTGAGATGCTCAAGCCCACAGGTGTAGTGTTATGGCCGGAATAAACTAACACGAGACAGTGGTGGCTTGCAATAGATTTATTCAGTCCCCAAGGTATCTGGCAAGGTCCGATTGGAGGTCGTCTCGAGGCTCTAACGAGGTCTCTCTAGGTATCCCACCAAATCTGCTTCTAGGTATCCCCCATGATCTCCTCCTAGGTATCTAACCAGATCTCTCTCTCCTAGGTATCTAGCCAGCTCTTCCCACAAGGCCCTTGACCGGTCAGCTTATATATTGGCTGGTTACCAGCCACAGCCAGACAGTAAACATGTGTATTACATAATGTCAAATAATAATGTCAAATATTTGTGTTACGTCAGTCACAACTGAGACAATAACTATGCAAGGTCCTCTCTAATTGTATCTATAATAGGTTAGTTACGGTGACACAATCGGACTCAATACAACAATAGCGTCTAGCCAGGGTCCGATATCATTACACAGGTAAGGTGTAGCATTTATTCAAGACCTCTTAGAAGCCATTGTCAGAGAGGGACGTATCCCAGCGGAGTAGGAATAAAGCTGCATAGTCAGTCTATACAAAGGCAAGGGTGATGCACTTAATGGGGGGAAATTATCGTGGCCTAAAGCTGCTTGATAAGGTCATGAAAATCTCTGAGAGAGTTGTGGAACAATTGATCAGAAATCAAGTACATATTGATGGGATGCAATTTGGCTTCATGCCAGGCAGAGGGACCACGGATGCCATCTTCATCATATGACAGATACAGGAAAGACACCTCATAGCCTGCAAACCTTTATATATGGCTTCCATTGACCTTGAGAAGGACTTTGATCGCATTCCAAGGAAAGCCATACGGTGGGCCATGTGAAATAGGTGTTGAAGAATGGATTGTCCAAACTGTAAAATCAATGTACTCCAATGCTGGTGTAGTGTCCGGGTTGGTGATGGCTACAGTGACGAATGTGATGTCAATGTAGGTGTTCATCAAGGCTCTGTACTAAGCCCACTGCTTTTCATAATTGTACTGGAGGCATTGTCATCTGAGATCTGCACAAATTGTCCTTGGGAGATCCTGTATGTTTATGACCTGGCTATAGTTGACATCTCCCTAGAAGCCCTGTTGGAGAGAGTGCAGAAGTGGAAGAAAGGCATGGAGGAGAAAGGTCTCAGAGTAAACATGAATAAGACCAAAGTAATGATCTCTCGTCCCAATCTTGATTCTCTGAGAAGAACTGAAAAGCACCCCTGTGCTGTTTGCTTAAATTAAGCGACACAGGCAGAAACTCCATCTTTTGTACCAACTGCTCATACTGGTTCCGGAAGAAATGCAGTGGTAACAAGGGCCCTTTTAAATCTGACCCGAGCTACATGTGTCCAGACTGCAATGGACAAGCTCGACCTATGATGGTAGACCAAAGAGGTACCTGTTGGTGATGAAAAGTTGGAGGTTGTAGCTGACTTCTGCTACCTTGGAGACACTCTGTCATCTGAAGGGGGTTGTGAACTAGCTGTAATAACATGCTGCAAGTCTGCCTGGAACAAATTTAGAGAGCTTCTCCCAGTCCTAGCAAGCAAACAATTGCCAATTGCTACCAGAGGTCGTATCTACTCTTCTTACATAAGACCTGTCCTGCTATATGGTTCCAAGACATGGGCTGTATCAGCTGCCACACTCAGGAAACTGCAGCGTAATGTCAGAGCCATGATAAGATGGACCTGCCTAGTCAAACCTGAAGAAATGTCCCCTTTGAGACCCTTCTCTCTCAGCTTAACATTAGGGACATTGTAGATATTCTCCGAAAAAACAGGCTGAGATGGTTTGGCCATGTAGAGCGCAGTCAAGGGTGGATATCCCAGGTGTGTAACCTTAGCATTACTGGTCAAAGGGCTCCAGGCAGACCAAAGCTGTCTTGAGACGACTAAGTGAAACGGGATCGTGAGTCTCTAGGGATGGACTGTACTAACCCAAAAGATCGCCAGGCATGGAGAGGGAGACTGTGCTCCCGACTGGACAGCCAGGCCTAACCCTTGTAAAAAGGAATAATTCAAGGCTTGGATAATGAAAACTAGATGATGATGATGATGATGATGATGATGATGAAAGATAACCTTTCATAAACCATGCAATATATCATTTACCATGAAAGATAACATGCTTTCATTTTATGACAGTAAAAAGATACTTTACACATTTTGGTGGAAGAGACATCTTTTTTGAATGTATAAAGCTAAAACACTCATGATGATAAATAATTACAATCTTATACTATTAAAGTCTGCTGCATTATATTCATGCCAGATAAAAGTTTACAGTATGTTTTTGTGTGAAAGAGTGGGTAATAATCATGAGAAATAATGTATTGCTTTTGGGTAAAAGTTTTCTATATTTTCCAAGTAACATCACACAGTGTTAGCATAAAAAATGATGCAAACTGATGACAAATTAATCAAAAGGATGATTTATCGTATGGTTAGGGCTCACCTGATCTGACTTCAAGCTTTGTCTATAAAAATCAATTAGTATGTCCCTCCATATGCTGCTGGAATGACTTGCTTACACTCTTTGAACTTTTATTTTGCTGCTATTGATAGCCTACTTAAGATACCATAAATATCATAAGAACCTTTAAGATGTCGGGTTACTCCAGTACTGGGGCCTGCCTCATGTTGCCATGGGTTAATGTCCTCTGTATGCAGATGTAGGTCTTTGCTCTTATATGGAAATGTGATATTTTTTGGAAGCTTTAAGCTGAAAAATCCTATTTTGTTACTAACAAATCAAGCTAGACTGGGTATGCTATTCCCATAATTATTTTTAGCATTAGAGGCTGGTTTTGATCTAGCCATGCATAAACTAAATTATTAAGTAATATCGGATTTCTATATATATTAAAAAAAGAAAACTGTTTATTAGAAGAGCATGCAGTGCACTGTGTCTATATTTTCAAGAAACCTGCTGTTAGTCTTATTTGTGACTGCTTATATAAATCAAAAAGCTGAGAGAACAGGGTTTTTAATGTGATGATATTGCATTGATGGTTTTGCTATGTGACAAAAATATATATAAAATCAACTTACATTAAACTGATCTCTTTCTGACCTTGCATCCTAGAATTGTCATAGCCAGTATGACATTTTGTCTGAGGCTGCATTTAATACCCACGCTGGGAAATCTGCTTAAGTAGTAACCTTTGCTCTTCTGTTTTCTAAGCTGGCGTTTTCTAAATATAAAAGCTGTTTTTATAGCCTTTAGAGCCATACACTATTACCATCTGTCAGTGATGTCTCCATGCGGTTGAATTCGCCATAGTTGTGGAGGGAACTTTGAACAGGAACTGTATTTATTAGCTTGACAGTTTGTAAGGAAAAGAGTGGAGGAATGGCTATGCCGACAGTCTCATCAGCATTGTCTGTCTACACACAGAAATACTGATATTAGCCATAGTTTTTCTGGATTTCTTTTCTTTCTTATCAGGACCATCACTGGTGGTCTAGTGGTTAGAGCATCTGCCTCAGAAGTGGGGGTCACAAAGTTGATGACCATCTGCGACAATCTAGAGTTTTTAAAAAATGGTAAAGGCAGCTCCCTGCAGGGTAATCATTTGATTTGCACACCATGCCTGGCAAAACAACTGATTAGTTACAAATTCTAGAGGATGAGAGCTATACCCAATGGCATATTCCAAGACCATTATAAGCCTCAGGAGGTTTCCATGCATAGAATGCTTTCAAACAGCGATTTTGATTCACTCAAATATATGAAATGATAAATAGGCAAGCCTCATTGTCTGGTTTCTGACAAGAAAGAAAATCGTATATTGAAATTGAGAACTTCTTTCCATGTGTAACTGGGTTCTTTCTTTACTTTGCTGCTTCTAAAGTAAAAATCATAATGTATATCCCACGGGTGAGCCAGAATAGGCATAGGGTAGTTCAAGACATGTTGGCCTGATTGTTTGTTGGGTTTAAAGTCCCACCGACAGTATTTCAGTCATTTGGAGATGATGTCTACTTAAGACAGACATAGTGCTACCACAACTCAATATCACCCCATGTGGCATTATACCACACCCAGTCTTATTATCCTGACACCAGGCCAACCAGTCCTGCAACTACCCTTATAGGCTGAGCACCAAGCAAGGGAGCTATAACAGTACCTTTTTTTACGACTTTGTTATGTCCAGAATCAAACCCATGACCTTCCGCTCCCAAGGCAGACGCTCTAACCACTCGTCCACCGGGGATGGCGGCCTGATTGTCTTGTATGACAGGTCTGGTATGATGCCATATGTGCATGGAGGTAAACTGCATTTGTCCCAAGTAGACATTTCAGGAGCAGGGAGCTATGAAAGTAAAGAAAACATCTAAAAAATTCAGATTTTTTTCTTCAAGGACATTGCCATACAATTGTATCAATATAGCCCAAGATGATGAAAGATTAAACCGGAATGATTGAGTTAAGTCAATTCCTCAAAGAATTCTCCGTTGATTTGCATTTCCATAGCCCATTTTGGCCAATATCTTGGAGGGTTAATCTTCAGGGAACTGGCTGTGTGATATTTCAGGCTGTGATCAGCTTGCAGATAACTCGTAATTGGGGATTGAAAATGGAATACCATGTTTGCACTGAACGTGAAATAGATATCAGAGATATATCCTTCTGAAAAAGTCATTTAATCACATGATTTTCTCATCATTTAGGTCGATTTTATGCATATCAATTAGCTGCGTTGATTGTGTATTTCATTATCAGTGCACAAAGCAACACAATAAATATCCTTTATTCCATGAGATTTCATTATAATGCAGATGCCTGTATATAACCGCATAACCATGGCAACACAATCTATATTGTATTGGGTGTCATATAGCTATAACACATCTTATTAGAATTGAAATGCCATTACGTTTCAAATCTTGGATATTTAAAGGCTCATCATTCTTCCAAAAGCTGAGTATATTCTTCGGACAGAAAAGCAAAATGTGTGTTACAGATTTGTGAAGAAATGCAGTCTATACATACTTGTTGATGACAAAATTACAACAATGCTTAAATAAGAAAGAATTTTTAAGTAAACATCATTCAGTTGTAAACTAAAATATCTGATTTGCATATTCCACATATCCTTGTCAATTTTCTGGTGTCTGTATGTCTGCGATAAGGTGACCGTTTTTCAACTTCAAATTATTTCCGATTACAGACTGTCTTTATGAATAATCACCAATACAAAACTTAAACAGTAAACAGAAATATTTTGACATCCATACAAATGCTAAATGGCATTATTTGATAAACATTTCCAATGAGTTGAACTGTTATTATACTGCACTATGAAGTTGAAGGTGAAGGGTGGGGGGGGGTATATTACTGGATTCAGCTCATCCAGCTGTCTGTCAGGTTTTTTTGTCCAGACCATAACTCAAAAAGTATAAAAGATATCAAGATGAAATTTCATATGTGGATAGGTCTCATTGAGGGGGAGTGCAGTGACCAAGAACCATAACTCTCTGTCGCGTAATATAGAGTAATTGCCCTTTGTAAATTGTCATAGTACATTTTTTGTCTGGACCATAACTCAAAAAGGATAAAAGGTTTCCAGATGAAACTTCATATGTGGATAGATCTCACTGAAGGGAAGTGCAGTGCCCAAGAACTATAACCCTCATTCACGTCATTTTAAAATCCTTGTGACAGAGAGTTATATGGGGGGTATTTGTGCCATGACATTGGCAGTTCTAGCTTTACAGCAGATATTTGCATAAAATTTGCATTAATCTACAATATAGCAACAGTATTTTATCTTTTTTTATGAAAATTGTATCATTATTATTTCTATAAGGTCAGTCTTTATCCTTTTACAAATTGTATTGTGGGAAGGCTTCAGAAGTTTCACAATACTCAAGCCATTTCTTATATCATAGGGGTTTACACTTTTAAAGTATTGATGTGAAGATTTCCAATCCCCACAGTCCAAAAGCTATACTGGGATGAAAGGTAGTCAATGGTTAACCTGGTTTACACGATTTTGTTTGTGATACTTTTAAAATAAGCAGTTGAACTAGACAAAAATTACAAATAGCTAAACCCTCTCATTTGACACATTGCCAAACAGAGCAGACCCTGCATGGCAAAGAAACATCCATTGTTAGTCCCTACTGGTTTTTACACTCTGTCTATCTGTCCGTCTGGATGTCTGAAAATTGTGATACAACAGTAACTTAAAATAATGTTAGGATGAAATTATGAAACTTGTTATATGAGTAGATGGCAGTTTGGAGATTCTGCACATCACTTTGTTTTTTTTTTCTAGTACCAAGATTCTGGTTGCTGTGGTAATGGAAAAATTATGCACCTCACCAGCAGGGGACTCATGTATTGCATGCAACACCAGTTACTTGTTTGTTTTAACTATGTGAAAGTTCAGTATATTGATAAAGGGTACCATGGTGCATGACTACTTATCTAAAGATTGTGTGTTTGAACCATGTAAGGAGCAAGGCTTGTTTATGGCCTTCTCAGGCCAAGTACTGTCCCAATCCTGGAAATGCCTAGAGGGATAATTAAAGGATGTAAGAATTTGTTTCCCAATTGACATAAAAAAGGGTTTAAAAACTGGGAATATAGATTGCCTTTGTCACCACATGATTATGTAACCCAAGGATAATTGACTGAGAAAATTACATTTTCATGACTATAGAGACCGCCTTGTGCAGTTAAATTCAATGAAGATGACACCCCTAATTTTCAGTGTGTAACATGAATGCTGGCTCCCATATATGTCCATAAACTATGAAAATAATGTCTCACAAATATTTCTATTAGCCTGCCTTGATAGCCCATTATAGGGCTACATAAAAATGTTGCTTGCATACCAAACAGCAACTGTGAATGTTAACTAAGCAAACATCAAGTATATGGCTACAGTGTTTGTTATTGTCATTCATAGACACACATAAGTATGTCCATCTCCTTGACTAGGGTGTTTCTGACTGTATTTTCCATTACCCTTTACTTTACATGTTAACCCTATTACTTCATGAATATTTATGTAGAAATTCATGACGTGTTGAATTTTAATATACTGGCCTTTAAATTGTATAAAAATCATATGAATAGATTTTCTTTTACCATGCCGACTGTGTATAATCTCTGGTACAATATTGTATAAGCACAAGATCTTTGATCAGGGTCTGCTGTGTTTGCCAATGCATCAAAACACGTATTTCAGGTAAAAGGATAAAATTTAACTATCAGCTGGAAAGTGCCCATATATGATGACTGTTCTCATGATATATAAATGATCCATGTACAGTTCTGTCCAAGATTGATGTGATTGGCCTAGATGCAAATCCAATTACAAGGACAAACTTTATTTTCCCCTTGTTGACTGGCAACAATAACAAGATTCACTGGCGGTGTATACAAAAGCTTGAATATTGACAGTTGAATTAAACAGGCTGCAGCTCCCAGAGTTACATTAAATAAACTGAAAACTTCCATCCAGTCACATCAGTTGCAGTCTTGTGTTTTGGGTTTTTTTCGGGTGGGGGGACTAGGATAGGATGAGAGGAAATATTTTGATGATAAAGTGATTTACATCCAATTATTCAAATCTCTGACCTACTCTTACAATGCAGTTAAGTCCATAAAGTTCTTTAAACTGTGCACAAATTTATGTATCTCTTTATTATACCACTGCTCTTTTGGGGGAGAGAGTGAGGGTAATAAAGGTGAAGAGGGGAATGGCTTTTTCCCATCCTTCTGTGTGTCTGTCTATTTTCCCATCCATCTGTCCATTCTTCTGTGTGTCTGTCTATTGCTCCACCCATCTGTCCATCCTTCTGTGTGTCTGTCTATTGCTCCACCTATCTGTCCATTCTTCTGTGTGTCTGTCTATTGCTCCACCCATCTGTCCATCCTTCTGTGTGTCTGTCTATATATCTACCTATCTTTTCATTCTTCTGTGTATCTGTCTATTACCCCACCCATCTGTCCATCCTTCTGTGTGTCTGTCTGTTGGTCCACCTATCTGTCCATCCTTCTGTGTGTCTGTCTGTTGCTCCACCTATCTGTCCATCCTTCTGTGTGTCTGTCTATTGGTCCACCTATCTGTCCATCCTTCTGTGTATCTGTTTACTGCTCCATCCATCTGTCCATCCGTCTGTGTGTCTGTCTATTACCCCACTCATCTTTCAATCCCTTGTGTGTCTGTCTATTGCTCCACCCATCTGTCCATCCTGATGCAATAAAATAATTGAATATTTTCATCTTCAATAATGTGTTATCATTCATGTAATAAAGGAATTGTAATAACTGAAAATTCATTTTTCGTTAACATTACATTTCATTGATTATGTACCTTAGGGAATTTCGTAGGTACATTTATACGTGGATCCATGTTTTAGAAAATGTGAGGGCTTTATAAGAGACAAGTTTTCGTGGGGATTTATAACCCTCAACAAAATTTACAAAAATTAGTGTCCCCTGAAAATTAATATTTACAAATTGGGGGGGGTTATTAGTGGACAAAACCCTCCAAGCAATTGGCAGAAATTAATGTCCCAATAAAATAAGTGATACATGTATAAATGCTCTGATAGTATTCATTCTGGATTTTACCACCCACACAATGTGGTGAACTTACTCCCTTGACAATTTTAAATGTTGAGTTATTGATGCTGAGCACATGGAAAACTGAAAGCATAACTATTTTAAGAGCATTATAAAGAAATAGAAAGAGAAAGAACAGTTACATGGTAAGATATGATCCCAGAGTTACAACAATCAAGCTTAACTTTACTGATTGATCTCTCCTTTCATATTTGAATATGGTTATTTTGATCTTGTGACAAAACTTAAAATTTTATACTCCATAATTATAGTTATTATAAGAGTTGACTGTCAGTGGTGTAAAGTGTGACAGTCTGAGCTGAAAGAAGAGCATATACTTGCGTTAGATGTCTGGGAGCTCAGACATTGGAGCGTTCACCTTGTAGACAAAATGCTGTGGGTTTGAGTCTCCTTCAGGTTTGCACATTTCTCTCAACCTGTGTAAACTTTACAATATGTTTTCCTAACATGACAGGTTTCGGGCATTTTTAGCTCGACTATTCAGAGAATATGAGAGCTATTCTACTCGCCCCGGCGTCGGCGTTGGCAGTCATATCTAAGAAACCAGTAGGTGTATTGCAATCAATCTTCACACAAGTCTTTCTAGGCACAAAACAAACATAGAGAACCAAGAGGGACAACGCTTGATTGAATTTTACTCAAATTATGGGCCTTTTTCAACTTAGAAATTTGCGTTAACATTTTTGGTTAAAGTTTTCTGCAACTAAGTTAATATCATAACTCTGTAACAACTTGGTGTATTGGATTTAAACTTTACACAAGTCTTCCTAAGCATGAAACCAACCTGCAGAACCAAGATGGACAACTCTTGCTATTATTTTACTTAAATTATGGGCCTTTTTTTACTTAGAAATTTGCATTAACATTAACTAAATTAATGTCATTACTCAGTAACCCCTTGGTGTATTTGATTTAAACTTCACACAAGTCTTCCTAGGCATGAAATGGACCTGCAGAACCAAGATGAACAACACTTGCTAGAATTTTACTCAAATTATGGGCCTTTTTCGACTTAGAAATTTGCGTTAACATTTTTGGTTAAACTTTTTCTGCAACTAAGTTAATATAATTACTCAGTAAGCACTTGGTGTATTGGATTTAAACTTCACACAAGTCTTCCTAAACATGAAATGGACCTGCAGAATCAAGATGAACAACTCTTGCTAGAATTTTACTCAAATTATGGGCCTTTTTCGACTTAGAAATTTTTAATTTTTTGGGGTTTAAATACAAGTCTTCCTAAACATGAAATGGACCTGCAGAACCAAGATGAACAACTCTTGCTAGAATTTTACTTAAATCATGGACCTTTTTCGACTTAGAAATTTGCGTTAACAACTAAATTAATGTCATTACTCAGTAACCCCTTGGTGTATTGGATTTAAACTTCACAAAAATCCCAGACAAACAATAACTATTATATATTAATTTAAATAATATTTAATTAAAAATATTTAATTTAACAAGACAACCAACATATCAAAGATGAACTTTTCCTTGAATTTTTTTTTTTGAATTATGACCTGACATTTACTGAGAATTAAAGAGAACATGCTGCTAAATTGAGTCACATAAATTATTTTAATACCGCTTTAATACAATGGTATTGCGTCACTATCAAATACCTGAATAGTCGAGCATGCTGTCTTTCGGACAGCTCTTGTTCTTTTAGTCCCGCAAATATATCACTGTATCATTGTTTACAATCCCAGTGCTATTTTATACACTGTGAAATCATTTATTTTCATGGGTCAGTAATTTTCATTGATTTTGCTAAGGGTTTTATCCACAAATATTTATCTCCACGAAAACTGCTCTTTAATTAGCCCTCAGCTTTTCTAGAACATGAGTCCAAGAATAAAATTACGAAATTCCCTAAAGAACATAATCAATTTAACCCTTTCCCTCATAGAGGAAATCATGAAAAGACCTATGCGAACAGCATAAAACCAGATCAGCCTGCGAGTAACTCGCAGGCTGACTGCGAGTAACTCACAGGCTGATCAGGTTTTATGCTGTTCGCTGCTCCTCAGTGGTCTGGAAATGAGGATTTTGTAATTAAATTTGGTAAGGTTTAACTGTGGTTTTCTGCAGATCAGGCTTTATGTAGTACCTATTGAGTGCGTCAAAATGAGTCTATATGAGGGAAAGGGTTAATTTTTACAATAGACATAATCATCCAGCATTTCATTGGTCAGAGGATTATATACTCAGTAAGAATGTAATTTACATTTGAGTTCAGCATGAAATGGTGTGATGTCATAGAATCTGTTTCAGCCCAGATATTGTGAACCCTGGATTTCATCTATTGTTGCAAAGGCCATTGGAGAGAATCTGTCATTGTCTGTATATCTGGATTTGCATAACTGTAATTGCAAGACTCAAGTAGATGACTGCCCCACTAATTAATGCCTACCCATTCATTACAGCATCATAAAACCTTCTACAGGAATGTTATGAGTCTGGTTCTGATACTTTAATTGTTGCCTGTGCAGCATGTCGGTATGTGTCCACTTGACACAGCTCTAGAATGGTCCTGAAGAGCTATAAAGAGGAAGTAATATAGTCTGCAATATTGTTTTCAAGACCAGAACATAGCCTTGTTTCCTTGGTGCTCAAAAGTCAAATGTTCTTTATGCTATTTTCAGTTGATGTGAATTTCTGCAATCAAATTTTGAAATTGACTTATTTTCTCTGTTAATCATATTCCACCTGGAGACTGAATTTCCATATCTAATAGATCCTCTATCAAATGTTCTCTCCCTTCTTATTTGTCACCAGGCAGAAAAGCATTCCCATATGATCGTGTTGAGAACTGTTTTGAACATATCTGTCATAATTTTGATGTATATACAATGTATAATGGAAAAAAGAAAGTTTAGTCATTTTTTTTATTATTAAAAAAAGTAATCATATTTCATAAACAATTTGGGAAATTGACTGGCATTTGTATGCAAGGAAACTTTTGTATGTGTGCTATTAAAAGGCAGTTCACAAAATTATACATGTATGTATATATTTATGATGTTAATAAAAGATGTGTTTTTTAGATATTTTAGCTTACCTGAGCACATGTATTCAGGATGAGCTATTAAGATCGTTGAATGTCTGTCGTCCATCCTTCGTCTGTTATCCACAATTAGTTTGTTACACTCTAGCATCTTCATTTCTTAAGCAATCATCTTCAAACTTTATGGCAATGTTTATGACCATAATTTCTCAGTCCAGTTCGATTATGACTGATATCGGCCAATTAGGTCAGGAGTTATGCCATTTCAATATAAAAAATGCCAGATTTAACTTGTTTAAACTCTAACAACTTCATTTCTTAAGCAATCATCTTCAAACTTTATGGCAATGTATATGACCATAATCTCTCAGTCAAGTTTGATTATGACTGATATCGGCCAATAAGGTCAGAAGTTATGCCCCATTTAATATAAAAAAAAATGCCAGATTTTACTTTGTTTACACTCTAGCATCTCCATTTCTTAAGCAATCATCTTCAAACTTAATGACAATGTATATGACCTTAATCTCTAGGTCAAGTTTGATTATTGCTGATATTGGCTAATTGTGTCAGGAGTTATGCCCCTTTTAATATAAAGATATACCAGATTTCAATTTTTTTTTTTTTTACACTTTAGCATTTTCATTTCTTGAACAATCATCTTCAAACTTTATAACAATGTTTATGACCTTTACCTCTAGACCAAGTTTGATTATGGCTGATTTCGGCCTATTAGGTCAGGAGTTATGTCCCTTTTAATATAAAAAATGCCAGGTTTCACTTTGTTTACACTCCAACATCTTCATTTCTTCAGCAGTGTAGGTAATTAAGGCAATGTTTTTCAGGTGAGTGATTATAGGGCCATCTTGGCCCTCTTGTTTTTAGCTCACCTGAGCATAGCTCAGGGTGAGCTTTTGGGATACTTGATTGTCCGTCGTCCGTCGTCAGTCGTCCGTCGTCCGTCAACAATTTTGATGTTTACACACTAGAGGCCACAGTTTTGATCCAATCTTCCTCAAACTTGGTCAGAATGTTTGTCTTGATGATATCTTGAACCCTTTCGAAAATGGGTCAGTTGGATCAAAAAGTAGGTCAGTAGGTCAAATCTTAGAAAAATTATCAAAATTTTGTTTACACACTAGAGGCCACAATTTTAATCCAATCTTCCTCAAACTTGGTCAGAATGTTTGTCTTGATGATATCTTGAACCCTTTCGAAAATGGGTCAGGTTGGATCAAAAAGTAGGTCAGTAGGTCAAATCTTAGAAAAATCTTGTTTACACACTAGAGGACATTTTATCCAATCTTCCTCAAACATGGTCAGAATGTTTGTCTTGATGATATCTTGAACCCCTTCGAAAATGGGTCAGGTTGGATCAAAAAGTAGGTCAGTAGGTCAAATCTTAGAAAAATCTTGTTTACACACTAGAGGCTACAATTTTAATCCGATCTTCCTCAAACATGGTCAGAATGTTTGTCTTGATGATATCTTGACCTTTGAAAATGGGGGGCTGGACCGAAAAGTAGGTCAATAGGTCAAATCTTAGAAAAATCTTGTTTAACCTAGGCCACATTTTGATGCAATCTTCCTCAAATTGCAGATTGTTTGTCATGATGTATCTGAACCGTTTGAAAATGGGTGGGGCTGGATAAAATGTAGGTCAGTAGGTCAAATCTTAGAAAAATCTTGTTTATACGGGAACATTTTTGGTCCAATCATCCTCAAAATTTGGCAGAATGTTTGTCATGATGATATCTTTTGTGGATGGGGTCAGAAAATTCCTGAACATTGTTTCACCTCATCATCTTAATTCTGAAGCAATCTGTTTTGTACAGGCAATGAATGATACTTTTCTCAGGTGAGCGATCTAGGGCCATCTTGGCCCTCTTGTTTTCAGTACCAGTATATATTTTTATCTTCATGGTCAAATGGACTTTTTCTAGGGGGAATATGGTATTTGTTTTAGGATGAGCATGACACTGAGAAGACATGTTGGTTTGTCTGTGTGCTCAAATTTCACCATTGGTCAAGGATTTTCTCCTTGGTTTCAGATTTATTGATCATATCTAGTCTAAAGCAATTAGAGAATTGAACCTGATGACTTGGGTCTCATATAAAAGCATAGACAAGAGCCTTTCAATATTAACCAAAAATCTTATATAGTCTCTTTTTGACACCTAAGTAAACAAAGCAGGAAAGACTTTTCAGGAGATGTCTGATCAGGGTCTCCTCTGTTTGCTCAAACAGTAATGTAGCTCAGGTTCAACATAGTGTGCACAGCAAAGAAAAAAATCATTATTTTATATACCATTTAAAGCAGCACGTTCATAGATAATTGGTAAAAATAAAAAAATTATTTTCTTCTCTCCCTGGATAATTGGTTGAATATAGAATACGGTATCCCAAAAGCAGGTGCTTGTGGTACCACGGGAAAGGCTCTGGGTGACCATTCGTCTGTAGATGGGTATTGATACAGGTAATATACACAGACCATGACCATCTGTGAACAAGCAGCTTTAAAGTTCAGTAAATTGATATTCATCAAGTTTGTACATTATTAAAAATGTATGAATTTACAGCAAGGTTTTCTTTCTTGCTTTTTTTTCTCCCAATTGTGATTCAAGTGACCCCTTCATATATCAGATAGAATCACATTCCACCATTCTTATTTTATGAAATATTAAAGTATGATGAACATGACATGAATTATTACCTTTATAACTAACAAATTTTGTTATAGAATGAAATATTTTGGTATTTTTTATTAGAGAAATAAGACTAATAAAATTTGCCCTTAAGTATTTAAGTTTTACTTAGCACTAAGAATTGTTGGTGGAATTCGACCCAGCTTCTACACAGCAAAAAAAATCTATAGTTTCATGTAACACTTAATGCTCAGTTAATTGATATTCATCAAGATGAATATTCATGAGGAAAAGACTTATCAATATGCAGATTTTATGGAAACAGTGAAGCTCAAAGGGACATTTGATATGAAAAGTATGGATGGTATTTCTTGACTTGTATACAATTTTGATTCTGTCACTTTTCAAGATTACTCTTTCTCTTTATATTAGTTTGGCTATCACATTTCTGAATTTTTTATAAGCATCTCATGATTTGACAGCAAATTTAACATTTCTGAATTGTATGTCATAATAAGCCAATTACAGTTTGTATGTAAAAAAGGGTGAAAGAAAAATCTGCGTTCTGTTAAATGTAAATGGATACAATAGTTGCAACTGTATTGATATTGTTTTATATTTGTCAGAATACCGTTACTTGCCTTATGCAATGTTACATCATATGAAGCGGACAGTTAAGACATATGACAGGACATTATGACCTCTTAGCACAGATGTCTGCTAAATGAAGGTTATATGTCCAGCTGCCAGTCTTAAAGCCGATTACACATGTGTCAGTCTTAAAGATGGTTGGCATTTCATACTGGTTGGCTACTTAGTACAGATTGGCTGCCTGGTACAGGTTGGCTGCTTCATACAGGTTGGCTACTTAGTACAGATTGGCTGCCTGGTACAGGTTGGCTGCTTCATACAGGTTGGCTACTTAGTACAGATTGGCTGCCTGGTACAGGTTGGCTGCTTCATACAGGTTGGCTGCTTGGAACAGTCTGACTGCTTAGTGCAAGTGGCCTCTCATACAGGCTTAACCATTTATTCAAACATGATGATGGACTCAGTGTGACGATTTTGTCCGTGATTTGATTCATTACACAGGTAATAGACCATCTGTGATATTGTGCAGATAATTTTCCCCCAGAGTATCTCGTTACCCTTGATCATTTTCATTTGCGCCACATCCTGACCATCCATGGCCAGGACTTTAATGTCCTTATCAGGTTCACCAGTCTCAGAAACTACATCAGTCATCTTTCACTAGGATTGGCTACATCATCATTGCCATTCATTGCAGCAAATAGGTAATCCTTTCCTGCCTAATTAATACCATTCTTGTCAAAATTTCTGGGACAGATTTAGCCCACCCTGGGGTCATTAGATAAGTGATTTAATTCTGCCTCTGACAATTTGTGAAAATCAGTCATTAGCCTACGTCCAGTCTATACATGTACGTCTCTCGACTTCTATAACAGTTTTTAACACAACACATAAAAACTGCCATTTCGGCCCTCAAATTGTCTATATGACACTAAAATGTTCAAAATTTGTCTCTTTTTGCTGTAAGCAGAGGTGACACATAGGGATCACTTTTCCATCACCTGTCTGTCCATCCATCTGTCTGTCACACTTTTTCTGTCACACTTCAGCAGGTGACACACGTTTCTAGAGAACACTCTTGTTTCAATAAGTCTCCAAACTGTGAAACTGGTATATTAATTCTATAATTGTGTTTTGTATTTTTTTTAAGTTCTCTGTTTTTCAAAGAAAATTCAAGGTATTGTACTAACTCTGTTCTCGTTGTCGTTGGTGTAGTTACTGTGAAAAACTTTAACCTAAGCCTGAACTTCTAAACAATTAAACCATGTCATCAAACTTCACATACTTGTTCACTATCACAAAAACTACATTCTCATCATAACTCCATTTTGACCAAATTTATCTCCCTTTTCTAAAAAAAAAAAGAAGCAAAAACAAACAAGCCTTTGCAATGGCATACAGTGCCCTTGTGAATATGTGGTGTACCTTGAATAACCCTTGGTCTTTGTTGAGGAGTGAGCGTTTATAAAGGAAACCACAATGCCTTCATAAAACTTGATCCTGTAAAATCCAAAGTGAAATGTTATCTTGAAGAATCAATGATTGCAATATTTGCTATTTCAACATTGTTTCCTGGAGAATATATGAACCGCATTACTTGTATTTTAATGGCTTTTGAAAGTCTTAAGTGGAATCAAATGCATTAAAATCTACACCCATGAATATTCTTATCTTCCAGTGTTCACAATTGTTTCAGTTTTAATTTTGTAAAACGTGCGTGATATGTAGGCAGTGAGCAGATAAATTTTCTTTGTGATTGAAATTACAATATAGCCAATAAAGTTATTTCCTGGAAATTACAATATTACCAATAAAGTTATTTCCTGGAAAGTTCATGACCTGGTTAACTATACAAGTGTGTAACTAAACTCTAGAGGTTGAGAATGATTGAACATGATTAGTGGAAAAAATTGGATGCTTCTCTGTAAAATTTAACAAAAATTTGATTTTAATTCAGGAAAACTTTTTGTGCTGCAGTTATTCTAATTTAATTCAAATTGATAAACCTCAACCTGGAATTTGTCAGTGTGACATAAATTAAAACAACTTAACATCTGGGTTCTTCACAGACATATAGGATCTTATTTGCATATGATTTGCATAAATGAGGGGTGTTTCAGAGGTTCAGATCAATGCATATGTGCATTTGTTTTGTAAGTATTGTTATGATCTTGTACATTCACCAAATATAGTTGTATGTTGTAGATATCTACTTGCCCAAATAAAAGGGTAATACAGTAGTCTTGCAATTCCTCAATGTGGGAGATTCATTGAATACTGGCGATGATTCAAGCTACAAGCTTCCCTTGATTTAGCCCTTCTTATTGTTGTTGTTGTTGTATTGGGGTTTACCGTCGCTGCGATAGTATTTCAGTCATATAGTGACATCCAGCTAATTACAGGTGGAGGAAGACCCTGAGTACACAGAGGTACCTGGGTAGAACCACCGACCTACCACAAGCCAGCTAGAAGGCTTCCTCACATGAAAAATCCAAAGTCCCTACCAGGATTCGAATCTACAGTGGTGAGGGGGTGAGAGATTTATAGTCCAGGACTGTAACCGCTCGGCCACGGCGGCCCCCCTTCTTATTGTATATAAATATTTGGGCAATTCTTCAAACATGCAATTTTGGATTACTCAAGTTCCATGCCTGGTCCCTAGATAGTAGTTGAAGTATATCCTATATAATTTCTGTGCGATTCCTCAAAGTCCTTATCAAATCTACCTTTATATCCTTGGCAACCAGGCCCCATAACCACCTGACACAGTGATTAACACCTTGACTGAGATGTTTTGTATTTGTTTTCATACAATGTCATCCCACTAGAGAGTAAGTAGGCGAATTGTAATATAATCACAGCCATGTAAAACATTTTTTTGGTCGTACTGATCATGTAACAAACTGTGATGAGTCCTCCTGATTAAACAATTGTCATATTATCAATAAAAAAAATAATGAAAACACAAAATATATAGGTCTCAACATTAGGTCTCACTCATTAAATTCTAACATTGGATTCTTCGATTTTTTTTTATTTGCTGATCTGTTCTGACCTTGAGGAATTATGGTTTATCATGTGTCGTCCATATGTCCATCTTGTGCAATAACTCCTTTCTTGTTCAGCAGAATTTCTTCGTGCTTCAATTTAGGATTGATTTTGATATGCAGGTATGCATTAGGGTGAGAGAACTTCGATTGCATCATTTGTTCTAGGATTACTTATATTCACAACTTTCTTTCTTTATCCTGACCTATGAAGCTTCATTAAGTTGCTTGACCTTAGGGCACTTAATGCTACGACATCTGGTGCTCTTGTTCCATTATGAACACAGTTGTATAATTTGACACTTTGAAAAAAATTAACAAGAGATATTTCATCAAGCCCAGGTTTTAAGTCTTATTTTCCATAGTCATGTCTTAGGATAGGGGCTACTAAATTTAGACCTGGAGGTCATGCATTGTAAAAAAAAAAGATCCAGCAAAGTCAATAAATCATCTAAGGATATAAATCTGCTTTAATTTGTAAAAACACATATAAAGAAAAGAGGAACACAACATATTAGTCTTACTGGATAGTGTCTAGGTTTGGACAGTAAATATATGGTTAAACAGGTTTATCTCTTTAAGGTTTGTTTTAAACTTATGCCAGCGTTTGCCTTGTATGCCTTTCATGTGCATTTATGGGATGGATTGCCTTGAAGCACGTGACCAAGATAATGTTTAGAATGTGTCGTGTGGTAGATCAAGTAATATATACAAATGTCAGCAGGGGATGTTAGACAGCAGTGTAAAATCTGAATAAGCGACAGCATGGGAAAATGTGCCATCTTATCTTGTCTTTGGAGCGCCACTCTGCCTGGAGCAACTGCTAGACCGATGGCATTGACATAATTATATTGCAATGTTGGCATGTTCGTCAGTCATGTACCAGTATTTTCACACTGTGGAAGACCTGCACACAGGTTACATTAATACCATTTGGCATCAGTACTTCAGTTTTGTTCTTGGAAGAATATGTGTTTTCACAGTAAAACTACTAACTGATTTTCAAAATTGTGTGATTTTCACGATGTTCGTTGATTACACATGCACACAGAAAATATCCATTGAATATTTAAGCTGAATAATCATAATTTTGTGGGTGTGATATAGCTTTAAGACATATTATTCCCCCGAGGTATATGTCTGTTTACTTAAACAACCAGATTTATTTGCCAAGATATTATGTATCCTCACACTGCCAAACATACTCCATTCTGTTTTTGAATGATCCATCTTGCTTTGTCAGCATCTGCATCTTCAGTTGGTTCCCATGACTTGGGTTAGACAAGGATCTACCATATTTATAATTCATTTATAAATATAGCATAATAGATCCATTACTATGCACTCCAATATTACATTGGTCAAGCCTGTGCATGGACCTTAAATGTGTCATTTGTCCATTAGTTTAAGACCATTACAGCATGGTTCCATTTACACAGTATCAAGGTTTGGACCCTACATGCAGCCTTGAAACTGACTCAGGGGACCCTCTACAAAAAAAAAGAACTTTTTATCTGCCCCTCGTTATTTTCCTCCTACATGCTACTTAGAAGAACCATTAAACAGGCACAGTTTTGCAACTCTCACTAAGTGATTGATGCTTATTTTATAAGACTAAGGGATTACATTAACCATGACACACAAAATACATTCTCAACCATGTGCCGTATGAAGTTAACAGATTATACAGTAATTTATGGGGGGAGTTGTAGGTTGTACAATCATGGAGAGTCTAAAGGGACAATGTAAATTTTCTTTAATAAAAGCAACGGTATTTATATCTTTAAAAAAAGGTATTTCAGTATATGAATGCCTTTGTTTCCAAGATTTCTATTTGTTCAAGTTCATTTTATTCCAGACATAGTGCTATCAAGAAGGGATATTTCTCTTCAGAGACCACCATAAATTGCTTTATATAAAAGTAAAGTGAATAATAAACCTTTGTTAATAAACCTCCATTAAGAAATCCATTCTGATAGATGAAATAATGTTAAATTATTTTATTCTAATATTCTGATTGTTTGGTTTTGAATATATCTGACACTGTATGGTATCACTTGGTGTAGTATCGTGATGGAGTCAAATGGTATGATACCACAACAAGCTTTAGTAACAAGTATATTGGTCAATTATTGTTTGTTGTTAAGGTTAATAGAATATTTTCCTTATATAGTTGTGCATCTAGAGCAGAAAAATATGCTTGGTAATTATATAAAAGGAGCCAAACACTCCACTGGGGAAGTACGGTACAGCATGTTGGACTCCATAGCTCTGTTCACTTTACATATTTAATAATTTTATAGATTTTTTTTTTTTCTTGATAGGCTAGATTTCAAATGTATTGCTTTTTTATATTACGTAATTGCGTAGTTAGCATCTTACCTTTAGCTCTGCTGTATAATAGGAACATGAAATGTCATCCCTCAAATTTTTAGCTCACCAGATGAAGTCCTGGAGAGCTATTAGATTGGGGTATGTCTTTTGGCGGGCTGGTGGTTCAAACTTTAGTTTCCGCACGATAACTCTGGAAAGGATAGACAGATTTAAATAATATTGGTACACATGTTTATCCAAATCAAATAAAAGTCAAGTTCAATTTTGGGCAAAATCTGTAAATTTTAGACAGAGTTTAATACCCCTTTTGTGTTTTTGCTTGCCAGGATAGTGGTCTGCTCAGAAAGCTTTGTTGTCTTCTGACATCTTCTTGTCTCATGGTAATACTCAGTTTTTTAACAAGATTTTACTGGCTCCTACTCCTCCTGTATACTGTGATATCATTAATTTTTGTGAGACACTAATATTTCGTCGATTTCATGGTGGATTTTATCCACGAATATTAATCCCATGAAAACTTGTCTCTTGTAATGTAGACCTCACATCTTCTAGAACATAGTTCCACAAATAAATGTACCCATGAAATTCCCTTAGGTACATAATCAATGAAATTTAATGTCAATGAAAGTTAATGAAGTAACAGTAATGGAGATGAGCTTCAGATGACAAAGTAAAACATTTTTAAATTGGCAACATTGGTTGTTTTCTTGATACTTTTTAAGTGGTTAACATGTTTGTTATGTATGTGTATTCCAGGAAGAAGTTCAAGACCCGGTCAGGCGACACGGTTAGACTGGTGGACCTCCTGGATGAAGGACTGGCCAGGGCAGGGCAGAAACTGAAGGAGAAGGAACGGGACAAGGTGAGATAGAATCTGTCATCTGAATTAATATTTGGGACTAAATTGATCTAAATTGGGTCTCCTGACCAACCCTCTTTTTTAACGACCGACCCTAAAGGGTTTTTTTTACCTTTCCACCTTCAAAAATCTTTCCCATTTTTTTTATTACCTTTCATTTTATGTAAGAAAAAAAAATCCCAACATACTGACCCCCCTTTTTAGTAATGTGTGATGTAGTCACTCACAACTATAGTACCCACATTCTGGGGTCCCATTCTCTACATTTAAAACAGAATAACCTCTTCATTTTGTATGAATGATCGACCAATTGAACAAAATTCTACAACACAGGTATGCCGAGATTTAGCCAAATTGTTGAAATATTTACGGGACACAATAATTGTGTGTAGCATAAAAGCACAAAAGGACTATTTTCCCTATGATGTTGCGCAACTTTCACTTTACCATGTGAAGGAGTATAGTTTCTTTCAATGCAAAGGTGGCTTGTGCCTGAATTTGGATGGTGGATGTGCAGGTTTCGGTTATTTAGTGGTGTTACAATGGTCCAAATAGGAGGCTTGAATTCCGATACTAATCCATGTAACTTACTAATAAAATAGCAAGCTGTCTCAGATACATGAGAGGTACCTCCAGGGGTTATTTGTTGCTCTATATAGAATGGCTGTTACTAAGGACACAGTAGGGAGGCTCCAAGCCACTGATTTGCATCTATAAATAGAAACTGTGTCGTCGCTCAGTAGTACAAATCAAAGTGCTGAAAGTGCTAAGAGAAGAGTATTGTTGTTTTCTTTTGTTTATGAAAGTAAATTTAATAAAAGGGGATCAAATTTTTCGCGCAATGCCTATAACCCCGTTTTAACATTGCGTTAACATGGTCATTACAAGAAATTAAAGATCAACACACCATTTGTTTCAACAGACTGTTTACAGTTAACACTTTGCCACTCTTACTCTCCCTATTTCTATAGCCTACAATGAACAATAGTTTACTATTTTAATATAAATTTGATATATGGCAAAAACTAAGTTACCCCGCGTACATGCTGCTTGTCAAACCATCTTCCACTTGATACACACACAACTTCAGTGCCTTCAGTGCTTTGATTTTTTTTGCTGGAGACCAGAAACGGAACATTTTTTTTTTGGTCTTCAGCAATTATTTTTTTTCAAGACCCTATCACTGGGACTGAGTACAAAGATCTTGAAGGATAGCTGGGTCCATTGGTAAAGTACATGACTGCAGACCAAAGGTGAAAGTTTGAACCCTATTGTGGCAAAAACTTTCATGACTTTTTAATGACCTTTCTAGACACAAAGTTTTGATAAAACCCAGGAACTGTCAAAGATGGATTGGTATCAGTTATAAGACTTTTTCTTAATCAATGTAACTTAAGTTATACCCCACAAAATGGAGTGTACTGGAATCACTCGGTTGGTTGGTTGGTTGGTTGGTCGGTCAGTTGGTCAGTCGGTCTGACTGTCTATCTGTTCCCAAAGAGGAATTTCTTTCATATTTTTTCATCATGATTAACATATCTTGACCAAATTTGGGACATGTATACGTTGTGTAAAGGTAAAGTTTGATGACAGATAATTGCAACATAGTGTGTTTATGACCTCTTTGTCACTGTATTCTGTATTTACCGTAAACAATTTCACAGAAACAATGTTTTCAAGTGCGCTTTGACCTATGCTTGCTGAGTTTGGCAGGAAACAAAACTTTACCAACATAAACAAAGGAGAGTAGAGAAAAAATTTTTTTTAAATTTCTACTGACCATCTATGAACGAGCTGCTTTAAACACCATAAGGCTGTATTTTAGAGCCAAACCTAGATACATGTACTTTGCAATACTTGACCAATGAAAAAGTAAAGAGATTTTGGGGTCTGCTTTGTAACTTTCTGACAAACAAAAAAAGAAAGAAGATTTTGGGCCCGCATTATACCTTTATGACAAACAAAATAAATGATAGAATTAGTGTCCCTGATTTGTACAGCATTATATTGACACTTGCATTATAATGGAGTGTGTTAAAGTCTGTGGTGATATCATCCAACATCCTCATATTACCAACTTGAAATGACTTCCTGGAAATCCTCTGACATATTCATATTGTTCCTGTGGTGAATCCTTACAGATAGGAGTTCCGGGGAAATATTTGCTTTTACCTTCTAAAAAAACACACATACAGTTTGTCATTATGCTGATTTTCAGAAAACTGTAGTGTTATCTAGAATTCTCCAGACAACAATAACAAGCAGATGAGTTTGTAGCAAGATGGCAGTAAACATCTTATTTTTGTAATCTACGAGATCTGTTTTGAAAATGTGATTAGAGCATTTCTCCAATATTTTGTAAAGATCCCAGTTATTTCTCTGGTTTAAGACATCTGTCAGGCTAAATAAGCTCATGTTGTGTTTATAGGGCTGTAATAGTCTGTTTACCTTCTTCCTCTGAAGCCATTAGCAAGTGTTTTGCCATCATTCTCATGGCAGTTGAACAAGATTAGTTGAATATTGGTCCTAAACTGATTGCAGTGCTTCAATTTTTACGGGGCTTAACTTCTTCAATTCTTTTAATAGGCCTTTGTTTAGTAGATGCAAATGCTACTGGAAGAAATTTTTAACAGATATTTCAAAGTTGATGATAGATTTAATTATGGTGGACTCCATGTTGGACAAGCCATGTGTTTCACATTAAGCAAAATTGAACATTTTTGTCTAGTCTGCTTGCGGGAGCACGACATAGTCGCCACAATGTATGTGTGTTAATGCGTCAGGTCATCTGGATTTGCTTGTCTGGGCTGTAACTTAGACATGGATCGAAGGATTTTCAAATAACTTAGCAGTCATGTTTGCCCCAATAAGATGAAGTATGGCACATGGAGTTAGGTCCGTAGCTGCAAGGTCAAGGTTAAGGTCTGGGTTTGTTGTTCTTGACTGTAACTTGAACATGGATCAATAACATTAATTACCTGGCAGTAATGTTTGCCTTTATAAAATTGAGTGTGGTGCCTTAGTTCCAAGGTCAAGGTTAAGGTCATGGTTCTGGAGTTGTTTTTCTGGGTTGTAACTTGAACATGGATGACATGATTTTCAAATAACTTGGCAGTAATCATGTTTCCCTTAATTAGACAAAGTGTTGTGCACAAGAGTTGGATCCATAGTTCCAAGGTCAAGGTCATACTCAGAAGTGAAGGTCATTGTGCTTGATTTGATTGTCCAGGCTGTAAATTATCTCTGGATAAAAGGATTCCCTAATGATTTGGTAGTAAGATCAGTGCCTTTATGAGACGATGTTTTGCACTAAAGAGTTCCCTAGCTCAATGATCAAGGTAACACTTAAGAGGTAAAAGATGCAATTTTCACATTCAGAAAAACAATTCTGCCAAACTTGAAGGCTATAAAAAAATGAATATTTTGGTGTGTGATTTTTGCTATCTGGGGCAAGTTTGCTGTAGGATATTGAATATCATTGGCATAGCTTGCTGTGCGGTATTAAATATCGGGGGCATATCTTGCTGTGTGATATTAGATATCAGGGGCATAGCTTGCTTTGTGATATTAAATATCAGGGGCATAGCTTGCTGTGTGATATTAAATATCAGGGGCATAGCTTGCTATGTGATATTAAATATCAGGGACATAGCTTGCTGATGATATGATATCAGGCATACTGCGTCAATATTAAATATTAGGGGCATAGCTTGCTGTGTGATATTAAATATCAGGGGCATAGCTTGCAGTGCAATAAATGATTCTTTCTTATTAATGCATTGTAGTGATGTTGTTGTCAACAAAAATGTACAGGTTGCATCTCTTCACAAATTTGTAAACATATATTGCTCTTTTGCCCCAAAATATGCACTGCTTTTGAAATAATGGGTTTTTAAATATTGAACAAGTCCAATTTCTATAAATCCTTAGCCTACTGCTAGAATTTTATATACAGTTGGTACTTGTTATCTCCAATTCGCATATATGGAAATTTCGGCTATGTCAAATTATTTGACTTGGTCCAGATTTTTCCTTTCTTTGTCTATATACATTAACTACGTGTGTCTCAAAATTTATTTATTTCAAATTACTGCTATCTCAAAGTGAAAATTTGGACCCTCGCCCTATAGTACAATGCATATTTGTTGTTTATCTCAAATTCCACAGACGCTAATTAGCCCGCCGATATTTTTCACACCTATCAGTAAACTGGTGACACTAGCTTTGCACGGGGCAATCTGTACGACAAATCGTGATAATTACCAGAGTATGTTTTGACGAAATATTTGCATGGTACATGTAATTATATGGCCAAACACAAGGCATTGTGCTTGACAATCTTTGCTCAAAATGTGCCAGATTTTTTTAAATACTATCGTAGAATAAACCCAGGTAATAATTCACAATGTCTCTAGAACCTACTTGTCCATCTAAGAGCGCTGAGCAATCTGGCGTTGTGCAAAGTGCTTTGAATATTGTGCATGTACATAAATGCTCTTTATTAATAGAATGCAGTTCGCATGTTTTCTATTTATATTATTGTTGTAATCCTATTTGTTTATTTTGTTTACCTTTCTGTATTTATAGAAAGAAGCAGTTGAATAAATAAAGAAAAATATACTACTTATGGATTATTATTTATTAATTATATATTAAAAAAATGTGTCATATTCTTAATGATATCGACACAATATTAATACAATGATACAGGTAAGATTTCTTGTTCACAAGCCGAAAATACCTCATTTCGGATTGGTCAAATTACGGACATCTCGAAGTCTTATTTTTTGGTCCCATGAAATTTGAGATAATGAGTGCTGACTGTAGATAGAATAAGTTTGCAATGTATGAAAATCTGTACTCTGTCTGCTTCAGCAGTACATGATAAATCCATATTGCATAATTATACATCCTGTAAATCCCTGTTTAAATGCCCTGGGGCTTTGCAACTTTCCTTCATGAAACTAAGGTTGCACAATCCAATATACAATTACCTCCCCTTATCCAAAAGTACTAATTCTTGCTTTTATACACTAAACCATGTAGGACACTGCAGCCATTGTCTAGGGCCTCAAAACTGCTGTATTTAACCCTTTCTCTCATAGAGGACACCATGAAAAGACCTATGCGATCAACTCGCTGGCTGATCAGGTTTTATGCTGTTCACTGCTCCTCAGTGATCTGGAAATGAGGACTTTATAATTAAATTTAGTTAGGTTTAAGTGTGGTTTTCTGCAGATCAGGCATTATGTGGTACCTATTGAGTGCGTCAAAATGAGTCTATATGAGGGAAAGGGCTAAAGTACAGGCAAATTTTTAGTTCAGCAGTGCACTACATGCTTAAGTGGCAGCTATAAGGATCACCCTGCATCTAACATCATTCATCATCCTCCTTCAACATTTTGATTTAATCGACATCTTTTCTGAAACTTCTGAGTAGAAATTGATGAAACTGCATTAATGTTCCTTGGGTGGCCCGCCACAAAAGTTGCTAAAATAAATCTATGCAGAACTCTGATTACCATGGCAACCAATAGAATTTTACTTTAAAACTTTAAAAAAATCTTCTCTGAAACCATTGATAGAATTTAATTTTCCTTTGGCACAAATGACCACCTCATAGTGCTGTACCATAATTGTTAAAATAAATTGATCCTTTAAAAAACGAGACCATGAGGGGGTCTGTTGGTTTTCTTATAGAACTTTTCAAAACTCTTAATGAAAGCAATGGTTAGAATTTAATTTCTTATGGCACAAATGGTCATCTCATTACTGTCTAACATTATTCCAAAAATAAATTGATCCCCTGAAAAATAAGGCCTCCAAATGATTGACTAACTTAAGAATTCATTGTATCTGACACTTGAATCTGGTTGCTGCTGGCGGTAACCAAGTAAGATAAAGTGACTTGAATGGTTTTAAATAAACTTATGTTCTCTGGTGAGCGATCTAGGGCAATATGGCTCTCTTGTTAAAATTTTCTTTTTTTTGGCGGTTGTTAAAGAGAACAATTACCATCCAATGAATAGTAATTAGAGATCTTAATGACAGCCAGTGGTTATAGGATGATCCAGTTTGGTCAATTACTCCTCAGTAATAACTTGATAAATCTCTCTCTCTCTCTTTACAATGGTAATTGGATTCATCAGGCGAAAATATTACTTCAATTTTTTCCCTCTTTTTTTATATCTTTTTTATGTGTGTTTAGATAAAAATGATTAGTTCTTCAAGATACTGTTTTGCAAAGGAGATGTTTTAGTTAACCATAACACTGGCAACTGTTAGGGGTTTGGTTCCCTGCTTATACATGTACTCTATACGTTATGATAAAACGGGGATGCAAACGCTAACATTAGGGACTTTTAAAGGCAAATGATCACAGGGCTGTCTTCATATTAAAAAAACAAATCACAAAATTTTAAAAAAAATGTAATTTGTAAGGACTAAAGCAGATATCCACCCAACTACAAAGAGAGATTCTTGATGTGATACTTTCTGAAAGGAAGGTTCATATTGTGAGCTATTAGATCTAATAGCAGCGTTCATACTTATTTAAAGGTAATCCATCCATCATTAATATGTGATCATTGTCCATTAAATGATCATAGAAATTTTATAGTAAATGCAAGCCTTTATAGACTTTTAGCAAAAGAGCCTATAACTCCAAATCAGTGGATGCTTGCATCTGCACTAAAGTTTTTTAAGCTTGTGAAGGACCATGATTATAATTTAGTGATGGATGGACTACCTTAGATTTGCACAATACTATGTAAGGTTAATGGAGTGGAACTCTCCAGTGTTTACAGATATATTCCATTATCAGAATGATTCTCTTATAGTTACACACAGGTGTTGTCATGTGATGAATAAATGGTTGATCTTGTTTACATAAAAGAACCTAGACATGAGCGGGAAACAAGAATACTCAAAGCACACAATGCACTGAGAAACTGTTCGCAGGATTTACATGGTGGAAAAAACTATATTTCTAATTCAAGCATTAACTTGATAAAGGGCAAAGGTCATTTGATGTCTAAACCTCTACACATTTTCCTGAAACTCTAATCACTAGTAGTTAGGTTAACTCGCTCTTTGTTTCATGATAACCCCGCCAGCAGTCTCTCATACCTCGGGCACTTTGATTTGTTTCATAATGGTCCAGAGTACATTCATAAATTGCATATCAAAGGAGGTCATGACCTTACTGTAGCACTGAATTGATACACTCCTGGGTGTTGAGGGATATGGGATGGTGAAAATGGCTGTGGTAATTATGCAAATCAGCAATGCCTGACGCTTTTGGTTTACCGCTATGTAAGACAGGTGGCTACCACCAGTCTGAAAATGAAGAACCACAGAAAGCAACACATAAAAAATCAAAGCGTTGCACTGTGATGCGATTACTGTATTTAGATTCATTAACGAAGTGGCTTGGTAGGTGTTAACCCTTTCCTCATATAGACGCATTTTGACGCACTCAATAGGTACCACATAAAGCCTGATCTGCAGAAAACCACAGTTAAACCTTACCAAATTTAATTACAAAATCCTCATTTCCAGACCACTGAGGAGCAGCGAACAACATAAAACCTGATCAGCCTGCAAGTTACTCGCAGGCTGATCTGGTTTTATGCTGTTCACATAGGTCTTTTCATGGTGTCCTCTATGAGGGAAAGGGTTAATACACTGAACATTGGTCTAGAATTGATGAAGTCTACATTGATAAAATTATCTTATTTAAAGCAATAACAGGACATACTTTAAGTTTACATTAAATCATATTTCAGTCAAGTTAAAATTATATGCATAACAATGACAACTAGAGTACAAATTGACTGAATTGCAAATGATCCAAGGCTAAAAAAAAAACTGGCAATGCAATTATGGTCAAGGCTGCTAAAAGAGAAAAAACGGCAGGTTTTGTGTCAGTCGTCTGTGCGTCTGTCTGTCCGTCACACTTTTTCTGTCACACTTGAGCAGGTGACATAATTTTGTTCCAGAAAACACTCTTGTTATGACTTCATTGACCTAAGATCTACATAACCAACAAAACATGCAGTAAATTATATGGTCAAAATATAACTTAATTTAACTTCTGTACATTTTTTCCACAGTTCTCTTAAGAGCCTATCATTTCTAATTATGAAATTATTTATTTCTTTTTCTTTACCCTCCTGTGTGATCTATACTTATTATTGTATGGGTAGCCTGTATGTCAATATGACTACATCTGTAAACACTGGAAAGGCTCAAAGTCTATTGCATCTAGTCTGCATTGGAACCTTGAACTTTGTTTGGAATATCATGATTCTGTGCGATAATATCCCAGAGAGAGTTCAGGCACAATATAGGAAGAAGAAGATGATGTAACAACAATTAAGGGGTCTTCATTTTCTAATTTACTACCTCGGCAGAGCCCCACAAGCAACCCACTCTGTTACTCTCCATGTATTGCCTTTGGGATTTTTAGTTAATATTTGCTTCAATTTCTAATGTTAAAAAAGAAGAGCTTCCATTTGTTGCTCAATGATATCGTGGATACCAGTGGAAACTACAGCTTTCATTGACAATGACCTGTTCATAAAGGGATATGTTTGGACAACCTTTGAAAGTTAGCCTTTGAAAATAAGCAGTTAACTAGATTTTTATTGATAATTGAAGAACTTAGGATTTGGATGCTTTTTTATCTACTGATTTAGATATTTTATATATACAGTGAAATGGATTCATTTGTGTACAGCATTTTGATTTGTCAGTGTAGTTTTAATAGTCTTAAAACAACGAAGTGCCAGCTAAGGCCCAAAGAAAAGTTACTTAATTCCTTAAACATCTAATAACAGATTTGACTGACAGGATTTTTTTACCGTAAATGCTCATGTATTCGGCGCAGTCATGGATAGTGCGCACCCAAATTAGAGGTTCAAAACCTTGGAAAAAATCTATTTGCCTTCTATAATGTGCATTCATTGTTCATACATCGTGCTGCTTCCGTAAGTGAGTCATGCGATGATAATTATTCACACCTCTAGTATCCACATTCAGATTGCAATGTTACATTGATGTTCATTATGGCCAATAGTTTGAGTATTAGCCTTAAAATGTTGACACCTTGTTTGTTTGTCGCAAGTCTCTTCCCAGTTGGTATTTGAAGTATGCATTTATCATAAACCAAACAGTTTTGTCCAAAATGAAACTAACTAGCTAGAGTATCCTCTGAATGTACTACCAACAATCAGCTTATTGTGTAATCAGAATAAAATGGCAATAATGGTTGGTCTCAGTAATGAAAATGCAAACATCGCATTCAGCTATGTGTTGTCAATTAATTATTATGTAAAGTACTGTATGGTTAGGTGTGAATCGTATCGATATAAACAAAAATATGAATATGAGAACAAGGATTCTATAAGCATTTATTTCACATGAATATGATAGATATCAAAAGAGACAACAATATTCAGGCAAGTAAATATGATAAAGCTTTAATACAGATTGAAAGTATAAAATATACCCAGAGATTTCCCCAAAATGGGTGGGGTAAAGAATAGGAAAGCTACAAAAAAGCTGTTCTTTCGAGTATTGTGCACACCCTTTCTCTGAAATTGAGATAGAAGTCATAGATATGCACACTCTACATGAGCATTTATGGTAACTTTTTTTCCTAATTATTTTAGAGGATGTGAAGAAAAACAACATTCTGCAACCATGATAACCCAAATGCTAGAGAAATTTTTTTTATTGTCAGTATAAAAAAAATAGCGTTGGTCGTTGGTAACTTTTTTCACGCCTTAGTAAGGTTGAAGATGGAAATGAAATATACATGTAATAGGCAGCGGTGGTTATAATTATCTGATGATGATCTTCTTCAGGCTGGATCTCCACCAGTATATACGGGCAGCTCCATTTAAAAAATAGCTTGTATCATGCAGCAGAAATAGACATTTTATGATGTCGGTCAATGGATCAGTTGATTATACACTTGTTTTCATGAGAGAATCTGTCCTGATGTTTAAGACCATAAATTTGTGTAACGGATTGAACCCAAAGTATATATTGCATGTTTGTTGTCGTATATACTGTGGGATTTTCAACTGGCAAAAGTTTGTTTTCATAAGTATCCATCAGCTACCTGCTGACTAATGAAACTATGCAAAGTATTTTAAATACTTTTCATTGAAGTTACAAAAGCAAAATCTGACTTTCAATTAATCACATTCAATCACAGTCAATTAAGAAACAAAGAGTGAATGTGGGTTCCAAAGACATGTTTGCTAGTTTAAAACTAATATTGCAACTAAAATGTTTATCAAGTTGTTAAAAAATTGAGGTTCATCCCTTACATGCCTTAAAATTTAAACATAAAGTTGCAGTTTTTGTTAGTCCTTAATTTTGAATTTTAAGGCCTAAAAAAAAACCCTTGAAAAACCCTTAAATTTTGCTTCAGAAAGTTTGTATGAACCATAGAAGATGACATCTGTTATAGCATGCTTCATTATAGTGTGATCATCAGTATACCATGTTTCTATTATAGCATGCTTCATTATAGTGTGGTTATCAGTATATCATGGTTCTATTATAGTATGCTTCATTAAAGTGTGATCATCAGTATATCATGGTTCTATTATAGCATGCTTCATTATAGTGTGTTTATCAGTATACCATGTTTCTATTATAGTATGCTTCATTAAAGTGTGATCATCAGTATATCATGGTTCTATTATAGCATGTTTCATTATAGTGTGGTTATCAGCATACCATGGTTCTGTTATAGCATGTTTCATTATAGTGTGGTTATCAGCATACCATGATTCTGTTATAGCATTATTCATTTTAGTGTGGTCATCAGTATACCATGATTCTGTTATAGCATGCTTCATTATAGTCTGGTTATCAGCATACCATAATTCTGTTATAGCATGCTTCATTATAGTGTGGTCATCAGTATATCATGGTTCTATTATAGCATGCTTCATTATAGTCTGGTTATCAGCATACCATAATTCTGTTATAGCATGCTTCATTATAGTGTAGTCATCAGTATACCATGGTTCTTTTATAGCATGCTTCATTATAGTGTGGTTATCAGCATACCATAATTCTGTTATAGCATGCTTCATTATAGTGTGGTCATCAGCATACCATAATTCTGTTATAGCATGCTTCATTATAGTGTAGTCATCAGCATACCATGGTTCTGTAATAGCATGCTTCATTATAGTCTGGTTATCAGCATACCATGGTTCTGTTATAGCATGCTTCATTATAGTGTGGTTATCATCATACCATGGTTCTGTTATAGCATGCTTCATTACAGTGTGTTTATCAGTATACCATGGTTCTGTTATAGCATGCTTCATTATAGTGTGTTTATCAGTATACCATGGTTCTGTTATAGCATGCCTCAATAGCGTGTTTATCAGTATACTATGGTTCTGTTATAGCATGCTTCATTATAGTGTGTTTATCAGTATACCATGGTTCTGTTATAGCATGCTTCATTATAGTGTGATCAGTATACCATGGTTCTGTTATAGCATGTTTCATTATAGTGTGGTTATCAGCATACCATGGTTCTATTATAGCATGCTTCATTATAGTGTGGTTATCAGTATACCATGGTTCTTATATAACATGCTTCATTTTAGTGTAAATACCAGTATACTATGGGTCTAACAATGGACCTAATCCTGATATTTGTTATCATGTTACAGTGTTGTCCAGTACAACAACATCTAGGATTGGACTTGCAGCACTATATCAAATCTACACTGTGTTACAGTGCAGTCCAATATAAAGCTTTCTCAAGTTTTGAACCCCAAATATATGGCTATAATGGATCTTCAATGTAGTTACAACACATTCCAATATAATGCTGTATCAAGGTTTGAATCCCAAAATGAGATTAAGACTTTAAATATGAGCACTGTCAAATCTCGAATATGGTGTCCACAGAATGTACAAACTCAGTCATCAACATCTAATATAACTGTTCTGTCTTTCCAAGATAGTCATCAAGACCAATGTATTTACCAACATTTGTCACTCTCCTCTGAATTGATGCTCATTTGTAAGATAACTGTGCTGGAGATGCATGGACAGAAAGCCATTTGTCCATTATTTCCTTTAGTACTTGAGAGTCCATTGTCGGGGCTTCATCCATACCCTCAACACCAATTAATTGTTCAAGTATTTGTAATTACAGGTCAACATCCTGTCAGACAAGGTGTAAACAAAATGTTGTTGCATCCAAGCTGATGCAATAGTATTAATTGCCACAAGTTGTTATGACTTGTTGCTTGAATGTTAAGAGGCTTGTTCACCGAGATACAGTCCTTATGATGGAGTTCTTTTGAATTTTGATGATATTTAAAAAAACAACCTTTATTTATGTTTGTGATAAAAAAAAAAGATTTGAGAAGTTCAATATTTTGGATTTTGTTGAGTCAAGGTCACTGTTAATAAAAATAGAAAACTGGACTTGTGGTGGGTGAAGCAGTGTAGAGGGGTATTTGTAACATTCAATAATAAATCTAGTTATTTTGTGGATATCTCACATTCTAGGCTGGCTGGTCGCCTGTCCATCACATCAGCTGTGTCAATTTTCCATGGCCCCTATGATGCTTGCAAGACATGTAGTCTCACCCTCAAACAGGCTTACAACCAAGGTTTTCCTCATCCAGCATTCTTGATCTTTTCTAACCACTTGACCACACCATCACAAGGATCTCTTCCTCGTTCATTTCCAGTCAGTGCAAATAGGTCAATGTGTGCTATATGTTCACTCAGTCAGAATCCATACTAAAAAAAATGAAAATTTCTGAAAACAGTGCTCACAATTTTATTTCATTTGGTACAAATGGTCATCTTATGGCCCTCTACCAGTAATGCTGAAACGAAGATAATCTCGTGAAAATGAGGCTCCTGGGAGGTCAGCTCCTTTCCTTATATAATCTAACTGAAAGCAATGATCAGATTTAAATATTGTCTTGCACTAATGATAACCTCATGGTCCTGAACCATACTTGATAGATCCAACCTCTGGTTATAATAGACCACAAACTTGTCATGTAGACTTGGGCTATATCCTATTGTTTGTTGTGAAAATATAACTGTAATCCTTTATTAATCATGCAAATTAAAAATGTTATGAATCTATTCATTGCAGAAACATTGTTGATCTCTTGATTGATTAGGCCCCCAGATGGTTGGCTAGTTTTCTAATATAATCAGTACTAAAGGGTAAGAATTCTTTATATCTGAAATTTGAATCTTGGTGCTGCTGAAGGTAACCAGGTAAAGTCAAGTGACTGGATTTGTTTTATATAGGTATATATGTTACTCAGGTGAGCATTCTAGGTCCTTAATGGCCCTCTTGTATCTGTATAATTGTATTTTATAAAGGTCAAGGTCACAGTTACCTCGATGGGATTGGGGGAGCATAGGCTGGGGGGGCATATGTGTCCTTTCGACAACTTTAATTTCAGTTTTAATTGATCTTGTTTCCTAGATTCTTTTAATCAACATTGACAATAGCATTCATTAATTCTTTATTGTGGTTGGAAGCAGAATTGCCAAGGGAAAACTTATGAGCATCCATGTTAACTATTGCAAACATCAGTTGCAGTGATAATTGATTGACATCCATATCATCCAATATGTCTCTCTTTGGAGCCATTAACTTTCACTGCAATAACTTCTAGTATATCTGCACCAATAAGCTGTTCTGACAGATAAAATCTTGAAAATTTATAGCTCATATTTGTTCAAATTCTAAAAGCCTGGCAGTCCTTGTCAGCAGGTTTTGTTAGACACCCACAATTGACATGTCAGACTACTCTTGGATCCAAGATTTGGGTTTATTTAGTCATAAATGTTCATTGCTAGATGGCGAACAAGAAGGGAGTGGGCAATATTTGAGGATATATTGAACTTTTATGTGTTTATTTTATTTTATTTATTTTTTTGTAAGGATATACGGTTGGAAGGAAGTAGTAGGTTGTTTTTTTGTTGTTGTTTCTGTAGCAGACTAATCATGTTAGTGTGTGGTTTTAAACCAGTGTTTAGGCACATAAATTTCCAGCCGTCTGATCTGGGTCTGTTCTGTTTGCCAAAGTTGTAAATTCAGTCATTATGAGGTAAAGTGTTAAGGAATGCTGACATTCTGTTGACCATTTCACTCTGAAATGAGAGTTATGTAAATCAACTAACAATCACTTAACACTTAATTTACATACTGGTGTAAAAATCCACATATTGTTCAGATATACTTAAACACAAGATTTTATACATAAACATAAGATTTTGAACCAATCACTGATTGGTCGGTTTAAATCAGCAAAGGATATCAATATTGCTGAAACCCCCGGAGAAATGGTCTGTAAAATCATACTATATTCAGTAATGTTCTCACCGCAAATAAATGTCCGGAAACAACGCTATGTTTTTACAACCAAGAGCTCTTTTGAAATTACATTTTCTTCTTTGTTTCCTCTTTGCAGAACATTCAAAGCATTTGTCCAATAAGAAAATCCAATTTTCAGTCTTACAGAACGATAATTAGTTGTCTTTGAGACTGTTTCTCTGTCTGATGATCATTTGTTTACTTGATTTAATGTACGTTCCTCTGACAGTATTTCATCATTTGGGGACTTTGTCTTCCTAAGATATTGTCTTCTCTCTGCTATGCTTCATATATCAGTGACATGACACCATACCTTACACTGTGCCAACCATTTTCTAGGGTGTGAAATATGATCCATGGCTTAAATTCTTGTATATGGAAGACCAAGAAGGGTAGCTTTACCAGTATCACTTCTAATATAATATCTCAGCCAGGAGTCAAATACCCCTCTCTATTTACCCTTCTCTACCTCTCTATTTACCTCTCTTTCTATCCCTCTCTGCCTCTACCTCACTATTTACCCCTCTTTACCTCTCTATTTTCCTCTTGTTCTACCTCTCTCTCTTCCTCTCTATTTACCCCTCTTTTTACTGCTCTCTCTACCTTTCTTTCTATCCCTTTTGCTACCTCTCATTTTACCCCTCTTTCTATCCATCTCTCTACCTCTCTCTCTATCCCTCTCTCTATATCTCTATATCTTGAGATGTGTGCTCTTAATACTTTTCCACTAGGACAGTTTTTCCATTTAGTGAAACAGATATAGAAAATGTACATTCAAAGCAAATATGTATTTTAATTTGTAAAAAAAGTCCCTAACACTAGAGGCTTGGTCATTAAACCCTTCCAATGATGTGGACTCTTATGACTGCTTTTGCGACCAGTGCAGACCAAGATCAGCCTGCACATCCATGCACTTTGAAGGAACCATTTGATCTGGGTCTCTTCTAATGGCCAAGGTGGCAAAACTTGGCACACTTTATCTACATTATTTGTTTATGTTCAAGACCTATATTTGAAAATATAGTGACTTTGGAGAGTTGTGTGCCCTTAGACAAATAGATATAATAGAAAGTATGGCCTCCTCAAAGCATATTGACAAGGGTAATACCCAATTTCAGTTATACAATATAACACAACTTCTATCCCGTATAGACGAAAAATCAGTCGATGACTGAATTCAGATGCTGTGTAAAGTTTAATACCTTTCTATAACCATTTCTACTTCTAATCCAGGCTTGAAAATACTAGTCCCAGTGGCCAAATAGCAATATCTGCCAACCCAGATGATATTAAACTCCTATAAATGATGCTTGAGATCAAAAGGCACTGCTTGCCTCCAATATTCAAACCAACATGTTGGGCTTGATTCATAGGCTTACGTAGGCTTGAAACATATTTAGTATCTGATATATTTGTCTAAACTTTTCAATTTGCATGCCTATTCTTGTATCTTCTTCATTTCTTAGTATTTTTTAACTCAAAATATTGGATGTATGAACACATAAATTTTAAAGATGCAGGAGTTTCTCCCACTCATGTTAAATTTATTCCATAAACTATTTTCAGCATAAAGTTTTAGACAATGAATCTAGAAAAGAGAAACAGGAACTCACATTTGAAAAATGAATATTCAAACTGAAGGAGTAAAGCATCTCATTCTCATTAACAGGATTACACCTTGCATCAGACCATCAAGTTTGATAACTCTTGACTGAATTTATTGCTAATTGCCTAGCCCCGTGTTCTCGAAAAGTATGATCTCGGGCTCAAATTTAAGTATCAAACTCAAATCCCTGTTGAAACTAATGGGCATAGTTGGAGTATAAGTATGAAAATCATACTTTAAAAAGTACCATTTTATTTTCGAGAACATGTGGCCTGATCAGACAGGAGCTGTCTGATCAGGGTTTCTCTGTTTGCCGATACATCTAAATGAATCTTTTTTAGGTAAAGGATTATCTCCTTTTGTAGAGCTATAACCTTGATCATGGTCAAGGCCATAATCAAAGACCAGGTGAGAAGCAAGGATATTACTTACCTTCAGTGGTAGTTCTTGTCCTAAATATTTTATTTTCGATTATGTTTCCTCTCTGTGATTTGATGAAGATATATGGTCCTAATACAACCTTAATAAACCATGATTATTTCATGTGCCATCCTAAATTTTGATAAATAATGTTCTTGGAACAGTTTAAGTTATCAATCTTTCCATTTCCTAGGCTTTAGGAGTCAGATCTAAATTGTTGTTTAAGGTTTTGGTTGGACAATCTAGTTTAACTATAGTTTGTTTTTGTAATAAATAGAGTGTGCAGATTTTAAATCATGATTCCATACTTGTTGAAAATACAAACATAAATGTTTCTCATGTAATATCATTTTTAAAATTGTTCACGGAAATGATACATTTTATCAATGTAAGGCTTGTGCTTTAGTTTGTATTTATAATGCATTCTGTCTTTGTTGTGAGAATCTTTTGTGATAGCCACATTATGAATGCAAACCCTTAAGAGCCCATATATTTCATAATGTTACAATTTTCATGACAAAGAAAAGATAAGGTATATTGACTTGACTATTTGAGTTTACTGTCACTTCGACAGTATCTCAGACATATAGCGACGTCCAACTTATTACAGGTGGAGGAAAACCCGGAATGCACGGAGGCATCCATGTAGAACCACCGACCTACCACAAGCCAGCTAGAAGGCTTCCTCACGTGAAAAGATATATTGAAATATTGTAGACTTTTGCAAATGGTACATAACATGATGTGTATAAAATATCTGATGTAAAATAACCATATAACACATTGAAAATGTTGATCAAATTATGTTAGTAATTAGTATTTTGTAGGAATATCAAAATACTCCCATTGTTTACATATTGCATTAGTAATATTAATTCCCTGGCATTAGAACTGCATGCCCACGTCCCTTCTTTCTCCTATATTGCGTATATTGAAACATCCTAGTATGGAATGAAATCTGACATCACTTGGATACAGAAGTCATAACTTTGCACATTTATACTACAGTTGACTTCTAAGCACAGTTTGATTGTTCTGATATTCAACTAGCAAATTCTGTAATGAATATCTTAAGGACTTTTAATTAAAATTTTTTAACATACTGCTGAAAATGAGTGAAAATTTAGAAGAAAAAAAGAAGAAATATCAACATGATAATCAATGGTAACCCTTTTCAATGTCATTATGTCAATAAACCATTTCCAGGAACACTGTAATACAGTGCACATTTTATAATGGATGCAACTGACTTTCATTTTCCCAAAACCCTCAACATTCACAAGTTTCTTTGGCCTTTACATGATTTTTTTTTTACCAATCCATTTTTGACTATTCACTATCAGTTGGCTTTTGCATGTCAACTTTCATGGTTCAATTCTGAAAACTATGGTGAATACAAAAATCTCTATTAATTGTTGCGAACACTGGCATAAAACCCAAACATTAAGTTCTTCAAAGCTTCTGCGTTAAGTTTTGAGAAAACAATCTGGAACCTTTTCTTGTGTGTGTGAACGTATTTTCAATTACTGTCCTCCTCTTCTCTGCTTTGTCGTTTAATTTCTTAGAAACTGGAGATTAAATAAGTTCATTCTTTTGCAATTGTTTTTCATAGAGGAAATCAGAAAATTGGTTATCTAGAAGTAGCAGTTTTATTAGAGCAGAAACTCTGTAACAAAACAAATAGTTTTAGGACAGCAACTAGAAGCTGGTATTTTTCATTTATATTTCAGTCTTAGATTTCTTGCAATGAAATTTAGGTAGCAGTTCTTTTGCAGTTATCCTTGATTCAACTGATTACTGGTGAGGATTTTCCAAGCATGTTAAAGTGGGCCAGTCTTTACATTATAATTAAATTACCAAAAGTTCCCCATATGTGGGAAGAATAATGAAAAGTTTTTTAGTAAATCTCACATGAAATAGAGGATTCAGAAGTTGTTGTGTTTTAGCTCACCTGAGCACAACGTGCTCATTGTGAGCTTTTGTGATCGCCTTTTGTCCTTCATGTGTGCGTGCGTCCGTCGTCAACAATATCTTTAAACAACATCTCCTTCTAAACTACTCACTGGATTTTTATAAAACTTCACAGGAATGTTCATTATGGGGCCCTTTACCAAGTTGTTAAAATTATTTTGATTGGTCAAAAATCTAGGTCACAGGAGCTAAAAATAGATTTTAAAAATGAAAATTTTAAAAATCTTCTCCGAAATCACAAGGCCTAGCCTTTTGATTTTTAGCTCACCTGAGCACTTGTGCTCGGGTGAGCTTTTGTGATCGCCTTTTGTCCATCGTGCGTCGTCAGGCGTCCGTCGTCCGTCGTCAACAATTGCTTGTGAACACTCTAGAGGCCACAGTTTTGGCCCAATCTTCATGAAACATGGTCAAGATGTTTGTCTACATGATATCTCAAATGAGTTCGAAATTGGGTCATGTGGGGTCAAAACCTAGGTCACCAGGTCAAATCTTGGAAAACCTTGTGAACACTCTAGAGGCCAGTTTTGCCCAATCTTCATGAAATTGGTCAGGATTTTGTTAACAGATGAGTTTGAAAATGGGTCATGTGGGGTCAAAAACTAGGTCACCAGGTCAAATCTTGGAAGAACCTTGTGAACACTCTAGAGGCCAGTTTTAGCCAAATCTTCGATAGATTTGGTCAGGATGTTTGTATAAATGATATATTGGATGAGTTCGATAATAAGTCACGTTGGGTCAAAAACTTGGTCACCAGGTCAAATCTTAGAAAAACTCATTGTGAACTTTGTGAGCCTTTTGTCTTCATGTGTGCGTGCAATCTTCATGTTAAACATTTTCTAAAACTAGATTTTATAACTTAAGGAATGTTCAATGGGCCCTTTGACCAAGTTGTTAAAATATTTTGATTGGTCAAAAATCTAGTCACGGGCTAAATAGGTCTAAAATCTTAAAAAAACCTTTTGTTACACGCACTCTAGAGGCCACAGTTTTGGCCCAATCTTCATGAAACTTGGTCAGGATGTTTGTCTACATGATATCTCGGATGAGTTTAAATTGATCATTGGGTCAAAACTAGGTCACACAGTCAATTTGAAAAACCTTTGAAACACTCTAGAGGCCACAGTTTTGGCCAAATCTTCAATAGATTGGTCAGGATGTTTGTCTAATGATAATTCAGATGAGTTTCGAAATTGAAGTCATTGGGGTCAAAAACTAGGTCACCAGGTCAAATCTTAGAAAAACTTGTGAACTCTTAGAGGCCAAGGTTTTGGCCAATCTTCATGAAACTTGTCAGAATGTTTGTCTAATGATATTCGGATGAGTTTCGAAATTGGGTCATGTGGGTCAAAAACTAAGTCACCAGGTCAAATCTTAAAAAAAACCTTGTGAACACTCTAGGGGCCACAGTTTTGGCCCAATCTCATGAAACTTGGTCAGGTTGTTTGTCTACATGATATCTCAGAGAGTTCGGGATGAATTCAAAACTAGGCAACATAGGGTCAAAAATGTAGGTCACCAGGGCAAATTTTAGAAAAATCTTGTGAACACACTAGAGGCCTACATTTTTTCCCAGTCTTCATTTAACTTGATATGAATGATGACTGCATGATTCCCAGTTGAGTGCAAATTCAGGTAGGATCAAAATGTAGGCCACTTAGTCAAATGTTAGAAAAACACTTTAGATGCCAGATTTTTTGTCATTTTGCCTAACACAGCCATCTTAATCAGGTGAGCGACACAGGGCCATCTTGGCCCTCTTGTTGGTATGTAGCATGATCTTATGACTCTCTACCAAGATTGTTCAAATTATGACCCTGGGGTCAAAATTGGCCCCGCCCTAGGGGTCACATGATTTTACATAGAGTTATAATAAGAAAACCTTAAAAATCTTCTTGTAAGAAAGTATAAGGCCTGGAGCTTAGATATTTGGCGTGTAGCATCATCTTATGGACCATTATCAAGATTGTTAAAATTATGGCCCGAATCTCATGAGGCCTTTTTTTATATTGAAAACCAAAAGGCCTGGAGCCTAGATATTTGGTGTGTACTTGGTCAGAATGTTTCCCTCCATAAGATCTTGGACAGGTTCAAATTTGGGACATGTGGGGTCAAAAAGTAGGTCACGAGGTCAAATCTTAGTAAAACCTTGTTAACACTCTAGAGGCCACATTTTTGGCCCAATCTTCATGAAAATGGTCAGAATGTTTGTTTCCATTATGTCTTGGACAAGTTCGAATTTGGGTCATGTGGGGTCAAAAAGTAGGTCATGAGGTCAAATCTTAGAAAAACCTTGTAAACACTCTAGAGGCCATATTTTTGGCCCAATCTTTATGAAACTTTGTCAGAATGTTTTTTTAGATAAAATCTTGGACAGGATCAAATTTGGGTCATGTGGGGTCAAAAAGTAGGTCACTAGGTCAAATCTTAGAAAAACCTTGTAAACACTCAAGAGGTCACATTTTTGGCCCAATTTTCACTAAACTTGATCAGAATGTTTGTTTCCATAAAATCTTGGACAAGTTCAAATTTGGGTCATGTGGGGTCAAAACGTAGGTCATGAGGTCAAATCTTAGAAAAACCTTGTTAACACTCTAGAGGCCACATTTTTGGCCATATCATCATGAAACTTAGTCGGAATGTCTGTTTCCATAAAATCTTGGACAAGTCCGAAAGTGGGTCATGTGGGGTCAATATGAAAAATCCAACATATGTTGCTAATTTTTAATCAGGTGAGCAATTCAGGGCCATCATGGCCCTCTTGTTTATATTCACACATTTATAACGCATCATTTGAGGATATGTGTTCCATGATGATGTCTTTTATTTCAATATTTTTTCCCCAATACGTTAAACAGATTTAGGAGAGAAAGTGTAACATAAGGGTATTGAAAGTGAGCTCTTATGACCTGAAACTGGATTACTGTGTTGACACACTAGAGGCCACACTTTTGGTCTAATCTTCAAAGTACTTGGTCAGAATGATTGGCTGCATAAAATTTGGGATATGAAGTCCTTTAATGCCAAAGATGAGGCTGTATACATTGGATCTTTCAATTAGAATTATAAAGCCTATTGAAGGCCAAGTTTTTCTTGTTAGCTCGTCTGTTTTTCAAAGAAAAAAATACAAGCTATTGTCTAACTCTAGCGTTGTTGTCGTCGTCAGGCGTTGTCATCCTGAATCTTATCGTTGGCCATAACTTCTCTACTATTCAATATACAACTTTCATTTTTGGTTTGCATATTCATCTTGACAAGGCCTATCCAGGCATATGCAAATATTTCACCTATTGACCTTGACCGTTGACCTATTTATGAAATGTTTAACAAAAATGTTTAATGTTGGCCGTAATTTCTTTACTATTTGACAAACAACTTTTATTTTTGGTATGCATATTCATCTTTGCAAGGGCTATTCAGATATACCTCAATATTTTATCTATCAACCTTGACCTTTGACCTATTTTTACTGTAACTTTTGAAAATGCCTGTCATTTCAGACCATTACAAACAGGGCACTGATATTTCACATGTGAATTCCTTGTGGCAAGACCTTTCCATCAATGTTACACTTTTGGACTTTTGACCTTGACCTTTGAACTTTGACCTATTTTTGAAATGTAAACAAAAAACTTTAACGTTGGCCATAACTTTTTACTATTTGACATACATCTTCTATAATTGGGTATGCATATTCATCTTGACAAGGGTTATTCAAATATAACTCAATATTTTATCTATTAACCTTGACCTTCAAACTTATTTTGCCATAACTCTGGACAAGTTTTAAAATAGATATTTCTTTGTAATTTTTCAAAAAAAAATTTTAAAAACTTTTATACTGGTTTGTCATCATATGAACCTGTGCAGGTGTTATTTTGGTCATGATCTTTAGGCAGATGAAAAAGAGCATTTTTTATTTTTTAAAATGTCTTTAAATTTTACAGTTTTGTGTTGATTATCAAAAACTCAATGGATTAGCAACTGTGATTTTTTATTTACATATTTTACGTCTTTGTGTTGTATAAATTCTATTCCATGCACAGGTCAAGGTCATCCTTCAAGGTCAAAGGTCAAATTTAAAGGGTATGGTACTTTAACTTTGCATCTAAAGGCTTAGTTTTAGTTGTGATTTTCATGGTCAACTTTTTAAATGTTTAAAAAGGCAAAAACAGACGAGCCTTAGCCCCCGCATGCAGTGCTCTTGCTAAGTAAGAAAACCTCTGACTTTTCACATACATTTTACAAGAGTAGTCAGTTTGGAAAATAGTTCAGATTTTAGCTGCATAACTGAATCTCTGATATAATACAACTCTGTCTTTTTAGAAGCCGTAGAAATGCTCCTAAATTTGAAAATTGCTGCAGTTTGCTGGCATCCAATGTGTATCAAATAAAGTGACAAATTTGCTGGCATAGAAAATCTAGCTCAGTCTGCAAGTGTTGCCAGTTCTCACAAGAGGAATCTTACCAATGTACTTTAAGGAGCTAATAAAACTGAGATTTTCCAGATTTGAGGATTTGTTAACCTGTTGCTGAAAGACATTCTAACCCTGTTACTGGTAACAAGGGAGAAATTTAGAAAACTGTATTTCAGGCTTTACCATGAGAAACAAACAAGCTGGCTTCAAACAGGCAGTCAGTGATGAGCCAGGTCAGCAGTAACAGACTGTGCTTTTTCTTCTCCAGCGGATATTTTGAAAATTTAGATCAACCTCAATATTGACCTAAATGAATTACCAGTATATTTCATGAACAATGACATTGACAAATCTTGTTACGGGTTATCCTTTACCACATGAATATATATTTTTGATGCAGTGGAAATTAGATCAGACCCAGATCACACTGCTCCTTCTTGGAGTTGTGTAGTCAGGGTCTCCACTGTTTGTGGATACCATGATTTAGCTAAGATTCTACAGTTTGTAATCTATTATTTTATATTCAGTAAATTAATATTCATCAAGTCATAAATTTGTATATAAATATTCATAGGGTAAAGGATAAAGATGATTTTTTAAATGAAGAGGAATTACAGATTGAGTTTGAAATTTGCTTGCTTTTGATTATTTTGATGGGACATGGAACAGTGAAGGTTTTCTTGATTATTTCCCCACATGCCTGGAGATACTAAACTGATGTTTGGAATGTATCTTGATGAGTTACAGACAGAAAGTTAAGCAGGTTGTAGTCACGTGGTAATATAATAGACTCGTGATCCAAAGGTTATGGGTTTGAATCCCATTATGGGGCAAATGATCTTCCCAGGCACAAAGTACTGGTCCAACCAGGGAAACGTTAAGAGGGCTTAACAAAATGAAACAGATACCATCGTGTCATAATGACACATCTACCGCTACCTTTTCTTCCCTTTTTCTGTTTTACAAACTCTCTCATATTATGCAGACTTGATGGACATCTGAATTTTATTTGGAAATTTTGCATTACCTTTCCCTATCCATCCTATTTAACAATTGCAGCATAGTTTGCTAGGAGAACTGAACAATTTATTTTTGAAATTGTATTGAAATTATGAAATGCAGATTTGTTTCAAGCAATCATGATTAAGCCAACCTGATAATTCATCTTGAGATTTCTCTGCTCTTCCAAGCACTGGTTGCTCTTTCTTACAGACTGATTACCCTTTCCTCCTACATTAAGGACCATGCAAGCACAACCATAAGTGCTAGAGAGAATATTTTTATTGGCAGTTATGGTCTAATTGTTGTAATTAAAAGTTAAACAAGGAAGGGTACTGTAATTACAAAGGAAAAATATTCATGATTATCTACCAAATTTGAAAAAGTGTGTAATGAGAGGTGCTGGTGTTAACGGCTATAACTGAATCAGTGAATGAATTGAACATTCTTTTTTAACCCTTTACGGCAAACAGATCAGTCTCCTCTTTTTGCTTATACATGTACAATATTGTAGCTCAGTTTCTATACAGTCTGCAGAGCAAAGAAAAATCCTTTGTTTCATATACCATTTAAAATTCAGTGAATATTCTTGAAGTCACACGTTTGTACATGAATATTCATGAAGTAAAGGGTTAAAGTGCAGGACCTTGATCAGATAAAATTGTTGAATATTCCAGGAGCTGACACCAGAGGAGCTGAAGGCAGCACAGGAGGCAGTGGCCTATGGTTGTATCAAGTACGCAGATCTGTCTCACAACAGGAACCACGACTATGTCTTCTCTTTTGATAAGGTAGGCCAGAGTGCTTTCCCTTGACAGTGCTAATCAAAGCACTGAAATATTGTTATCTTGAATGTTCTTTGAAGTTTAAAACTGTCTGTATTTATAACACTACTAGTATTTATCTGGGTTAGAGGTATATAGGGACCACTTTGTCCATCTGTCTGTCGTTCTTCTAAGTAGCAAGTTTTAAAATATTGGAGAAAAATGACTTATTATTATGTATACATCTAATCTCTATCCGAAGAAGGTCGCCATTTGTATTCACTATGATGATACTGAATAATATCTGAAACACTGCATGGAGCCTCATTTAGTTCCATACCGTTTCATCCAGTTTATTGTATACTTTTTTCATGCCAGTTTAAGAATGGTGAAGGAAAGGGTTAGAGGACACAATTATAGGCATGTCTCAGTTTGTAACATTGTTTTGACTATTCCTCACACAGATGTTGGATGACCGTGGTAACACGGCTGCCTATCTCCTGTACGCATACACTAGGATACGCTCCATTGCTCGTAATGCCAACATCACCCAGGAACAGCTTCAGGAAGCCATTGCCAATGGGGGCGTGGTCCTGGAGGATGAGAAGGAATGGAAACTTGCCAAGTGCATGCTGCGGTTCCCTGAGGTGATCCTGAAGTGTCTGGATGACCTCTTGCTCCACAGCCTGTGTGACTTCCTGTATGAGCTCTCCACAACTTTCACAGAGTTCTACGACAAGTGTTATTGTATTGAGAAGGACCGCACAACAGGTAGAGCGTCAGCTCTTTATTTGATCATACATTGTATTTTCAGCTTACTTAATATTGTATATCAAATATACGCAAATACTTTGAAAACGTGACCCGTTGTTAAAGTTTTCTATCTGTATTGTTGAATTATATTGTTAATATGTCTGTATCAATTAGTATGATTTCAGTATTGTTTATCACTCGGTAATGTTTAATAATGGTATTGTGTATCACTCAGTAATATTTATTTTTTAACTAGTAATAAAACTACACTTTTATGAATCTTTACTAGCATTTCATAAACATTAACTTGAATATCTCATAAAACTTAACTTTTATAAAGATGTGCTTTGCAGATCCATTGTAAGACAGTATCTAGTGTTCAAACCTACTATGTTATATTTGACCAATATGTAACTATGACAACAATGAACCAATCAAAGATTGGAATCTATGAATTGAACCATGTTATAAGACCATGTTATAATGGAGTGTGTTGTGACAAATCTTCTGTCAGACTTTGTTGTATCAAGTTTTTCCTGCAGACTTCTCAATGATGACATATTTTCAGGAGCCATTGTGAAAGTCAATATGAGTCGTATTCTCCTGTGTGAGGCAACCGCAAACATCATCAACTCTACCTTCCATATACTGGGCATCACCCCTGTGGAGAAAATGTAGACACCCAGCAGCCGGGCTCCACCCATAGGAGGACCACCTTCCACCACAAATTACACCCTGGAAACTTAAAACATTGTTAGCTGTTGTGGTTTGAATGTGTTGACAAAAGGCATCTAATTTAAAGCTGTTAACATTGTTTTCATTAGATTTGGATTACTCATTATAAAGATTTTGTTAAGTGTAGCTCAGAATTGTTGAAGTTGTATTCTGATATTTTTAAAAAAAATAACCCTTGACCTCATGTGGTAATCAGTGATTTGATGAATATTAATTAACTGAACTTAAAAAGGTATATGAAATAATGGATTTGTCTTTGCTATGCAGATTAGGTATCTGAGCTACACAAGTGTTAGAGCAAACAGGGGAGACCCTGATCAGACACCTCCTGGAAGGTGCAGTCTGATCTAGGTCTGCTAATGCATCAAAATAAGTGAATATGAGGTAATTGGACAATTAATGATTTGTTAATACAATCACAAGTTTGTGTATTAGATGTGATTAGTCATTCAAGCCAAACACTGAAAAAAAAAAGGCTTTAAGGAATGAAATGCACAGAAATGAAGATATATATAAGAAGTATATACAACCCCTTCTGTAGCAATCTTTATTTTGATCTGAACATGTTAAAACAATAAATAAAACAACAAGCAATAAAGACAAACATGGTGTAATCAAAAGGAAAACATCACTTTATAAGAAGTTTTTGAGTTATTATGTTTAAAAACTGTGTTTTATTAAAGAATATGTGAAATAATAACAATAAAGATAAAAGGTATGTGATAAAAATTTGATTAATATTTGGTCAAGAAATATTATACATTTGATGAGAATTCCCACAGACAGTTAAGTCCTCAGAATTGAAACAAGTCAAATTATCGTTGTTTAGCAAAAAATTTTAAAAACAAAAAAATAGAAAACTAACTGTTTTACACCCAGCTAATGACAAAATTACTATACACAAGTTTTATTGTAATATTAAACTCAATATTTAGATGGTTATGGATGGAATCTAATAATGTCTTATGTAATGGTGTGGAGACCTAAATAAAAAAGTGTGTGATATTCTGTGTTTTTTGTTTTTAATGCTGTTCCCTTTCTTGTTGCTCTGAATTGAATTAATGTTCCCAAGATGTATATGTTAGTATGGAAAAAAACCTTTAAAAACCAAAAAGTGTGACATTAAAAGATAAGTCATTGAAGGAAATATAAAACTTAGCCCAATTTGAAAAAAGAAATTCTAAAGAAATATCCAAGAATATTTTACTACAGTAAATTGTATTAAAAAATAAAACGTCAATTAATTTAAAAAAAAACATTAAAATATCACCAGAATTTCACTACAGAAAATTAATTGTTACAACAAAGAGATATTACTAAACATTTCATGAAAGGTTATATTCCAAATAGACCATTTCACTCTATAATCTGATGAAAATGTGTGAATGCTTGCCGAAAATATATATCCCCAGACCAGTGAGAGTACAATATTTGTTTAAAAGTAGCATCTGATTTGTTCATAAACATGGTTGATGAACAATGACAGACTAGGAAGAAAATTGTTTAGGCACACAGCAGATCATTGAGTATTGCAAACTTTCAAAAAAGTATGGAAAAATCACAGAGACAATACATGTACAATAATCATTTCTCTACTAAAAGGAATTATTTTCAGTTTGATTTGTTTTAAAAATTCTTTTAAATAATATTTAAATTCAACCAGTAAAGCAGAAAAACAACACATTTTACAGAGCTATCATCATCAGGTACATTCCTATTTAGCATGTAACATTTTATTTCTTAACTTATTTTGATGGTAATGTTTTGTTCTATAAACAAGAAATATCTTTAAAAAAGATATTCGGCGTAGGATGAATGAAAAACGATATTTTCATTCATGCATAAATATACTTTAATTAAGAAACTTATAAATAAAAATATATGCAAAACACATTTCAAAGACTCTAATGTTATGATAGGTTATAAAAGCATTGTAAATAATTGTAAAAAACATGTCTAATTTTGGTAGTGAACAATGATGAATGGCAATGTTTTTAACAAGGTTTATTTTGCAAATA
>CM037785.1:58211098-58261098 GCA_021229015.1 Solen grandis
GGGTCTGCAAAGCACATCTTTATAAAAGTTAATGTTTATGAGATATTAAAGTTAATGTTTATGAAACGCTAATAAAGTTTCATAAAAGTGAAATTTTATGAGACATAAATAAAGTTTCACAATATACAAAACAAAGGATTTATTGTGTCGCCTGCATAGCATGGCAGACACATAGGGATCACTTTGTCCGTCGTCGTCGTCGTCGGCGTCGTCGTCGGCGTCGTCGGCATCACACTTTCTTGTCCGGAGCATAACTCGAAAAGTATTTGAGGTATCACCTTGAAACTTAAAACATGGATAGATCACATTGAGGTGGAGTGCAGTGCACAAGAATGATAACTCTGACTTTCGTATTTTCTGAGTTATTACCCTTTGTAAATTTTCAGACTTAATTTTTTCCGGGGCATATTTTGAAAAGTATTTGAGGTACTGACTTGAAACTTTTTAGATAGATAGATCTCATTGAAGAGGAGTGCAGTTCACATAAATGATAACTCTCACTTTCTTTTCTCCTGGTTATTGTCCTTTGTTGATTCTCAGTCTTTATTTTTGTCAGGAGCATTAACATCAAAAAGTATTTGAGATATTGACTTTGAAACTTCATAGATGGAAAGATCTCAATGGATCTGTAGTGCAGTGCAAAAGAATAAAATGATAACTCTGTTTTATTTTCTGAGTTATTTCCCTTTGTTGATTTTCAGACTTAATTTTTGTCTGGGGCATAACTCGAAACGTATTTGAGGTGTTGACTTGAAACTTCATAGATCTCAATGGTCTGAGTGCAGTGCACATGAATGATAACTCTGTTTCTCTTTTTCCTTGAGTTATTTGTTGATACTCAGACTTCATTTTTGTCTGGAGCATAACACGAAAAGTATTGAGGTATCACTTTGGAACCTCACAGGTGGAAAGATCTCATGGAGTGCATTGTGCAAGAATGATAACTGTTGTATTTTTGGAGTTATTTCCCTTTGTTTATTTTTTTGGATTTAATTCTTGTGTGGTGCATAACTTGTAAAGTATTTGAAGTGTTGCCTTAAACATTTATAGTAGATAGATCTCATTGGTCTGAGTGCAGTACACAAGAATGATAACTCAATAATGATAATGATGACTACAAACTTGCAACATATATATAATTAACGTCATAAGTGCTTAATGACGTCATAATTTTTCTTACAGTTAATGTTTTGAATTCATAGTCATTCTGACACTCCTCTGATGAAGACTGTATAGTCGAAAGTGCTCGGGAAAATTATTACATATTGCACTGTTTGAATATTTTATTCCCCCCCACCCCCCCCCCCCAAAAAAAAAAAAAATATATATATATATATATATATGTGTGTGTGTGTGTGTGTGTGATTTGGTGTTATTTTGTACCTCACAAAATAGATTATGCTTTATCAATAATTTGTCAAAAGATCGATTTTCTAGTCAATTCTTTCATCAAACATGCTTAAATGCAGGCGACACAAGTGTTCCGAGGAACACCCACATCTAGTTTAAAGCTTCATATTAATTGGATGACTGATAAACAATACTGATACACATTACTATGTGATAAACAAAACATATAAATAACATTACGGAGTGATAAACAATACCAATATTAAACATTACGGAGTGATAAACAATACCAATATTAAACATTACAAAGTGATAAACAATACCAATATTAAACATTACTGAGTGATAAACAATACCAATACTAAACATTACTGAGTGATAAACAATACCAATATTAAACATTACGGAGTGATAAACAATACCAATATTAAACATTACTGAGTGATAAACAATACCAATATTAAACATTACGGAGTGATAAACAATACCAATATTAAACATTACGGAGTGATAAACAATACCAATATTAAACATTACGGAGTGATAAACAATACCAATACTAAACATTACGGAGTGATAAACAATACCAATACTAAACATTACAGAGTGATAAACAATACCAATATTAAACATTACTGAGTGATAAACAATACCAATATTAAACATTACTGAGTGATAAACAATACCAATATTAAACATTACGGAGTGATAAACAATACTGAAATAATACTTATTGATACAGACTTATTAACAATATAATTCGACAATACAGTTAGAAAACTTAAAAACGGGTCCCCCTAAAAAAATAATGAATATTTTGTGTTTTTCAAATGAATTTTTTTTTGTGTTTTTCAAATGACTAGATATTAAGAAATGTACTGAGGTATATTTTTTAGCATTGGACTGGTGCATGTTTAATCAATAAACAACTATGAGTTTAAAGAAGGTGTCAACAGAGGAAAAACTCAAAATGATGGGAAATATCAAAGTCCATGAGACGTTTTCAAAGTCTTTATGTATATTTGATATACAATATTAAGTAAGCTGAAAATACAATGATTGATCAAATCAATAAAGAGCTGACTCTTTACCTGTAGTGCGGTCCTTCTCGATACAATAACACTTGTCGTAGAACTCTGTGAAGGTCGTGGAAAGCTCATACAGGAGTCACACAGGCTGTGGAGCAAGAGGTCATCTAGACACTTCAGGATCACTCCGGGAACCGCAGCATACATTTGGCAAGTTTCCATTCCTTCTCATCCTCCAGGACCACGCCCCCATTGGCAATGGCTTCCTGAAGCTGTTCCTGGGTGATGTTGGCATTACGAGCAATGGAGCGTATCCTAGTGTATGCGTACAGGAGATAGGCAGCCGTGTTACCACGGTCATCCAACATCTGTGTGAGGAATAGTCAAAACAATGTTACAAACTGAGACATGCCTATAATTGTGTCCTCTAACCCTTTCCTTCACCATTCTTAAACAAGATTATTAGATATACAGGGACTAGCATGAAAAAAGTATTCAATAAACTGGATGAAATAGTAGGAAAATAAACGAGGCTCCATGCAGTCAGTGTTTCAGATATTATTCAGTATCATCATAGTGAATACAAATGGTATTTACAGCCGACCTGTCTTCAGACAGAGATTAGATGTATACATAATAATAAGTCATTTTTCTCCAATATTGTAAAAATGGCTACTTAGAAGAAAGACAGACAGGTGGACAAAGTGGTCCTTATATACCTTTAACCCAGATAAATAGTAGTGTTATAAATACTGACAGTTTTAAACTTCAAAGAACATTCAAGATAACAATATTTCAGTGCTTTGATTATCACTGTCAAGGGAGAGCACTATGGCCTACCTTATCAAAAGAGAAGACATAGTCATGGTTCCTGTTGTGAGACAGATCTGCGTACTTGATACAACCATAGGCCACTGCCTCCTGTGCTGCCTTCAGCTCCTCTGGTGTCAGCTCCTGGAATATTCAACAATTTTGTCTGATCAAGCTCACGCACTTTAACCCTTTACTTCATGAATATTCATGTACAAATGAGTGACTTCAAGAATATTAATATTAATTAACTGAATTTAAATGGTATATGAAAGAAAGGATTTTTCTTTGCTCTGCAGACTGTATAGAAACTGAGCTACAATATTGTACATGTATAAGCAAAAAGAGGAGACTGATCTGTTTGCTGTAAATGGTTAAAAAAGAATGTTCAACTCATCCACTGATTCAGTTATAGCCGTTATCACTATCACCTCTCATTACACACTTTTTTAATTTGGTAGATAATCATGAATATTTTTCCTTTGCAATTACAATACCCTTCCTTGTTCAACTTTAAATTACGTCAATTAGACTATAACTGCCAATAAAAATATTCTCTCTAGCATTTGTGGTTGTGCTTGCATGGTCCTTAATTGTAGGAGCAAAAGGGTAATCAGCCTGTAAGAAAGGGCAACCAGTGCTTGGAAGAGCAGAGAAACCTCAAGATGAATTATCAGGTTGGCTCAATCATGATTGCTTGAATTAAATCTGCATTTCATAATTTCAAAACAATTTCAAAAATAAATTGTCTAGTTCTCCTAGAAAACTATGCTGCAATTGTTAAATAGGATGGATAGGGAAGGGTAATACAAAATTTCCAAATAAAATGCAGATGTCCATCAAGTCTGCATAATATGAGAGAGTTTGTAAAACAGAAAAGGGGAAGAAAAGGTACCGGTAGATGTGTCATTATGACATGATGGTCTCTGTTTTGTTTTGTTAGTTTATTCTAAATTTTTTTACATGGATGAAGAAACAAGTTCTTTCAACTTATTCTAAGCCCTCTTTACGGTTCCTGGGTTGGACCTGTACTTTGTGCCTGGGAAAGTCATTTGCCCCATAATGAGGTTCGAACCCATAACCTTTGGATCCCCAGTCTAGTATTTTACCACTTGACTACAACCTGCTTCATTGTCTGTCTGTAACTCATCAAGATACATTCCAACCATCAGTTTAGTATCTCCAGGCATGTGGAGAAATAATCCAGAAAACCTTCACTGTTCCACGTCCCATCAAAATAATCAAAAGCAAGCAAATTGCAAACTCAATCTGTAACTCCTCTTTGTTTTAAAAATCATCTTTATCCTTTACCCTATGAATATTCATATACAAATTTATGACTTGATGAATATTAATTTACTGAATATGAAATGATTAATTACAAACTGTAGAATCTTAGGTACAATATGGTATCCACAAACAGAGGACACCCTGACTATACAACTCCAAGAAGGAGCAGTGAGATCTGGGTCTGATCTGGTTTCCACCACATCAAAAATATGTATTCATATGGTAAAGGATTAGTAACCCTTAACAAGATTTGTCATTGCCATTGTTCATGAAATATATGGTATTTCATTTAGGTCAAAATGAGGTTGATCTAAATTTTCAAATATCCAGCTGAAGAAGAAAACGCACAATCTGTTGGACCGCTAACCTGGCTCCTTCACTGACTACCTGTTTGAAGCCAGCTTGTTGGTTTCTCATGGTAAAGCCTGATTTAAGTTTTCTAAAATTTCTCCCTTGTTACCAGTAACAGGGTTGGAATGTCTTGCAGCAACAGGTTAACAAATCTTCGAATTGGAAAATCTCAGTTTTATTAGCTCCTTAAAGTACATTGGTAAGATTCCTCTTGTGAGACCTGGCAACACTTTCAGATTGAGCTAGATTTTCTATGCCAGCAAATTTGTCACTTTATTTGATACACATTGGATGCCAGCAAACTGCAGCAATTTTCAAATTTAGGAGCATTTCTACGGCTTCTAAAAAGACAGAGTTGTCAGTTATGCAGCTAAAATCTGAACTATTTTCCAAACTGACTACTCTTGTAAAATGTATGTGAAAAGTCAGAGGTTTTTCTTACTTAGCAAGAGCACTGCATGCGGGGGCTAAGGCTCGTCTGTTTTTGCCTTTTTAAACATTTAAAAAGTTGACATGAAAATCACAACTAAAACTAAGCCTTTAGATGCAAAGTTAAAGTACCATACCCTTTAAATTTGACCTTTGCCTTGAAGGATGACCTTGACCTGTGCATGGAATAGAATTTTAATACAACACAAAGATGTAAAATATGTAAATAAAAAATCACAGTTGCTAATCCATTGAGTTTTTGATAAAACAACAAAACTGTAAAATTTAAAGACATTTTAAAAAAATAAAAAATGCTCTTTTTTATCTGCCTAAAGATCATGACCAAAATAACACCTGCACAGGTTCATATGATGACAAACCAGTATAAAAGTTTTTAAAAAATTTTTTTGAAAAATTACAAAGAAATATCTATTTTAAAACTCGTGTCCAGAGTTATGGCAAAATAAGTTTGAAGGTCAAGGTTAATAGATAAAATATTGAGTTATATTTGAATAACCCTTGTCAAGATGAATATGCATACCAATTATAGAAGATGTATGTCAAATAGTAAAAAGTTATGGCCAACGTTAAAGTTTTTTGTTTACATTTCAAAAATAGGTCAAAGTTCAAAGGTCAAGGTCAAAAGTCCGAAAGTGTAACATTGATGGAAAGGTCTTGCCACAAGGAATTCACATGTGAAATATCAGTGCCCTGTTTGTAATGGTCTGAAATGACAGGCATTTTCAAAAGTTACAGTAAAAATAGGTCAAAGGTCAAGGTTGATAGATAAAATATTGAGGTATATCTGAATAGCCCTTGCAAAGATGAATATTCATACCAAATATAAAAGTTGTATGTCAAATAGTAGAGAAATTACGGCCAACATTAAAGATTTTTGTTAAACATTTCATAAATAGGTCAACGGTCAAGGTCAATAGGTGAAATATTTGCATATGCCTGGATAGGCCTTGTCAAGATGAATATGCAAACCAAAAATGAAAGTTGTATATTGAATAGTAGAGAAGTTATGGCCAACGATAAGATTCCGGATGACAACGCCTGACGACGACAACAACGCTAGAGTTAGACAATAGCTTGTATTTTTTTCTTTGAAAAACAGACGAGCTAACAAGAAAAACTTGGCCTTCAATAGGCTTCATAATTGAAAGATCCAATGTATACAGCCTCATCTTTGGCATTAAAGGACTTCATATCCCAAATTTTATGCAGCCAATCATTCTGACCAAGTACTTTGAAGATTAGACCAAAAGTGTGGCCTCTAGTGTGTCAACACAGTAATCCAGTTTCAGGTCATAAGAGCTCACTTTCAATACCCTTATGTTACACTTTCTCACCTAAATCTGTTTAACGTATTGGGGAAAAAAATTTGAAATAAAAGACATCATCATGGAACACATATCCTCAAATGATGCGTTATAAATGTGTGAATATAAACAAGAGGGCCATGATGGCCCTGAATTGCTCACCTGATAAAAATTAGCAACATTATGTTGGATTTTTCATATTGACCTATTTTTTGACCCCACATGACCCACTTTCGAACTTGTCCAAGATTTTATTAAAACAGACATTCCGACTAAGTTTCATGATGATTGGGCCAAAAATATGGCCTCTAGAGTGTTACAAGGTTTTTCTAAGATTTGACCTCTGACCTACTTTTTGACCCCACCCCAAATTCCAAGACATTATGGAAACAAACATTCTGACCATTTTCATGAAGATTGGGCCAAAACTGTGGCCTCTAGAGTGTTAACAATGTTTTACTAAGATTTGACCTCGTGACCTTTCCCCACATGACCCAAATTTGAACCTGTCCAAGATCTTATGGAGGGAAACATTCTGACCAAGTATACACCAAATATCTCGGCTCCAGGCCTTGGGTTTTAAGTTTTTTTTACACCAGGGCCATAATTTTAACAATCTTGATAATGGTCCATAAGATGATGCTACACGCCAAATATCTAAGCTCCAGGCCTTATACTTTCTTACAAGAAGATTTTTAAGGTTTTCTTATTAAACTCTATGTAAAATCATGTGACCCCTAGAGCGGGGCCAATTTTGACCCCAGGGTCATAATTTGAACAATCTTGGTAGAGAGTCATAAGATCATGCTACATACCAACAAGAGGGCCAAGATGGCCCTGTGTCGCTCACCTGATTAAGATGGCTGTGTTAGGCAAAATGACAAAAAATCTGGCATCTAAAGTGTTTTTCTAACATTTGACTAAGTGGCCTACATTTTGATCCTACCTGAATTTGCACTCAACTGGGAATTCATGCAGTCATCATTCATATCAAGTTAAATGAAGACTGGGAAAAAATGTAGGCCTCTAGTGTGTTCACAAGATTTTTCTAAAATTTGCCCTGGTGACCTACATTTTTGACCCTATGTTGCCTAGTTTTGAATTCATCCAGATTTGATGTAAACAAAATTCTGACCAAGTTAATTCTAAGATTTGACCTGGTGACCTAGTTGTTAACCCTAAGTGACATAATTTTAAACTCATCAAAGATATCATGTAGACGAACATCCTGACGAAATTTCATGAAGATTGGGCCAAAACTGTTGCCTCTAGAGTGTTCACAAGGTTTTTCTAATATTTGACCTGGTGACCTAGTTTTTAACCCCACATGACCCAATTTCGAACTCATCCGAGATATCATGTAGACAAACATCCTGACCAAGTTTCATGAAGATTGGGCCAAAACCTTGGTCTCTAGAGAGTTCACAAGGTTTTTCTTAGATTTGACCTAGTGACCTAGTTTTTGACCCCACATGACTCAATTTCAAACTCATCTGAGATATCATGTGATTTTTCTAAAATTTGACCTAGTTGTTAACCCTAAATGACATAATTTTAAACTCATCAAAGATATCATGTAGATGAACATCCTGACCAAATTTAAAATGGCCTTAAAATTTTTCTTAGATTTGACCTAGTGACTTAGTTTTTGACCCAACATGACCCAATTTCAAACTCATCCGACATAGCATTAAGACAAACTTTGTAGCAAAGTTTCATGAAGATTGAGCCAAAAATGTGGCCTCAAGCATGTTCACAAGATTTTTCTAAGATTTGACCTGGTGACCAAGTTTTTGACCCAACAGGACCCAATTTCGAACTCATTTGAGATATCATGTAGACAAACATCTTGACCATGTTTCATGAAGATTGGGCCAAAACCGTGGCCTCTAGAGTGTTCACAACCAATTATTGACGACGGACGACAGACGCCTGACGACGCACGATGGACAAAAGGCGATCACAAAAGCTCACCCGAGCACAAGTGCTCAGGTGAGCTAAAAATCAAAAGGCTAGGCCTTGTGATTTCGGAGAAGATTTTTAAATTTTTCATTTTTAAAATCTATTTTTAGCTCCTGTGACCTAGATTTTTGACCAATCAAAATAATTTTAACAACTTGGTAAAGGGCCCCATAATGAACATTCCTGTGAAGTTTTATAAAAATCCAGTGAGTAGTTTAGAAGGAGATGTTGTTTAAAGATATTGTTGACGACGGACGCACGCACACACGACGAACAAAAGGCGATCACAAAAGCTCACAATGAGCACGTTGTGCTCAGGTGAGCTAAAACACAACAACTTCTGAATCCTCTATTTCATGTGAGATTTACTAAAAAACTTTTCATTATTCTTCCCACATATGGGGAACTTTTGGTAATTTAATTATAATGTAAAGACTGGCCCACTTTAACATGCTTGGAAAATCCTCACCCGTAATCAGTTGAATCAAGGATAACTGCAAAAGAACTGCTACCTAAATTTCATTGCAAGAAATCTAAGACTGAAATATAAATGAAAAAATAAAAGTAACTGAAAGGTTATACAGAGGACAAAATACCAGCGTCTAGTTGCTGTCCTAAAACTATTTGTTTTGTTACAGAGTTTCTGCTCTAATAAAACTGCTACTTCTAGATAACCAATTTTCTGATTTCCTCTATGAAGACAATTGCAAAAGAATGAACTTATTTAATCTCCAGTTTCTAAGAAATTAAACGACAAAGCAGAGAAGAGGAGGACAGTAATTGAAAATACGTTCACACACACAAGAAAAGGTTCCAGATTGTTTTCTCAAAACTTAACGCAGAAGCTTTGAAGAACTTAATGTTTGGGTTTTATGCCAGTGTTCGCAACAATTAATAGAGATTTTTGTATTCACCATAGTTTTCAGAATTGAACCATGAAGGTTGACATGCAAAAGCCAACTGATAGTGAATAGTCAACATGGATTGGTTAAAAAAATCATGTAAAGGCCAAAGAAACTTGTGAATGTTGAGGGTTTTGGGAAAATGAAAGTCAGTTGCATCCATTATAAAATGTGCACTGTATTACAGTGTTCCTGGAAATAGTTTATTGACATAATGACATTGAAAAGGGTTACCATTGATTATCATGTTAATATTTCTTTTTTATTTTCTTCTAAATTTTCACTCATTTTCAGCAGTATGTTAAAGGAAACTCCAAATTTTAAGATTCATGTATCAAAGTACAAACTGTTGATATTTCAATTTATATCTCTGTTAAGGATGCCTTTGAGAGATTATTCATTACAGAATTTGCTAGTTGAATATCAGAACAATCAAACTGTGCTTAGAAGTCAACTGTAGCATAAATGTGCAAAGTTATGACTTCTGTATCCAAGTGATGTCAGATTTCATTCCATACTAGGATGTTTCAATATACGCAATATAGGAGAAAGAAGGGACGTGGGTATGCAGTTCTAATGCCAGGGAATTAATATTACTAATGCAATATGTAAACAATGGGAGTATTTTGATATTCCTACAAAATACTAATTACTAGCATAATTTGATCAACATTTTCAATGTGTTATTTGGTTGTTATTTTACATCAGATATTTTTATACACATCATGTTATGTACCATTTGCAAAAGTCTACAATATTTCAAATATTTTTCATGTGAGGAAGCCTTCTAGCTGGGTGGTGGTAGGTCTGTGGTTCTACATGGATGCCTCCGTGCATTCTGGGTCTTCCTCCACCTGTAATAAGTTGGACGTCGCTATATGACTGAGATACTGTCAAAGCGACAGTAAACTCAAATAGTCAAGTCAATATATCTCATCTTTTCTTTGTCATGAAAATTGTAACATTATGAAATGTATGGGCTCTTAAGGGTTTGCATTCATTATGTGGCTATCACAAAAGATTCTCACAACAAAGACAGAATGCATTATAAATACAAACTAAAGCACAAGCCTTCCATTGATAAAATGTATCATTTCCGTGAACAATTTTAAAAATGATATTACATGAGAAACATTTATGTTTGTATTTTCAACAAGTATGGAATCATGATTTAAAATCTGCACACTCTATTTATTACAAAAACAAACTATAGTTAAACTAGATTGTCCAAACAAAACCTTAAACAACAATTTAGATCTGACTCCTAAAGCCTAGGAAATGGAAAGATTGATAACTTAAAATGTTCCAAGAACATTATTTATCAAAATTTAGGATGGCACATGAAATAATTATGGTATATTAAGGTTGTATTAGGACCATATATCTTCATCAAATCACAGAGAGGAAACATAATCGAAAATAAAATATTTAGGACAAGAACTACCACTGAAGGTAAGTAATATCCTTGCTTCTCACCTGGTCTTTGATTATGGCCTTGACCATGATCAAGGTTATAGCTCTACAAAGGGAGATAATCCTTTACCTAAAAAAGATTCATTCAGATGTATCGGCAAACAGAGAAACCCTGATCAGACAGCTCCTGTCTGATCAGGCCACATGTTCTTGAAAATAAAATGGTACTTTTTAAAGTATGATTTTCATACTTATACTCCAACTATGCCCATTAGTTTCAACAGGGATTTGAGTTTGATACTTAAATTTGAGCCCGAGATCATACTTTTCGAGAACACGGGGCTAGGCAATTAGCAATAAATTCAGTCAAGAGTTATCAAACTTGATGGTCTGATGCAAGGTGTAATCCTGTTAATGAGAATGAGATGCTTTACTCCTATTCAGTTTGAATATTCATTTTTCAAATGTGAGTGCCTGTTTCTCTTTTCTAGATTCATTGTCTAAAACTTTAGGCTGAAAATAGTTTATGGAATAAATTTAACACGAGTGGGAGAAACTTCTTTAAAATTTATGTGTTCATACATCCAATATTTTGAGTTAAAAAATACTAAGAAACGAAGAAGATACAAGAATAGGCATGCAAATTGAAAATATTAGACAAATATATCAGAAACTAAATATGTTTCAAGCCTACGTAAGCCAATGTATCTAGCCCAACATGTTGGTTTGAATATTGGTAGGCAAGCAGTGCCTTTTGATCTCAAGCATCATTTATAGGAGTTTAATATCATCTGGGTAGGCAGATATAGCTATTTGGCCACTGGGACTAGTATTTTCAAGCCTGGATTAGAAGTAGAAATGGTTATAGAAAGGTATTAAACTTTACACAGCATCTGAATTCAGTCATCAACTGATTTTTCTTCTATATGGGATAGAAGTTGTGTTATATTGTATAACTGAAATTGGGTATTACCCCTGTCAATATGCTCTGAGGAGGCATACTTTCTATTATATCTATTTGTCTAAGGGCACACAACTCTTCAAAGTCACTATATTTTCAAATATGTCTTGAACATAAACAAATAATGCAGATAAAGTGTGCCAAGTTTTGCCACCTTGGCCAACAGAAGAGACCCAGATCAAATGGTTTCTTCAAAGTGCATGGATGTGCAGGCTGATCTTGGTCTGCACTGGTCGCAAAAGCAGTCATAAGAGTCCACATCATTGGAAGGGTTTAATGACCAAGCCTCTAGTGTTAGGGACTTTTTTTACAAATTAAAATACATATTTACTTTGAATGTACATTTTCTATATCTGTTTCACTAAATGGAAAATGAAGAGGGAAAAGTAAGAAATAAAATAGAGATAAGGGGAAAAAGAGGGGTAAATAGTGGGGTAGAGACAGAGAGGGATAGAAAGAGAGGTAAATTAGAGAGGTAGACAGGGGTGGAAAGAGAGGTAGAGAAGGGTAAATAGAGAGGTAGAGATGGGTGGATAGAGAGATAGAGTGAGAAGGATAAATAGAGAGGGGTATTTGACTCCTGGCTGAGATATTATATTAGAAGTGATACTGGTAAAGCTACCCTTCTTGGTCTTCCATATACAAGAATTTAAGCCATGGATCATATTTCACACCCTAGAAAATGGTTGGCACAGTGAAAGGTATGGTGTCATGTCACTGATATATGAAGCATAGCAGAGAGAAGACAATGTCTTAGGAAGACAAAGTCCCCAAATGATGAAATACTGTCAGAGGAACGTACACTAAATCAAGTAAACAAATGATCATCAGACAGAGAAACAGTCTCAAAGACAACTAATTATCGTTCTGTAAGACTGAAAATTGGATTTTCTTATTGGACAAATGCTTTGAATGTTCTGCAAAGAAGAATCAAAGAAGAAAATGTAATTTCAAAAGAGCTCTTGGTTGTAAAAACATAGCGTTGTTTCCGGACATTTATTTGCGGTGAGAACATTACTGAATATAGTATGATTTTACAGACCATTTCTCCGGGGGTTTCAGCAATATTGATATCCTTTGCTGGTTTAAACCGACCAATCAGTGATTGGTTCAAAATCTTATGTTTATGTATAAAATCTTGTGTTTAAGTATATCTGAACAATATGTGGATTTTTACACCAGTATGTAAATTAAGTGTTAAGTGATTGTTAGTTGATTTACATAACTCTCATTTCAGAGTGAAATGGTCAACAGAATGTCAGCATTCCTTAACACTTTACCTCATAATGACTGAATTTACAACTTTGGCAAACAGAACAGACCCAGATCAGACGGCTGGAAATTTATGTGCCTAAACACTGGTTTAAAACCACACACTAACATGATTAGTCTGCTACAGAAACAACAACAAAAAAACAACCTACTACAGCATTACAAACTAATATATACAACATTCCTTCCTAACACCGTATATCCTTACAAAAAAATAAATAAAATAAAATAAACACATAAAAGTTCAATATATCTTCAAATATTGCCCACTCCCTTCTTGTTTGCCATCTAGCAATGAACATTTATGACTAAATAAACCCAAATCTTGGATCCAAGAGTAGTCTGACATGTCAATTGTGGGTGTCTAACAAAACCTGCTGACAAGGACTGCCAGGCTTTTAGAATTTGAACAAATATGAGCTATAAATTTTCAAGATTTTATCTGTCAGAACAGCTTATTGGTGCAGATATACTAGAAGTTATTGCAGTGAAAGTTAATGGCTCCAAAGAGAGACATATTGGATGATATGGATGTCAATCAATTATCACTGCAACTGATGTTTGCAATAGTTAACATGGATGCTCATAAGTTTTCCCTTGGCAATTCTGCTTCCAACCACAATAAAGAATTCATGAATGCTATTGTCAATGTTGATTAAAAGAATCTAGGAAACAAGATCAATTAAAACTGAAATTAAAGTTGTCGAAAGGACACATATGCCCCCCCACCCTATGCTCCCCCAATCCCATCGAGGTAACTGTGACCTTGACCTTTATAAAATACAATTATACAGATACAAGAGGGCCATTAAGGACCTAGAATGCTCACCTGAGTAACATATACCTATATAAAACAAATCCAGTCACTTGACTTTACCTGGTTACCTTCAGCAGCACCAAGATTCAAATTTCAGATATAAAGAATTCTTACCCTTTAGTACTGATTATATTAGAAAACTAGCCAACCATCTGGGGGCCTAATCAATCAAGAGATCAACAATGTTTCTGCAATGAATAGATTCATAACATTTTTAATTTGCATGATTAATAAAGGATTACAGTTATATTTTCACAACAAACAATAGGATATAGCCCAAGTCTACATGACAAGTTTGTGGTCTATTATAACCAGAGGTCACCACTTGGATCTATCAAGTATGGTTCAGGACCATGAGGTTATCATTAGTGCAAGACAATATTTAAATCTGATCATTGCTTTCAGTTAGATTAATTAAGGAAAGGAACTGACCTCCCAGGAGCCTCATTTTCAGGAGATTATCTTCGTTTCAGCATTATTGGTAGAGGGCCATAAGATGACCATTTGTACCAAATGAAATAAAATTGTGAGCACTGTTTTCAGAAATTTTCATTTTTTTTTAGTATGGATTCTGACTGAGTGAACATATAGCACACATTGACCTATTTGCACTGACTGGAAATGAACGAGGAAGAGACCCTTGTGATGGTGTGGTCAAGTGGTTAGAAAAGATCAAGAATGCTGGATGAGGAAAACCTTGGTTGTAAGCCTGTTTGAGGGTGAGACTACATGTATTGCAAGCATCATAGGGGCCATGGAAAATTGACACAGCTGATGTGATGGACAGGCGACCAGCCAGCCTAGAATGTGAGATATCCACAAAACAACTACATTTATTATTGAATGTTACAAATACCCCTCTACACTGCTTCACCCACCACTAGTCCTATACATATTTGAATTCCAGTTTTCTATTTTTATTAACAGTGACCTTGACTCAACAAAATCCAAAATATTGAACTTCTCAAATCTTTTTTTTTTATCACAAACATAAATAAAGATTTTTTTTTAAATATCATCAAAATACAAAAGAACTCCAACAAGAGAACTGTATCTCGGTGAACAAGCCTCTTAACATTCAAGCAACAAGTCATAACAACTTGTGGCAATTAATACTATTGCATCAGCTTGGATGCAACAACATTTTGTTTACACCTTGTCTGACAGGATGTTGACCTGTAATTACAAATACTTGAACAATTAATTGGTGTTGAGGGTATGGATGAAGCCCCGACAATGGACTCTCAAGTACTAAAGGAAATAATGGACGAATGGCTTTCTGTCCATGCATCTCCAGCACAGTTATCTTACAAATGAGCATCAATTCAGAGGAGAGTGACAAATGTTGGTAAATACATTGGTCTTGATGACTATCTTGGAAAGACAGAACAGTTATATGAGATGTTGATGACTGAGTTTGTACATTCTGTTGAACCACATTCGAGATTTGACAGTGCTCATATTTAAAGTCTTAATCTCATTTTGAAACTTACACAGTTTGCAGTTCTGCAGAATTTCTTAATATATTTTGAGTCCTGACGTCAAATGTCGTCATGTGACGTCATAAGCATACTTCTTAATTTTCATTTTAGGGCAATGATTTCGACAGTTGTTCAGAATAATGAAAATTTTAGAGTTATGACAGTAAAGTATGCTCTTTTGAACAAAAGCATCTTCAGCACCCTATGACGTAATGTGACGTCAGAGCTAAAAATATTGAAAAACGGTGTTCGCGCTCTACAGCCGCCATTTATTGTCGGGTTTTCTTCTTATTTTCACAGATGGTACACCTTGAAACTAAGGTGTGCATATCCTGCCAGCTTACCGAAATTCCAAAAAACCGAAGTTCTGTGGCTGAAGTAATATTCGAACATAGGACCAAAAATTTCATTTTAGGATTGAAGAGCTTCAGGATGAGATAGAAAGTTGAAACTTACACAGTTTGCAGTTCTGCAGCATTTCTACAAATATTTTGAATCGTGACGTCAGAAGACGTCATAAGCATACCACTTATTTTTAATTTGGGGCAATGATTTCGACATGATGCCAGTTGTTCAGAATTATGAAAATTTCAGAGTTATTGCAGGAAAGTATGCGCTTTTGAGCAACAACATTTTCAGCATCCTATGACGTCACGTGACGTCAGAGCTAAAAATAGTGAAAAATGGTGTTCGTGCTCTACAGCTGCCATTTTTGCATTAACACAGCTTGCAGAAAGTCCTATCATTCTTTCAGACGAATGACATCTAGTTATTATTATTATTCCTCATTTTCCAACCAAATCCAAGAGTTAATTTCAGTATGTTGCCAGTGTCTGAGCAACATGAAAATTAAATTGCCTCGACAAAAATGTTCAAATTTTTAAATTCTATCATTTTAAATTTTCAATGACGTTAAATCATTAAAATGACGTCAGATTTGACGTCAGCATTAAAAGTTTGTTCGCGCTCTGGAGCCTTTATTTTTTGTCGTTTTATCTTGATATTTTCACAGAAGAAGTATGTTATGATGTAAATGTGCACCTTGTCTTTCAAATTTTCAAATTCGAAATATTTAAGAATTTATGGCAAAACCGAGTTTCGAACTTTGGTCCTAAAACTATCATTTAATGTTACAAAGGCTACTGAGGAGTTAGAAGCATGAAAAATAAACAGCTAATCGGCCCAGATATCTACTTTCTTTTTTCTGAAAGATTACCTTTTAAGTCACGTGGTAATGACGTCATTTAAAGGGCAAAATCCTATTTTTTCAAGGATTTCTCTCGCTCTGGCATCATACATTTCGAGTCAATTTAAATGAAATTGAAATTGCAGCGATAAAAAAGTATCTTTTTATACATTCTTTCATTTTCAATTTTCATTGGCGTCATATGACGTCATATTTGACGTCAGCTTCAAAAGGTTGTTCGCGCTCTAGAGCCTTCAATTCTGATCCGATTATCTTGATATTTTTACAGAAGATGTATTTTAGGGTGTAGATGTGCACCTTAGCATTTGAATTTCCAAATTCGAAAAGATTAAGATTTTATGGCAATACCAGGTTTCGAACTTTGGTCCAAAAACTAAATTTAACTGTTACAAAGCCCCCTGATGCGTTAGAAGCATGAAAATTGGACAGCATATTGGCATAGAGGTTTACATTCTATTTTCTGCATTATTTATTTTGAGTCACGTGGTTATGACATCATCAAAAAGATAAAAATCATTTCTTTTTAAAGATTTCTCTCGCTCTAGTATCATGAATTTTGAGTCAGTCTTAATTAAATCTTCAGAATTGATAGAGTTAAGATTGAAGTGATGCATACTACCAAAAAAAAAAAAAAACTAGAAGTCGTTTGTTTAAGATAAAACATTCTCTATTTAAGGGTTAATATATAAAAATTAAAAAAAATTAATTAAATTAGATAGAAACAATTATATTTTAAAAAAATCTTAAGAAGATATTGAGAAAGCATATATATGATTACACAACCGTTTACTATCATTCAGAAAATAAAAACAGGAAAATTTTAAGATAATACTATCCTCAAAAATTGTTTTCTTACGTTATTCAATCGATTTTAAAAGTTGTTTTTTTATTCTTTATTTAATATCTATTTCTTCGTAAGCATGTGACTTAACAAATAAAAATTGCAATTTGATCCACATAATTGAAATTGTAAAAAAGAAAAAAAAAATCTTTGAAATCCATGACTTTCAACCTTGAAATTGATTGAGTTTTTTACATTTGCCAAAAAAAGATGGAAACAAAGGCAGAGGTGTAAGCAAAATCATGAAAATAATTTCTTATTTTTATGTAATACACGTTATAAACGTCTTGAAACTTTCAACAATTCATTTGCTTTATATATTTCCTTATTTTACAGATTTAGAAAAAGAAACCGTTAAACCTTTAGAAAAGATAAAAAAATCGATAGGTAGAATTACATGTATTTGTCATTTTCTTCAGGTTTGCGGAAAGCCGTGATAACAAATGCAATAAGATATCAGTATGGGTTTTCTGGCTCTAGTATAATTATACTAATTCATCGTAAATGCGACTCATTAACTCAAAAACGTATCACAATTCACTATTCAACACAGGCACTTTTTACTGCAAAAGAACAATCGGATCTTGCTGAATCAACACAATGACCACTTTCGTTTCTTTCTTCAAATTAATATATTTCCATGAATAAGCCCTTTTACGAAAAAACATGAATAAATCATGTTTGATAACGTAATCACTTGAAATTTCTTGACTTTTTGCGCATGTTAAGATACGGCAACATTACTTATCTAAAGTTAATATGTCCAATCTTTTGATCTTTTTAATATATTTTGCTTACAAATCAATGTTGTCATAAACAAGTGGTACAACATAAATTTCTTAAGGTATGCTTAAGATTGGCATCAATACTCATGACGCTGGAGCGCGAATACATATTGAAATAAATGATTTTAATATTTCAACGACGTCAAAATCAAGTGACTAAAGAAAAGTATCTTTTTTGGAATGACATGTTCAGCTAACGTTCTATTAATCCAGAAAAAATATCTTCGAGAATGCGAACAGGTTTGTTTTCATATGTTTAAGTAGGCATTCCAGTAAACATTAATATCTGACATGTTTGATGACGTAATCACTTAAAATTTTCAAAGACTTATGAACGTACGAAGTTTCGACATTCTTGAAAATTATAAGTTCATTGGTCCAATTGGCGATTTTATATGATTTTTTTAAAATAATTCTTGCTTAAGTATGCATGACGTCATAATCACGTGACAAAACAAACAATTTTTGCAGTACGGATCATTTCAATTTTAACTGTATGAATACTGAAGATAGAATTAAGATTGACTCAAAATTGATTATACCAGAGCGAGAGAAAACTTTAAAAAGAAATGCTTTTTGACTTTTTGATGACGTCAGAAAATAGAATGTAAACTTTTATGCCGATATGCTGTCCAATTTTCATGCTTCTAACGCATCAGGGCGCTTTGTAACATTTAAATTTAATTTTTGGACCAAAGTTCGAAACTCGGTATTGCCACGAAATCTTAACATTTTAGAATTTGGAAATTTGAATGCCAAGGTGCACATCTAGATCCTAAAATACATCTTCTGTAAAAATATCAAGATAATTGGACCAAAATTAAAGGCTCTATGGCGCGAACAACCTTTTGAAGCTGACGTCAAATCTGACGTCATATGACGCCAATGAAAATTTAAAATGATTGAATGTATAAAGAGATACTTTTTTATTACTGCAATTTCAATTTAATTAAAATTGACTCAAAATGCATGATGCCAGAGCCAGAGAAATCTTTGAAAAAATAGGATTTTGCTTTTTAGATGACGTCATAACCACGTGACTTAAAAGGAAATCTTTTACAGAAATGAAAGTAGACCTCTGGGCCGATGAGCTGTCCAATTTTCATGCTTCTATCTCATCAGTAGCCTTTGTAATGTTAAATAATAGTTTTAGGACCAAAGTTCGAAACTCGGTTTTGCCATAAATTCTTAAATTTTTCGAATTTGAAAATTTGAAAGACAAGGTGCACATCTACATCATAACATACTTCTTCTGTGAAAATATCAAGATAAAACGACAAAAAATAAAGGCTCCAGAGCGCGAACAAACTTTTGATGCTGACGTCAAATCTGACGTCGTTTGACGTCTTTGAAAATTTAAAATGATAGAATTTAAGAATTTGAACGTTTTTGTCGAGGCAATTTAATTTTCATTTTCCTCAGACACTGGCAACATACTGAAATTAACTCTTGGATTTGGTTGGAAAATGAGGAATAATAATAATAACTAGAAGTCGTTTGTTTAAGATACAAACGAAGCGGCTTTCCGTTTGCTTATTTCAAAAGTATTGAATATATAAGTTAATACAAAGAAATGGAATAATGATGCATAATGATGTAAGATTTAATACGTAAATCATCATTAATATAAACTTATGTTCAAAAATAAGCTTTAAATCTTTTTTTTGTTTTCATCTTCTTAAAAAGATATCGATAAAGAATATATATGGATCTTATGTGATTACGCAACCGTTTACTTTCATGCAGAAAAAAAACAGGAAAATTTTAAGATAATACTCTCCTCAAGATTTTTTCTTACGTAATTCAATCGATTTTATTTTTTTTATATTCTTTATTTAATATCTTTTTCTTCGTAAGCATATTCATTGCAATTTGATCCACAAATCAAATTGTAAAAAAGAATAAAAAAAAATACTTTGAAGTCCATGACTTGTATTTGTCCATGTATTTGTCATTTTCTTAATGTTTGCAGAAAGCCGTGAAAGCAAATGCAATAAGTTATCCGTATAGGTTTTCTGGCTCTAGTATTATTTTGCTTATTTATCGTAAATGCGACTCTTTTAGTAAAAAATGTACCACAATTCATTATTCAACGCAGGCACTCTTTCCTGCAAAAGAACAATCGGATCTTGCTCAACCAACCCAATGACCGCTTTCATTTCTTTCTTCAAATTAATGTATTTTCATGAATTAGCCCTGTAAAGAAAAACATGAATAGGTCATGTTTCATAACGTAATCACTTGAACTTTTCTGCGCATGTCAAGGCACGGCAATATTACTTATTTAAAGTTAATATGTCCAATCTTATGATTTTTTTAAATGTATTTTGCTTACAAATCAATGTTGTCATAAACAAGTGACACAACATATGTTCCTTAAGGTATGCTTTAGATTGCCACAATACTCATGACGCTGAAGCGCGAATACAAATTTAAATGAATGATTTTAATATTTCAACCACGGCAAAATTAAGTGACTAAAGAAAAGTATCTGTTTTGGAAGGACATGATTAGCTAACATTCTATTAATGCAGCAAAAAATATCTTCGAGAATGTGAACAGGTTTGTTTTCACATTTTCAAGTAAGCGTTCCATCAAACATGAATATCTGCCATGTTTGATAACGTAATAACTTAAAATTTTCAAACCCTTATGAACGTACTAATTTTCTTCATTCTTGAAAATTTCAAGTTCATTGATTTAAATGGCAATTTTAAATGCTTTTTTTTTTACATAATTATTGCTTTAGTATTCATGACGTCATAACCACGTGACAAATCAAACATTTCTTGCAGTATGCATCACTTCAATTTTAACTCTATCAATTCTGAAGATTTCAATTAAGATGGATTCAAAATTCATGATATCAGAGGAAGAGAAATGTTAAAAAAATGACTTTTTGTCTTTTTAATGACGTCATAACCACGTGACTTAAAAGAAAATCATTCAGAAAAAAAGAATGTGAACCTCTATGCCGATATGCTGTCCAATCTTTATGCTTCTAACGCATCAGGGGGCTTTGTAACATTAAAATGTAATTTAAGGACCTAAGTTCGAATCTCGGTTTTGCCATAAAATCTTTACATTTTCGAATTTGGAAATTTGAATGCCAAGGTGCACATCTACATCCTAAAATACATATTCTGAGAAAAATATCAAGATAATTGGACCAGAATTGAAGGCTCTAGAGCACGAACAATCTTTTGAAGCTGACGTCAAATTTGACGTCATTTGACGTCATTGAAAATTACACATACATAAATTTATAAATTTTAACTTTTTAATCGCTGCAATACAATTTTCAAAAAGATTGAGTCAAAAGTAATGATACCAGAGCTAAAGAAATTTTTCAAAAATATGCCTTTTGTCTATTGTATGACGTCATAACCACGTGACTTGAGATAAAGTCCTTCAGGAAATAGAAAGCAGACCTCTTGGCCTATACGCTGTCCAATTTTCATGCTTCTAACCCATTAGCTGCCCTTGTTACATTAAAATATAATTTTAGGACCTAAGTTCGAAACTTGGTTTTGCCATAAAATCTCAATTTTTTCAAATTTGGAAATTTGAAAGACAGGGTGCACGTCTACATTCTTAAATACATCTACTGTGAAAATATCAAGAAAATCGGACCAGAATTGAAGGCTCTAGGGCGCGAACAAACTTTTGAAGCTGACGTCAAATCTGACGTCATTTGACGTCAATGAAATTGAAAACACTTGATTTTAAAAAATTTTACTTTTTTGTCGACGCATTTTAATTTTCATGTTGCTTGGCCATTGGCAACATATATAAATTAACTCTTGAATTAGGTTGGAAGAAGAAGAATAATAATAATAATAATAAGAAAAACTAGATGTCATTCGTCTGAACGAATGATAGGACTTTCTGCAATGTTTAATGCAAAAAGAGGAGATAGAAGTTTCATGTAATATTTCATGTTCATGCTGAACAAATGACATTATATTCCGCGAAAAATAAGCGAAGAAAAACGAAATAAGTAGTAGTAGTAGTAGTATGCTTATGACGTCATATGACGTCTCGACATAAAATATATTAAGAAATTCTGCAGAACTGCAAACTGTGAAAGTTTCAACTTTCTATCTCATCCCGAAGTTCTTTAACCTTAAAATGAAATTTTTGGTCCTGTGTTCGAATCTTACTTCAGCCACAATACTTCGGTTTTTCGGAATTAAGGTTAGTTGACAAAATATTCACACCTAAGTTCTAAGATGTATCATCTGTAAAAATTTGAAGAAAATCTGATCATAAATGGCGGCTGTAGAGCGCGAACACCATTTTTCACTATTTTTAGCTCTGACGTCATGTGACGTCATAGGGTGCTGACAATCATTGAAATCAAAATTTCCTCACGTGACTAATAACCCATAACAATTTCCTCGTCCTAGGACTATTGCAACATATTAAAATAAGCGTTTAGTTAGGAAGAAGAAAAGAATAATAATAATAATAAAAAATGACGTCACGTGACGTCATATGACGTTTATTTTCACATAATTGTTAAGACACCCAGAGACCTACTAACTGACAAAATTTCAACTTTCTATCTCAAATAGGACAGTTTTTATAAGCATTTAAAAATTGACGTCCTTGTTTAGAATTTTGGATCCGCCATAGATGCTTGGACTTTTCGAATTTTGAAAAACGGACACCGGTATACACAATAAGAACGTAATATTCACATTCTGTGAAAATTTGATGAAAATCGGCCCATTAATAATGGCTCTGGACCGTGTACAAACTTTCGTAGTCAATTTCAAATGTGACGTTATATGACGTCAAAGGCTTCTGAAAATCATTGAAATCGAAATACCAGCGTCTGAATCATTTGTCCTTAAATTTTCATAGCCCTTCGACAATTTCAACATATAGAAATACTCTTGTTAATATTAGAAATACATTATCATATAATGACGTCACGTGACGTCATATGACATTTATTTTCACAAAATGTTTAAAACTTCTAGAGACATATATACTGACTAAATATCAACTTTCTATCTTAAATAGGACAGATTTTATAAGCATTTAAAAATTTACGACCTTGGTTCGAATCTTGGATTCCCTATAGAACCAAGGACTTTTCGAATTTTGAAAAACGGACACCGGGATGCACAACTAGAACTTAATATACACAATATGTGAAAATTTGATGAAAATCGGTTCACAAACAATGGCTGTAGACCGCGTACAAACTTTTGTAGCATATTTCAAATGTGACGTCATATGACGTCATAGGCATATGAAAATCATAGAAATCAAAATTTCCTAACGTGACTAATAAGTCATAAAAATTTCATCGTCCTATGAGTATTGCAACATAGAAAAATAAGCGTTTAGTTAGGAAGAAAAAAAGAATAATAATAATAATAATAAGAAGAAGAAGAATAAACAGTACAAACCCAATAGGACTTTCTGCTTTAGGCAGAAAGTCCTAATAAACATAACAAACCCTATACGTTTTCCGCAAGTTTGCGGAAAGCCGTAAAAAAAAAAAAATTGTCACGTGGTTATGACGTCATGCATACTAAAGCAAGAATTATTTTAAAAAATCATATAAAATCGCCAATTAGACCAATGAATTTATAATTTTCAAAAATATCGAAACTTAGTACGTTCATAAGGTCTTCAAAATTTCAAGTAATTACGTCATCAAACATGTCGGATATTCATGTTTGATGGAATGCCTACTTGAAAACAAACCTGTTCGCATTCTCGAAGATATTTTTTTTTTCTGGATTAATATAACGTTAGCTGAACATGTCCTTGCAAAAAAATGATATTTTTCTTTAGTCACTTGATTTTGACGTCGTTGAAATATAAAAAATCATTCATTTCAATATGTATTCGCGCTCTAGCGTCATGAGTATTGATGCCAATCTTAAGCATACCTTAAGGAATTTATGTTGTGTCACTTGTTTATGACAACATTGATTTGTAAGCAACATATTTTAAAAAAGATCAAAAGATTGGATATATTAACATTAGATAAGTAAAATTGCCGTACCTTAGCATGCGCAAAAAGTCCAGAAAATTTCAAGTGATTACGTTATCAAACATGACTTATTCATGTTTTTCGTAAAAGGGCTAATTCATGTAAATCTATTAATTTGAAGAAAGAAATGAAAGTGGTCATTGGTTTGATTGAGAAAGATCCCATTGTTCTTTTGCAGGAATGAGTGCCTGCGTTGAATAGTGAATTGTATACGTTTTTGAGTAAATAAGTCGCATTTACAATGAATTAGTATAATTATACTAGAGCCAGAAAACCTTTACGGATATCTTATTGCATTTGTTATCACGGCTTTCCGCAAACCTGAAGAAAATGACAAATACATGTAATTCTACCTACCGATTTTTTATGTTTTCTAAATGTATAACGGTTTCTTTTTCTAAATCTGTAAAAATAAGCAAATATAATAAGCAAATGAATAGTTGAAAGTTTCAAGACGTTTATAACGTTAATTACATAAAAATAAGAAAGTATTTTCATGATTTTGCTTAAACCCCTGCCTTTCTTTCCATGTAGTTTTCCAAATGTAAAACTCAATCAATTTAAAGGTTGGAAGTCATGGATTTCAAACTTTTTTTTCTTCTTTACAATTTCAATTGTGGGTCAAATTGCAATGAATATTTGTTAAGTAATATGCTTACAAAGAAAAAGATCTTAAATAGAGAATAAAAAACTTTTAAAATCGATTCCAGTTTGCATATTTCTCCTTGACATATTTTTCTCGGCGACGTTGACTCATTTCTTGTACTATTTCACAAGTGAAATCTTTTGTAGCCCATATGACCGAGATGCGTGCATTGCTTTCACATTCCTTGAAAACGTGCAGTCACGATTATGTGTAATTTGATAATACACAGCGAGGATACATTACAGTGTCAATGTATTCATATAGTGCAAACTTGATTGTACATAATCTCTAGGGGTCTCTGGGGTGGAAACAAATGCATACGTACAATACAAATCATGAAATAAATACACACGTATGTTTGCGGCGAGCAAGGACATATATTTCAAAATGGCAGAATGTATGTACATTGTATTTACACCCAAGGATGCCAGTAAGACATGCACTGATAGATCATCATCGTTCCGTTAATGACTAAAAAGTAATATTGAAAATCATGTATTCTTTAGTGCACTGATGGTACAAAAAGGAATTTATTGTTACCAGAATTTTAAAATATTTAGGTAAGCATCGTTGTTTAATATAGAAGCAACAACAATATAACCATTAACCACCACATAGAACAACACAATGCGGGTTTTTTGTTTTGTTTTGTTTTTTACATTTTACAGATGAACCAAATTTCAAGATTGGGTTGCTATCACGAGCCAGTAAAATGTTACCCTAAGATATATAACTTTAAATGAACAGGAAGTTTACATGAGCATGCAGTATGTGTGGGTTATATTGACATTACAATACCAGAGTATTTCAATCTCCTTTGGGCAGGGAAGCATTGAGACACATTGAAAAGAACCCTTACCCGTAAAGTATTTATGTAATATGAGAGTTTTGTTTTGCAAGCGTCTGCATAAGTTTACGCCATGTCATGGAATTGTTTATAAATAAAAATGGATTTCTGAAATATCACTAAACCTTTACAAGTATAATCATTCCGGTAACATGAGATTTTGTTTTGCAAACGTGCACCAAACGCTAGGTCAAAATAATGTCTGACGATAGCTAGAGTTATCACTAAAGGCAACTAATACCCCCGATTCTCACCTTGTCTTTGTTATATCTGACCATGAAAGAAGAGGGCCCTAGAGTATCATTAGCCTAATTAAAAATTAAAACAATTCAGGTCATTTGATTTTACCTTGTAAGCTTCAGTAGCTTTGCTTCAAATTTCATATACATAATTCTCAAGAATACTAGTCAATCATCATTTTGCAGACCGCAAATTTCAAGGAATCAACTTTATTTAAGCAATGTTAGTAGAACAAATTTATGCCCAATGAAATTAAATTCTGACTACTTGTTTGATAGAAGAATTTGAAATGTTCTATATAGAGAAGTCCCATTTTCCGAGGGATAAACTTTACTTTATTTAAGCAATTATGGTAGAGCACATTGGGTTGACCATTTGTACCAAATGAATGAAGTTCTGACTTTTGGGTTGATAAAAAATTAAAGGGCCCCTTTCTTAAATTTTGTTAAGCACTAAGAGGTACCGTTTCCGTCAAATGATATTAAATTCCTTGAGGAGGAATTTTGAAATTTCTGTATAGAGTATATGAGGAAATTAGCCGACCTCTTAGGGGTCTCATTTTTAAGGGATCAATTTTATTTTAGCTTATGGTAGAGCACTATAATGAAACCATTTGTGCCAAACAACATTAAATTCTTACTATTCTTAGTTTTAGAGGAGAAACACTTTTAAGTTTATAAGATAAAATTCTGTTGGTTGTCATGGCAACAAGAGTTCTAAATGGATGAAATTCATTTTAACGTCTTTGGTGAAAGGCCTACCAAGGATCATTCATGCTAAGTTTCATCAATTTCTACCCTGTGGTTTCAGAGGATATGTCTTAAAGTAAATTGATGACGACGCAAGGTGACCACAAAAGCTCACATTGAGCATGTTGTGCTCAGGTGAGCTACGAAAGGTTATAGTGCTTCATATGACCTGATATACAATTGGAGTGATGATAACGTGTCATGCTACTAATACATGAAAAGACAAATGATGCGGGTAAGTAATCAAGGAATTATGAATATGAATAATATTTGAAAAGAACAACAGGAGTTGTCCGTAAGACAGCACACTAGACTATTCCAAAGCTTATTATTGACGCTTTACTTTAATCAAAATGCTAAAGTTCAATTTACTAAATTAAAATCACTCAATCTCATAACAGGCGGATCTTCTTCAATTTTTCAAAGAAGATATATATCGGGATTTTGTTATCTTTTTATACATTCGATCATTTTCAATCATCATTGGCGTCATCTGACGTCAGATTTGACGTCAGCTTCAAAAGTTTGTTTGCGCTCTAGAGCCTCCAATTTTGGTCCGATTATCTTGATATTTTTACAGAAGATGTATTTTAGGATGTAGATGTGCACCTTGAAATTCAAATTTCCAAATTCGAAAAAAAAAAAGATTTCATGGTAATACCGAGTTTCGAACTATGGTCCAAAAATTAAGTTTAAATGTTACAAAGCCCCCTGATGTGTTAGAAGCATGACAATTGGGCAGCGTATCGGCATAGAAGTTTACATTCTATTTTTTTTTAAAATAATTTTCTCTTAAGTCACGTGGTTATGACGTCATCAAAAAGACAAAATGCATTTCTTTTTAAAGATTTCTCTCGTTCTGGTATCATGAATTTTGAGTCAATCTTAATTAAATCTTTAGAATTGATAGAGTTAAAATTGAAATGATGCATACTGCAAGAAATGTTTGTTTTGTCACGTGGTTCTGACGTCATGCATACTAAAGCAAGAATTATTTTTAAAAAATCATATAAAATCGCCAATTAGACCAATGAACTTAAAATTTTAAAATTTTTCGAAACTTAGTACGTTCATAAGGTCTTGAAAATTTCAAGTGATTACGTCATCAAACATGGCAGTTATTCATGTTTGATGGAATGCCTACTTGAAAATGTGAAAACAAACCTTTTCGCATTGTCGAAGATTTTTTTTTCTGGATTAATAGAACGTTAGAATGAATATGTCATTGCAAAAAAAGATATTTTTAGTCACTTGACTTTGACGTCGTTGAAATATAAAAATCATTCATTTCAATTTGTATTCGCGCTCCAGCGTCATGAGTATTAATGCCAATCTTAAGTATACCTTAAGAAATTTATGTTGTGTCACTTGTTTATGACAACATTGATTTGTGATATATTAAAAAGATCATTAGATTGGATATATTAACTTTAAATAAGAAATATTGCCGTACCTTAACATGCGCAAAAAGTCCAGAAAAATCCAAGTGATTACGTTATCAAAACTTATTCATGTTTTTCGTAAAAGGGCTAAATCATGAAAATCTATTAATTTGAAGAAAGAAATGAAAGCGGTCATTGGGTTGGTTGAGCAAGATCCGACTGTCCTTTTGCAGGAAAGAGTGCCTGCGTTGAATAGTGAATTGTGATACGTTTTTGAGTAAATGAGTCGCATTTACGATGAATTAGTATAGTTATACTAGAGCCAGAAAACCTATACGGAAAACTTATTGCATTTACTATTACGGCTTTACGCAAACCTGAAGAAAATGACAAATACATGTATATCTACCTATCGATTTTTTATGTTTTCTAAATGTTTTTATGGTTTCTTTTTCTAAATCTGTAAAAATAAGCAAATATATAAAGCAAATGAGTTGTTGAAAGTTTCTAGACGTAAATAACGTTAATTACATAGAAATAAGAAATTATTTTCACGATTTTGCTTACACCTCTGCCCTTGTTTCCATCTATCTTTGCAAATGTAAATCTCAATCAATTTAAAGGTTAAAAGTCATTGATTTCAAAATATTTTTGTTGTTTCTTACAATTTCAATTATGTGGATCAAATTGCAATGCATATTTGTTAAGTCATATACTTACGAAGAAATAGATATTAAATAAAAAATAAAAACTTTTAAAATCGATTGAATAACGTGAGAAAAAATTTCTTGAGGAAAGTATTATCATCTTAAAATGTTCCTGTTTTTTTTTTTGTTTTTTTTTTTGTTGTTTTTTCTGCATGATAGTAAACGGATGCGTAATCAAATAAGATCTATATTTATGCCTTCTCAATATCTTCTTAAGAAGATGAAAATGATAAAAAGAAAAAAAAGATTTAAAGCTTATTTTTGAACATAAGTATATATTTATGATAAAAATGATTTCCGCATTAAATCATACATTATTATGCATCATTATTCCATTTTTTTGTATTAACTTATATATTCAATACCTTTGAAATAAGCAAACGGAAAGCCGCTTCGTTTGTATCTTAAACAAACGACTTCTAGTTTTCATTTGTCTTTTGATTTTCCCGCCAGGAGGCGTTTTATATGAAAATGTTTAATAAGCAATATCTCAATTATTTGAAGTCGGATTCAAATGCGGTTTTTGCATAATGTTCCTTCTAAATAGCCCAATAAAATATGATAGGTTCCAAAAATTTGCGTATATAAAACTTCCGTGCTACAGGAGATTGAAAGTTCGAATCTCGCAAAAACTGTGAAATAAGGGTAAGTCTACCAAAAACCTACCCATTTTATTCAGAGATGAGATAGGAGAATTTTGTTTGTTGCATATGATTCGCAAGACATATACGCACAAAATATATAGGGTGTCGAATTCGGAAAATGCATGGTTTTTCCACAGTACGCGGTCAAACTTAACCAATATTTTCGAAAAATCAACATTTTAAAAGCATGACTTTTAAGGTTATTTGCAGCTCCTGACTTTATTTTTTGTTCAATCTTCATCATTATTTCACTGTTTATGCATTTTTATTAAACAAATAAAATCATAGAAAAAAAAAACCGCGAAGATATGCAAAGGTCAAGGTCATATACCAATTATTGTTATTTTTATCGGCATAAAATAGCTCTCAATCTACAAATATTTTATAGAAAGTATATGAACAAAAGTTTTAGTTTGTGAAGAGATCTTTCCATTGGTGTTTAGTTTTGGAAGATCGGACTTCATTTGATCAAACGACCACAGTCCAAACTTTGATCCTTTTATCAAACAAGTGTAAATCCGTATGTTTCCTCTTTTTTGCAGCTCCTAACTTTATTTTTTGTTCAATCTTCATCATTTTTTTACTGTTTATGCATTTAAATAATACAAACAAACTCACAGTAAATAACGATGAAAATATGCAAAGGTCAAGGTCATATACCAATTATTGTTATTTTTATCGGCACAAAATAGTTTCAAATCTAAAAAATATTTTATAGAAAGTATATGAACAAAAGTTTTAGTTTGTGAAGAGATCTTTCCATTGGTGTTTAGTTTTTGAAAATCGGACTTCATTTGATCAAACTACCACAGTCCAAAGTTTGATCCTTTTATCAAACAATTGTAAATCCGTATGTTTCCTCTTTTTTGCAGCTCCTGACTTTATTTTTTATCAATCTTCATCATTTTTTCACAGTTTATGCATTTTTATTAAACAAATAAAATCATAGAAAAAAAATCAAGCATAATATGCAAAGGTCAAGGTCATATACCAATTATTATTATTTATATCGGCATAAAATAGCTCCAAATCTAAAAATATTTTATAGAAAGTATATGAACAAAAGTTTTAGTATGTAAAGAGACCTTTCCATTGGTGTTTAGGTTTTGAAGATCGAACTTCATTTGATCAAATGACCACAGTCCAAAGTTTGATCCTCTTATCAAACAATTGTATATCCATATGTTTCCTCTTTTTTGCTGCTCCTGACTTTACTTTTTGTTCAACCTTCATCATTATTTCACTGTTAATGCATTTTTATAAAACAAATAAATTCATGAAAAAAAATCACCCATAATATGCAAAGGTCAAGGTCATATACCAATTATTATTATTTTTATCGGCATAAAATAGCCCCAAATCTAAAAATATTTTATAAAAAGTTATTTATATCGGCATAAAATACCTCCAAATCTAAAAATATTTTATAGAAAGTATATGAATAATAGTTTTAGTATGAAAAGAGACCTTTCCATTGGTGTTTAGGTTTTGAAGATCGGACTTCATTTGATCAAATTACCACAGTCCAAAGTTTGATCCTTTTATCAAACAATTGAAAATTCATATGCTTCTTCTATTTTGCAGCTCCTGATTTTATTTTTGTTCAATCTTCATCATTTTGTCATTGTATATACATTTAAATAATACAAATAAACTCAGCGTAAAAAACGAGGAAAATATGCAAAGGTCAAGGTCATAATACCGATTATTTTTATTTTTATCGGCACAAAATAGCTTCAAATCTAGAAATATATATATATATATAAGGTATATGAATAAAAGTTTTAGTTCGTGAAGAGATCGTTCTAATGATGTTTAGTTTTTGAAGATCTGACTTCATTTTAGCAATTTACAAAAATATACGAATAAAGTTAATATCAATCAATTATGTCTGCAGTTGAAACCAGTACTCTTACTAGTCAAGTTAAAAGCGAAAACCAAGATGCCGCTTTGCGGTTCTAGTTAAATTTTATCCTTTTACCTCAAATACATGTTTTGATGCATTGGCAAACACAGCAGACCCTGATCAAAGATCTTGTGCTTATATAATATTGTACCACAGATTCTACACAGTCTGGATGGCAAAAGAAAATCTATTCATATGATGTTTATACAATTTAAAGTTCAGGAAATTAAAATTCAACACATCATGAATTTCTACATAAATATTCACGAGGTAATAGGGTTAACATGTAAAGTAAAGGGTAATGGAAAATACAGTCAGGAACACCCTAGTCAAGGAGATGGACATACTTATGTGGTGTCTATGAATGACAATAACAAACAAGTAACTGGTGTTGTATGCAACACATAAAGTCCCCTACCGGCTCCACCTTGACTCAATATAGTAATCACTATTTCCGTTACCATAGCAACCACAATTTTAGTCGAAGAACAAAAATTAAATGACGTGCATAATCTTCACATTGCCATCTAGTCATATGGCAAGGTTCATCAAATTTGCTTGCTTAGTTATCGCGGGATCCCATTTTTTGCCATATTTTCACTATTTCCGTTACCATAGCAACCACAATTTTAGTCGAAGAACAAAAATAAAATGACGTGCATAATCTACACATTGCCATCTAGTCAAATAGCAAGTTTCATCAAGTTAGCTTGCTTAGTTATCGCGGGATCCCATTTTTGCCATATTTTCACTATTTCCGTTACCATAGCAACCACAATTTTAGTCGAAGAACAAAAATAAAATGACGTGCATAATCTTCACATTGCCATCTAGTCATATACCAAGTTTCATAAAGTTAGCTTGCTTAGTTATCGCGGGATCCCATTTTTGCCATATTTTCACTATTTCCGTTACCATAGCAACCACAATTTTAGTCGAAGAACAAAAATAAAATGACGTGCATAATCTACACATTGCCATCTAGTCATATACCAAGTTTCATAAAGTTAGCTTGCTTAGTTATTTAGTTATCGCGGGATCCAGATTTGAGCGGACAGACGGACGGACGGAGAGACGGACAGACGGACGGACAGACGGAGGGCAAATCTATAGTCCCCTCCGGTGTGAACACCAGTAGGGGACTAACAATGTAGCCATATACTTGATGTTTGCTTAGTTAACATTCACAGTTGCTGTTTGGTATGCAAGCAACATTTTTATGTAGCCCTATAATGGCCTATCAAGGCAGGCTAATAGAAATATTGTGAGACATTATTTTCATAGTTTATGGACATATATGGGAGCCAGCATTCATGTTACACACTGAAAATTAGGGGTGTCATCTTCATTGAATTTAACTGCACAAGGCGGTCTCTATAGTCATGAAAATGTATTTTTTTTCAGTCAATTATCCTTGGTTTACATAATCATGTGGTGACAAAGGCAATCTATCTTCCCAATTTTTCAACCCTTTCCCTCATGAATATTCATGCATAAATTCATGAGTTTTTACACTTATCTATTTCATGTCAATTGGGAAACAAATTCTTACATCCTTTAATTATCCCTCTAGGCATTTCCAGGATTGGGACAGTACTTGGCCTGAGAAGGCCATAAACAATCCTTGCTCCTTACATGGTTCAAACACACAATCTTTGGATAAGTAGTCATGCACCATGGTACCCTTTATCAATATACTGAACTTTCACATTGCTAAAAAAAAGTAACTGGTGTTGCATGCAACACATGAGTCCCCTGCTGGTGAGGTGCATAATTTTTCCATTACCACAGCAACCAGAATCTTGGTACTAGAAAAAAACAAACAAAGTGATGTGCAGAATCTCCAAACTGCCATCTACTCATATAACTAGTTTCATAATTTTATCCTAAACATTATTTTAAGTTACTGTGGTATCACAATTTTCAGACATCCAGACGGACAGATAGACAGAGAGTAAACACCAGTAGGGACTAACAATGGATGTTTCTTTGCCATGCAGGGTCTGCTCTGTTTGGCAATGTGTCAAATGAGAGGGTTTAGCTATTTGTAATTTTTGTCTAGCTCAACTGCTTATTTTAAGAGTATCTCAAACAAAATCGTGTAAACCAGGTTAACCATTGACTACCTTTTATCCCAGTATAGCTTTTGGACTGTGGGGATTGGAAATCTTCACATCAATACTTTAAAAGTGTAAACCCCTATGATATAAGAAATGGCTTGAGTATTATGAAACTTCTGAAGCCTTCCCACAATACAATTTGTAAAAGGATAAAGACTGACCTTATAGAAATAATAATGATACAATTTTCATAAAAAAAAAGATAAAATACTGTTGCTATATTGTAGATTAATGCAAATTTTATGCAAATATCTGCTGTAAAGCTAGAACTGCCAATGTCATGGCACAAATACCCCCCGTATAACTCTCTGTCACAAGGATTTTAAAATGATGTGAATGAGGGTTATAGTTCTTGGGCACTGCACTTCCCTTCAGTGAGATCTATCCACATATGAAGTTTCATCTGGAAACCTTTTATCCTTTTTGAGTTATGGTCCAGACAAAAAATGTACTATGACAATTTACAAAGGGCAATAACTCTATATTAAGCGACAGAGAGTTATGGTTCTTGGTCACTGCACTCCCCCTCAATGAGACCTATCCACATATGAAATTTCATTTTGATATCTTTTATACTTTTTGTGTTATGGTCTGAACAAAAAAACCTGACAGACAGCTGGATGAGCTGAATCCAGTAATATACCCCCACCCCCCTTTCAACTTCATTGTGCAGTATAATAACAGTTCAACTCATTGGAAATGTTTATCAAATAATGCCATTTAGCATTTGTATGGATGTCAAAATATTTCTGTTTACTGTTTACGTTTTGTACTGGTGATTATTCATAAAGACAGTCTGTAATCGGAAATAATTTGAAGTTGAAAAACGGTCACCTTATCGCAATTTGTTTATCTGCTACATTATTAATTTGTGTTCCTTGTGATTTCTTAATTGCAGACATACAGAAAACTGTGGAAAACACCAGAAAATTGACATGGATATGTGGAATATGCAAATCAGATATTTTTGTTAACAACTGAATGATATTTACTTAAAAATTCTTTCTTATTTAAGCATTGTTGTAATTTTGTCATCAACAAGTATGTATAGACTGCATTTCTTCACAAATCTGTAACACACGTTTTGCTTTTCTGTCCGAAGAATATACTCAGCTTTTGGAAGAATGATGAGCCTTTAAATATCCAAGATTTGAATCGCAGTGGCATTTCAATTCTAATAAGATGTGTTATAGCTATATGTCACCCAACACAATATAGATTGTGTTGCCATGGTTATGTGGTTATATACAGGCATCTGCATTATAATGAAATCTCATGGAATAAAGGATATTTATTGTGTTGCTTTGTGCACTGATAATGAAATACACAATCAACGCAGCTAATTGATATGCATGAAATCAATCTAAATGATGAGAAAATCATGTGATTAAATGACTTTTTCAGAAGGATATATCTCTGATATCTATTTCACGTTCAGTGCAAACATGGTATTCCATTTTCAATCCCCAATTACGAGTTATCTGCAAGCTGATCACAGCCTGAAATATCACACAGCCAGTTCCCTGAAGATTAACCCTCCAAGATATTGGCCAAAATGGGCTATGGAAATGCAAATCAACGGAGAATTCTTTGAGGAATTGACTTAACACAATCATTCCGGTTTAATCTTTCATCATCTTGGGCTATATTGATACATTTGTATGGCAATGTCCTTGAAGAAAAAAATCTGAATTCTTTAGATGTTTTCTTTACTTTCATAGCTCCCTGCTCCTGAAATGTCTACTTGGGACAAATGCAGTTTACCTCCATGCACATATGGCATCATACCACACCTGTCACACCAGACAATCAGGCCGCCATCCCCGGTGGCCGAGTGGTTAGAGCGTCCGCCTTGGGAGCGGGAGGTCATGGGTTTGATTCCGCAACATAACAAAGTCGTAAAAAATGGTACTGTTATAGCTCCCTTGCTTGGTGCTCAGCCTATAAGGGTAGTTGCAGAACTGGTTGGCCTGGTGTCAGGATAATATGACTGGGTGTGGTATAATGCCACATGTCTATGGGGTGATATTGCGTTGTGGTAGCACTATGTCTGTCTTAAGTAGACATCATCTCCAAATGACTGAAATACTGTCGGTGGGACTTTAAACCCAACAAACAATCAGGCCAACATGTCTTGAACTACCCTATGCCTATTCTGGCTCACCCGTGGGATATACATTATGATTTTTGAACAGGGTTGCTTGCAACCCTGTTCTATGGAAGCAACAATTTTGTACTACACAACATTCAGATTTCCCGCTTGTTTACTGCGCGGAAAAAATAGTTCCAAATTCTTCTTCCTTTATAATTTCTCAATGATGATTAATTCTTTGTTTATTTCAATACGACTGCATTATGTATATCAATGCTAAATTGAAATGTGTTTAAAACTGGTGCTGGGATTCACAATTAATAAATTGTAACAAACAAATTAATGCGCAAAGTGGCACAAATCGCAGCAAAATTCGGAGATTTTTCAGGTCAGCATCCCTTATAGGGCGCGTAAGTCTCGTTTACTTTCACTTTTGAAATTCCACTTCCGGGTACATCGGCAGACGATGGTGTACTGTTTCGCCTACGGATGTTCCCACCGAACCGGCGGAAAACAGACCTGTAGTCTGTTTCGCTTCCCCACGAACGTGAAGGAAAGGAAAAAATGGGTCGATGATCTAACAATATTTAACGTTTAGATTTCAGTGTTTAAATAAAGCAGCCCTATTTCGGGTGGTGACTATTGCTTCGGATATTTTAAAAAAGTTTATGAATTTTCGTGGTTTTAATGATTTTCATCATAATAAACCTATATTAAGGGGGAAAATATGTTTCTAAATTTAGTTTTGTCCATATCTGACCAAATGAAACCCTTTATTTCTATCGTATTTATAAATGTCGCCCTAATGCCTATTTCGGAAATGGAACAGTACTTCGGATATTTCTCACAAATGACTTCGATATTATCCAAAATGGATATTATAACTATTATTATCGTTAACCAAAGGATTTGAAAATTATTTCAAAGAGAGTATTTAAGACAGCGGTTATTAGCATATTTAAATATATATATAATGCAAGTGAATGTAAATACCCCAAGTATATATGCATATCAATATACATACCTTTACATTTAAATTTAAAGCTATGAAGATCAACATGTAGAATCCATTCATTACATGTATTAAACATCACCCTGGCAGTGATGAAACTTAATGTTTTTTTGCGAAAATGACATGGCACTAAATAAGCAGTGCTTTTACTTATACATATGTAATCATACTATGTAATGTTGATTCATCATTGTATGAACTATTTTTGTTGGACCTTTTCAGACGTGCAGACAGGGAGGTCAACAACAATGACCGAATTTGCAGCTGTCACTTCATTGATGGCAAGAAGGAAAATGGACCAACCATTTTCACATTCAGCAAAAATGTTGGCAGCTTTCCAGAGATACCCACAACACAAAGGTATACATGATTAAGAATGTTTTATTATTTTCAACCAGAAATAATTGTCTAACAAAATATTATAATAATATTATCATTCCAGATAGAACTTTATAAAAGCAAATGTTTAAACTGATGAACCTCGCACTCAGTTCCAGAAAATGATTGACACTGTGTCAGGATAATGAGACTGCATGGGTTAGGTATCATGTCACATTTCTCTTGTGGCAACACTATATCACAGTAATAATCTGTCTCAATAGGACTTCATATTATTGACTAACTCCTAGTTTCAATTAGACTGAGTCTTCAAATGACTGAAATATTGTTGCTTGGACGTTAAACCTGAGAAACAAAACTGATTGAAGCAGAATAAAAGTACTTACCAATATTGCTGTAGGCATAATATTTGCACTAGCTAGCAGGGTATTGGCTTTACAAAATGATTTTTGATTTGTAAAGTTTCCAGACAGCACTCACTTAATTGAAATATGTTTTTAGTACACACACCACATGTTGTAATTAATATTTCAATAAAAAAGGCAAAGTTTACAAAAGCTGAAAACCATCATCCCTTTAACAAAAACAGCTTTTAGGTTTTTATTTATCAAAATGATATTACAGTGACTGCTTCTTTCCAATATAGACGAAAAAGACAAAAGGTAGAGTCAGTTAGTGAGATAGTGTCCACAACTGAGGAACATGGAGCTATAGGGGATGGAGCTTCAGCTCTTGATCACAGCTACCATCTACAAATTCCTGACTTTGAGGATACTGATGGAGAACACACAGTACAAGTGAAATCTGGTATATATGAATAAATATAATAAACTTGTTTATGCAAAAATCATTCCTTTTATATTTAACTTGATCACTTGCTGTCCGACTGAATTAAGGAAAAAAGCATCTTAAGAAAGTTAATAAAATCTTCAGTTATTGAGTTGAAAGAGCAGTTGCTTGAAGTAGGTTTATGTTGAATACCCATATTAAGAATATATTATGAAGCTGGAAATTTGGCTTTGCACAGCCGGGGATTGAACTTGGGTCTCTGGATAACAGGTCCAACATTATAACCACAAAATGACCACAATCTCATGTTCATTTGACTTAAAAATTAAACACAAGATGCGAGAACTACTCCGTGCCGAAGTACATGGTGACTTAAAGGGTCTCCAAATGTCAAGTTATAATCTGCCCAAAATATCTTTATGATAGGGGTTTTAACCATTAACTGTTCTTTTAGTTCAAGACCTGGAAATGGAAATAGCTGGTCTGGAAAGAGAAGTAGAAATACTACGGCTGCGAAAACCAAAAATGAAGTTACAGGACATCATTCAAGACACAGATAAGGTTAGCCTCTATATAATTATTCAATGCTAATTTCCTCCCCATCTAAAGCAAATATATTTCTGGTAAATATGATTTTTAACGATATGAAGGAAAATGTATTGTTTTGCATTAATAATTTCCTGTCTCTGCCATAAGTACAAACACACTTTTGGGCAATGGTAGATATACTAATCAAATCGTCATATAGAGGCAGATCCAGAGGGGGGTACCGTGGGTCCTGACCATACCTGAGAATTAGCTAATATGCCTTAATCATGCATAAAATAGTGGGGAAAAGGGACATGACCCCCCTGGAATTTGGCATCCCCTCCTCGTACCGTGATTTTCAGGTGTGGTCTCCCCCACCCCCCATGTACAGTTAGTGAATTTCATACTTAGAACTGGGTATGGTAATTATCCCCCACCGCCGCCGCCAAAAAAAAATTCTGGGTCCACACATCTACGATTTGTCTTTATCATATCAACAAAATGCTTTTGTTTTATTCACAGATGTTGCTGTATACTTCCTTGCCAGCGGATGTTTTCAACGTGTTGGCCAACATGCTTAAAAGAATGGCACCTTTCAATTATTATGCTGGATGGACAGTTACCTGTTTCAGTCTAGAAGACCAACTCTTAATGGTCCTGATGAAGTTAAGGTTAAACTGCAAGGACTAAGATTTAGCAGAGAGATTCAATACAAGCAGGGCAACTGTGTCAAAATTTATCAACACTTACATTTCTGTGCTGCATGAAATTTTATATGATGGTGTCTTGAAAGCTGTTGGTATCCCTAGTCAGTTGAAATGTAAGGGGTCTATGCCAAAATCTTTTGAAGACTTTAGTTCTGCCAGGATAGCTATGGATGCTACAGAGGTCTTTCAAGATGTTCCATCTGACATGAACTGTCAGTCTCTTTCGTACAGTAACTACAAAAGTAGGCATACTGTCAAAGCCGTTACCTGTGTCGCTCCTAATGCAGCATTAGTATATTGTTCTAATTGTATCCAGGGTCAACATCAGATGCAGCCATTGTAGAACACTCTAGGTTACTTGACCAGTTACAGCCAGGCGACATGATATTGGCTGACAAAGGTTTCAATATACTTGACAAACTGCCTGCTGGCGTTTCACTAAATATTCCTCCTTTCATGTCAAGCAAAAGTCATTTTACCAAAGAGGAGGCAGAACTTTGTTTTAAGTTTGGAAGAAGTAGGATTCATGTTGAGCAAACTAATGAACGTATAAGAATAATGACATTTTAAGTCACACACCTGCCCAATACAGGCATTTATCAACAAAAATTTTTCAGGTTTGCTGCTGTCTTGTAAATCTTCAAGCACCATTGTTAAAGGAAATTGCATATAAATATGAAATTGTCCAGACTTAAAAGTGTAAAAAAAAAATCTTAAATATCTCACTTTGAGAACAAAGTTTGTTGAGTAAACCTGGTACATGTATAATATCCAATTCACGGTATTTCAGTTATTTTGAGACTATGTACTTGAGACAGATATAGTGCTGCCACATTGCAGTATTACTTTAAAACATGGCAGGATACTGTACACAGTCATATTATCCTGACACTGGGTCAACCAGTTTTGGATATACCGGTACCTTTAAATGGTTAGTGCCATTCAAAGGAACTATACCAGTACCACTTTACCAGTTTGAGAATATTAATCCTTTTAATTTTTTTTTTTTGTAATTCTTATGCAGCACAGAGATGTTATGTTTGTTTGTTGGATTTAATGTCCCGCCAACAGTATTTCAGTAATTTGGAGACAATGTCTATTTGAGACAGATATAGTGCTGCCACACTGCAGTATCATGCCGTAGACATGTGGCATGATGCCACACCCAGTCACATTTTCCTTACACCAGGCAAACTACCCTTATATGCTGAGTGCCAAGCAAGGGAGCTATAACAGTAGTATAACTGTCAGTACCATTTTTATGAATTTGGTATGTCGTGGCTGGGGATCGAACCAACGACCTCCTGCTCCCACAGTGGATGCTCTAACCATTTGGCCAACTGGGTAGGTCAAAAAGGATAATATTTAAATATCATTCTTTGTAAAAGCATGGTCCGAAATAAAGGCTGTAAGCATCATCTGTAAACATGGATGTTTTGTAAGAACAGAATTGACTGTTAAAACTTATTCTCATATTATTTTAGGCCTATTTTCACTTTTTGTTTTCTCTGGCTTGATAACTTATTGTATTCCAAAACCAATGTACTTAAGCATTTTTTTTTCAAATGTACATTTGATCTTTTACTTTAAGCATTTTTCTTTCAGATGTGCATTTGATACTTTACTTTTGCAATATTTGCAGCTGCTATCATTTTAGGTGCGGCAATAATCAGAAAAATATTTAATGTTAAAAGGATTTCCAATACTGTCAAACAGTAAAGTCTTCGCTATCTTGTTTGTTTCGCATACTCGACTATAGATTCAAAGTTTGTAGATTAGATACCCATTTTTGACAAAGATTTTTCAAGACCTTCCCAGGTGCAAAGTACTGATCCAACCCAGGAACTATTAATGTAAGCTTTAAGAGCCTTTTTCCCATTCAGTGTAAAATATTTAAGTTCAAAATATTTGTTACTAATCTGTGTCTCAAAGTACAAAAACGTGGATATTAAGCTTATCAATTTTTTTTAATTTTCTTTCCCCCCCCCCCCCCCCCCCACACACACAATAAAAACACATTTTTATAAACAAGATAAGATACGATATTCTTTTATTATAGTGACATGTGTACATATATATAAATATCAACACATTTCATGTACAAATACAAAATACACCTGGCCCAACGGGCCTATATGTCACCTTTTGCAAAATAAATTGAGGAAATGTTCTCAAACTTTACAATGTCATTGTGATTAAAGAACTTATTGTTTATGCTTGTCACTTATCACCCAAACATTCACAAAAGAAACTATTAAGTGTTCAAACAATATTTTAAGTGCCATGTTTACCTTAATAACAAGTCATTTGTTCCATATAATTGGAAAAATGTGAATGTGATAAATTTGCATAACAATGAAATGTTCCTTGTTAAGGGTGTCAAAATGCATCTGTATGAGGTAAAGGGTTAATATACCCCCACATATTTAGAATCTGAGGGCACTATATATAGAAGTCGCATCTTTCCGTCAGATTGTAGGCAAAATATGTACTATTTCTCTGCTACCAAAAGTCAGATTTTGATAAAACTTCACAATATTTTAGTATCATGTCTAGTTTCACATATTGTTGGAACATCTTGATTGGATACATTCTAAAGGAGTTGTGGCCCTTGCTTGTATTTATTTAGCATAAATTGTTCACACTATATACATGTATCTCAGTTACCATTTGTTGGATTTATATTTAACTTCATAGTAGATGGAAGTATCAGTATAATTTTGTACATTGTTGACACATCTTGGCACATCAAATTCCACATATTGTTCGCTAGTCATGTAAATGAGTTATGGTACTTTTGATATACATGTATTTTGTTAAATTTATTCTATATATTTTGTCTACACTGTTTCTCGGCTACAGTTAAGACTGATTTTAATTTTTACATAAGTGTATTTTGTAACTACCCTTGATTAGATATTCAGTAATAAGTACAAAGCCCACAAGTGCATATATTAGGTGTGTCATGCTTGCATCAATTTTCATTGATGTATGGCCTTTTGTTATTTTTCTGTAGAACTGTTTTTAGCTCACCTGAGCACAACGTGCTCATGGTGAGCTTTTGTGATCGCCTTTTGTCCGTTGTCCGTGCGTGCATGTGTGCGTCCGTCGTCAACAATTTCTTTAAACAATATCTCCTTCTAAACTACTCACTGGATTTTGATAAAACTTCACAGGAATGTTCATTATGGGGCCCTTTACCAAAGTTGTTAAAATTATTTTGATTAGTCAAAAATCTAGGTCACAGGAGCTAAAAATAGATTTTAAAAATGAAAATTTTAAAAATCTTCTTCTCCGAAACCACAAGGCCTAGCCTTTTGATTTTTAGTATGTAGCATGATCTTATGACTCTCTACCAAGATTGTTCAAATTATGACCCTGGGGTCAAAATTGACCCCGCCCCAGGGGTCACTTGATTTAACATAGGCTAATATGGGAAAAACTTAAAATCTTCTCCGAAACCACAAGGCATAGCTTTTGATTTTTGGTATGTAGCATGATCTTATGACTCTCTACCAAGATTGTTCAAATTATGACCCTGGGGTCAAAATTGGCCCGCCCCAGGGGTCACTTGATTTAACATAGGCTAATATAGGAAAAAAAATCTTCTTCTCCGAAACCACAAGGCCTAGCCTTTTGATTTTTGGTATGTAGCATGATCTCTCTACCAAGATTAAAATTATGACCCTGGGGTCAAAATTGGCCCCGCCCCAGGGGTCACTTGATTTAACAAAGGCTAATATAGGAAAAAAAAACTTGAAAAATCTTCTTCTCAGAAACCACAAGGCATAGAGTTAAGATATTTGGTGTGTAGCATTGTCTGGTGGATCTCTACCAAGTTTGTCCAAATCATGACCCTGGGGTCAAAATTGGCCCTGCCACAGGGATCACTTGATTTAACATAGGCTAATATAGGAAAAACTTGAAAAATCTTCTTCTCAGAAACCACAAGGCCTGGGGTTTAGATATTTGGTGTGCAGCACTGTCTAGTAGATCACAACCAAGCTTGTTCAAATCATGGGCCTGGGGTCAAATTTGGCCCCGCCCCAGGGGTCACTTGATTTAACATAGGCTAATATAGGAAAAACTTGAAAAAAATCTTCTTCTCAGAAACCACAAGGCCTGGAGTTTAGATATTTGGTATGTAGCATTGTCTACTGGGTCTCTACAAATGTTTTTACAAAATATTGACCATTGGGTCAAATTTGGCCCCACAAAGGGGTCCCTGATTTTACATAGGCTAATATAGGGAAAAAAATCTTCTTCTCCGAAACCACAAGGCGTAGCCTTTTGATTTTTGGTATGTAGCATTGTCTAGTGGATCTCTTCTACGTTTGTTCAAATCATGGCCCTGGGGTCAAAATTGGCCCCACCCCAGGGGTCACTTGATTTAACATAGACTAATATAGGAGAAACCTGAAAAATCTTCTTCTCAGAAATCACAAAGCCTGGAGTTTAGATATTTGGTATGTAACATGGGCTAATAAACCTCTACCCAGTTTGTTCAAATCATGATTCATGCATTGTCTAGTGGATCTATATTTAGTTTGTTCAAATCATGGCCCTGGGGTCAAATTTGGCCCCGCCATTGGGGTCACCTGATTTTACATAGGCTAATATAGAAATAACTAGAAAATTCTTTGTTTTAGGAAACTAGAAAACACATGGCCTGGTGTTTAGATATTTGGTGAAAATTGGCCCTGCCCCAGGGATCACTTGATTTTACATAGACTTATTTTGGAAAAAAGCTAGAAGAATTTCTTCTCAAAAACCACAAGGTCTGGAGTTTAGATATTTGGTATGTAACATGGGCTAATAGACCTCTACCCAGTTTGTTCAAATCATGACCCTGAGGTCAAAATTGGCTCTGCCCCAGGGGTCACTTGATTTTACATAGCCTAATGATATCAGGTGAGCGATCCAGGGCCATCATGGCCCTCTTGTTATTACCTTTTATGCCTTGTGCTATTTTACCATATCATATCAGCAGTTTAATGTTTCAGTATGTATAAGATCTATCAGTCTTGTGTGTGTGTTTTTTCATTACTCAGCTGTTTTCATTTTCATCTGATGTGTTTACAATAACTGACAAAGCAGCATCATCATTATCATTGATCATGCCCTTGCATGGCACTCAATATAATAGGGGTAGGTCTAGAATATATTGGCCAAGTGTCAGATTGTAACTGCGTGTGGTATCCTGCTGAAGCAGTTGACTGAAATGCTGTCGGTTGGTATCACTGTACAGTTGTACCTGTATTAAGCGGTCAACCTGCATCTAGCGGTCAGTTTTTGATATCCCAAAATAGAATGTTATATGTTTAACCTTCATTGAACATTCACCTCTGTTCAGAGGTCACATTTTTAGTACCCTTGGTTGGCCGCTTAAGACAAGTTTGTATTTCAATTTTAGAAGAAAATGAGAGCTATTGTACTCGCAACAGTATTACTCATCTGCAGTCAACCCAGGTTCAGTGGTTAGAGCGTCCGCCTCAGATGCATAGGTAGTCAGTTCGATCCCCAGCCACGACATACTACAGTCGTTAAAAATGGTACTGGTATTGCTCCCTTGCTTGGCGCTCAGCATATAAGGGTAGTTCCAGGACTGGTTGGCCCGGTGTCAGGATAATGTGACTGGGTGTGGTATCATGCCAGATGTCCACGGCTTATACTGCAGTGTTGCAGCACTATATCTCTTTCAAGTAGACATCGTCTCCAAATGACTGAAATACTGTTGGTGGGACGTTAAAACCATCAAACAAACAAATCAGCCCAGGTTGTTTGCGCTCTAGCAAACGTAAACGGATCTCAAAAATGCTACATCAGCAAAGTTAGATAACCTACATGAATTGACTATAACCAAACAAAAATTGTACACCAGACAAAAACTTTCATCTTAAAAAACCCTGTTCTTTCAGCGCTTTCAGCGCTTTGATTTTTTTTATTTTAAAATATATTAATACAATGAATTCCATGAAGTAAATAAGATGTGAAATGACCGAGATAAAGGTATTTATCATCTTTGATATAGATGTGTGTAAGTCGTACCCACATGTTGAAAGTAATTATTTTTTCTCTCCATTGCTACATCATTGAACATATATTGTAGATATTATTGTGATATATAAAATGATTAAGTAAACTGGTTCCGAAATAGCCTTAATATAGGTGTGTGTATATCTTAGTGTGTAAGACGTCCTCACTTATCAGATGTCCTCATTGATAGGCATGTCCTCAGTGCGAAGTGTATCACAGATGTCCTCATTGATCGCCGGGCCTCAGTGCGAAGTTTATCAAGCATTTGTCCCCATTTTCAGGTGAAAAAACAAGTTCTTTCCCTAAAGTCTTAGAGGAAATCTAAATAGCCTAAGAAGACAAAAGCAATCTAAAACCGCCCTAAAATTTTTTTCGAGACTCTATGATTGTTAGAAAGTGGTGTCCCCAATCGGAGGCATAAATCATGTGTCCTCATTTTACCCCTCTTGCAGGTGTGTGTGTGTGTGTGTGTGTTTTATGTATCAGGGTCTCTTAATACTATGTATATAGAGAGACCCTGTATAATTAATGCCTCTAGTTATACTGAAACAACTCGGACACGAAATGCGCCTTTCCTCTGGTACATGTATACTGTGAAATCATTTCGTGAGACATTTATTTTCGTCGATTTCGTGGAGGGTATTTATCCACGAATATTAATCCCGACGAAAACGTGTCTCATATATAATAAGTTTTCTAGAACATAGATCAACGAATAAATGTGCACACGAAATTCCTTTAGGTACATAACGAAATTTTATGTCAGCGAAAATTAATGATTTTCAGCAAGTGATTCTGACCTTTTTCCCGTCTTATTGACTTTTATGAAGGTGTTTAATGGTCATAATATTAAATATTCATATTTAGTCTAACATATGTCATTCAGCAAAAAAAATAAAAAAATAATAATAATGAAAATATCATTTAAAAAACTTAATTTCGACATAAGCATGTCGTCCGACATATTTTTATCAAAAGACCAGTTGTAAAATGTTAATTGCTTTTCTTTTCATAAATGCATATGAATGCTTGATATATTTGACGCCAATTATCATGTACAAGTGCACGTGGTAAATTAAGAAGTAGACTTTCATAAAGGTGCTTGAAGGTCATTACAATAAGTATTTGTATTTAGTCTAACATTGGTCAATCAGCCAAACAAAAGCATTTGTCGTCTGGCCATTTTCGTTTCCATATAAGCATGGCGTCCGACGCGACGGAGTCAATCGTGTTTAATGGGACTGCAAAAACAGCCGTACTTGCAATTTGATCTGGTGTTATACTGGTTAAATAGCTGTAAATTGGTACAGAGTAAAACCAACCTCCTATACGTGATGCTGATACCGATGCTCAGCTAAAACATTAGTGGTACTACCCAGGTTGCTATGACTACCGAGGGACTTATTCAGGCAGAAAAGATTTTAAATCTTAATGACCTGTAAATTAAGCGAATGTTTTATCGGTCGGCGTTGTTTTTCGAAAAGTACTGTAGTACTATAGTTCGTGTGACTGACGTCACACACATCTAAAAAGTCACGAGACCGTAGTACCGCCTCCTTCCTACGTTTGGCCATGTTACAAGTCATATATTGCACTGGCTTCACGCGTGATCTTGTGCATGCGCACACTCTTGTATAGTGGGCTGGTTAATCAAGCTCAATTCCCGAAAGCCGTGCAATATATATTACTTAGAATATTGTATTTTCCTTATTTATAATACCTACCCATTTGCATACACTTTTTATTTTTATTAATATAAAAGGTAATAGAAATATACCACTCATTTACCGTTTAAATCTCGTGTGTTTTAAATGAGAACTACAGCCAGCATCCCGTTGGAATCACCATAACGGAGGTATTTATTTGGTATTATCTTCTTACATTTCCTGAATACTGTGATTAGAGAAAAGTTAAAAAGGAAAAGTGGGATACATTTTATTTATGTTTTGTTTGAACCTTTTGAAACTAAATAACAAAATGATCGCTGAGGTAAAGCTGTGTACTTTCGTGGTACTGACTGTTGTACTTCTTATGAGTGAACTAGTTGAAGCATCAGCTGACAATATTTATAATAAGTTTTCACCAAGAACGAAGCTTCAACAGACATATCGTAGCGTTCTTGGACCATCGAAAACAGCATGCTGTTTGGTGTGTGAGCAAGACATTTCTTGCGAAAGTGTGAATTACAACTCCGGTACGAGGGAGTGTAGGCTGTCTGACCTTACCCCGGAGGCAGTGGAAGCAAGCTCGGTCGAAGATTCCAACTGGGATGTCTACAGTAAAGGTAACGTTGCCGAGGTTTTTTTGGGGTTTTTTTCTCTCACAGAGTAAGAGAGAGCGAGAGAGAGACATGGTGGTTGGGTGTGAGAGAGAATGTAACAGACACCGGAATGTAATGAATTTCAAAGCTACTGAAAATAAGACTGCGCTGTGTTCTCGAAAATAAAAATGGTATTTAAGAGTATGATTTTCATACTCAGACTATGCCCAGTAGTTTGAATAGGGTCTAGATAATAATACTGAGGTCGTACTTGGGTAGTTTTGAGAACACGGGGCCAATGAAGCGGTCACATTTAAAAAGAATGAATCAGTGTCAGATATAGACACACACAACTATATAAAACCTTGATTGAAACCTGTACCGTTGGGCTAGTAGCCAGAACTTCCACCACGTTGCCGTGATGTCGCAGGTTCGATCATCAAAGTCGTTAGAATGATACTAGTCTCTCTTGTGCTTGGAGCTCAGCACGCACGTAATGGTTGTTCTAGGACCAAATGGCCCAGTGTCCGGATAATGTGACTTGTGGTATTATGCCATTTTTTTACGGCGTAATATCGCAGTGAGGTAGCTGGTAGGTAACTGAATTACTCTCAGTGGAACATTAAAACGAATCAATCATACATAAAAAAAAAAAAAAAAAAAAAAAACCTTATCATTGAAAAGCTTAATTAAAGACAGTCCCTCTTAGTACTTTCTCATTTGAGTGGTGTGTTTTTAATCCAGGTACTTTGGTTCCTGTTAACATTCAGAAATAACAGGTGTGACCGTACCAAGTGGTATATGACGTCATTTTAAACTTACGCGATAAGCATATTTTGCATCGATTCATAGGGAAAACTGCAAGTATGTATTTTATTTCATTATCAATTTTAATGTTATATAGCGCATGCAAAACCGAAAATTGTGTCCTACACATATGCCACGATAATTCATTTGTCAGATGTACAGATTTTCTTAACATTCGGGAAAACCTTCCGAGTTCGTGAAATTTTGTTTGCTAACACGTAAAGCACATAGCTAAAATATGTTTTCCCGATTGTTAGGAAACACTGTTCATCTGACAAAATAATTATTAGGGGTTTTGTGTAATGTACAATTTTCCGCTTCGCATGCACTATTTAAAATTGGTGAAGAAATAAATAACAGCAATTGAGGCAAATAATGCCGCTTATGATAGCTTAAAAATACGTCATATGCTACGTGGTTTGGCCACACTGAATAATGGTGTGGAGTATTTTGTTCGCAGGCTTACCATGGTATTTTCAAGTTTTGCTTAGCCCACTGTAAATATCTTTTGATTTTTCAGGGTGCTAAATTTAAAGTCAATAATTTGGTATGTAAATATGGTTGATAGAATATTATAAAAACATTTCGAATAACATCATCTGCTAAAGTGAACACATGAAACATCTTATGTAATTCCAGCATGGACCATGGTTTTCCTGGGACTTTCTGATATTGGTGTAAGCACACTCCAAGCCTACGTGAACGGTTTATCTGTCACAAGCACTGACGTCAACTGTATGAAACGTGACGTAACCATCTGTACACAGCACTACCGTCACAATATCATCGATAAGTGGGAAACTGCAGGAATTGAAAAGGTCAAGCCAAAAATCTGCTATTAAACCATATGTATTTTATTTCTTTTTTAAAAGAAGCTTACTTGTTTAAACTACCTTTTCATTTAATACTTTGTTCTTGCTTAATTTAAGTAATCTTAATTTAATATAGATATGTAGCAAATAAGAAACCATATGTGAAATAGCCTATATAATGCTGCCCCTAATAACATTGTCCTGACACTAGTCTTCGAACTACCTGTGTTATGGTCATTTTAGTTAATTATTGTTGAAAAAAATGTTAAAAAGGTAGTTGTCAACACCAGTCAGAGTTAAAATGCCCTTAGAAAAGCACATTTGATAGGTAGATCTAGTTATTTGTTATGGCTAAAATATTTTAACACATTTTTTAAGATATTTTAGAAATACTTATAGAAAGATCCTATTTCCTCCCCTTTAATAAATAGCGGGTACATAAACTTAAAGTCATTGCGGTAGAATGTAAGGAAACTCTCTTTTTAACATGGGAATGAATAACATCAGAAAACCGTCGATTCATATTTTCTGTAAACAGGTCAAGTATTCTCTATACAAAAATAATACGGAGGTCGCCTATATAACATTCAACGGGACGGGATCCAACATGACTGACTGGTTCTCTGAAAGCCGATTACTTGATGCTTCTTGGGCCAACATAAACAACTATGAATATGGAATATTCAATATCGGGGAACAGAAAGTTCTTTACACAATAAGAACGATATCTGCTTATCTTATGAAATATTGCATTTTTTATCAATGATTTTAGAAAACATATTTTCGTCAGTAACGAAACCACGAGTAGATATTTCTATATATGTGTTGTGCCTTTTGGGTACCAACTTCACTCTGACGTCATCAGTGACTCTTTTCGTAAGTCATGGCGACATATTAAACCAGTTACAATTTCTAATTTAAACGCCCGGTCCCATGGGCCAATCAGTCACTGCTGAGACATATTTACTTATAATAGTTAACAATAAAAATCACATGTAAAAATGAAAGATAAGATGAGTAATGTTTCTTGCTGTATAAATCTTTTTCATATTCATAATCAGAATTGTGATGTATTTTCGTATTTCATCATCATTTTCCAGGAACAAGAACTTTAATCGACATTTCGCCGTAATTCGA
>CM037785.1:58261198-58266198 GCA_021229015.1 Solen grandis
TCCCCAAAAAAGGGTCAAGGTCATATCCCAATTATTTTTTTTTATCGGCAAAAATACCCCAATCTAAAAATATTTTAAAAGTTTTGAACAAAAGTTTTAGTTTTAAAGAATTTTTCCCTTGGTTTTTTTTTGAAGATGGATTTTTTTGATCAAAAACCCATCCAAATTTTGATCCTTTTTTCAAACAATTAAAAATCCTATTTTCTCTTTTTTGCGCTCCTGCTTTTTTTTTTAAATCTTACTTTTTTTCACGTTTAGTTTTTTTATAAAACAAATAAATCATAAAAAAAAAATAACAAATGAAAAGGTCAAGGTCTTTACCAATTTATTTTTTTATCGGCAAAAAACCAAAATTAAAATTTTTTATAAAAGTTATAAAAATTTTTTGTTTTAAAGATTTTTTCCATTGTGTTTGGGTTTTGAAGATGGGTTATTGGGGAAAATTACCAAACCAAATTTTTACCTTTTAAAAATTGCGTAGTTTACTTTTTCTTTTTTTCCCCGCTTAAAAATTTTTTGGTAATTTTAAATCTTTTTTAGTTTAGGGTTTTAAATAAAAAAAATTTTTTAAAAAAAAATTTAAAAAAATGGGTTTAATTAAAATTTTTAAAAAAGTCCAAATTTTCCTTTTTACTTTATTCCAAAACCCTTCATTTTTTTTTTTCATTTTATAAAATACATTTTAAGGAAAACGTTATTTTTTTTTATCGGCACAAAAAGCCTTTGAAAAAATTTTAAAAAGGTATTGAAAAGTTTTTAGTTCGGAAAGACTTTCCAATTGTTTGTTTTTAAGATCTTAAATTTTAGGGTTTAAAAAGGCAAATTTTAAATTTTAATAAAAATTGAAACCTTTGTTTTCTCTTTTCTTTTTTTTTTTTTTCCTTCCCCTTTTGTTTGAAGGAATATTGGGGAGGATTATGCTTTTTCAAATTTTAACAGTTATTTAAAAAATCTAACTCAAAAATTATTTTTTAAAATTTGAAAGGCCTTAAAGGAAAATGTTAAAATTTAAAATTTTTTTCCGAACAAATGCGTTTTGTTTTTTCGGATGGGGCCCTTTAAAAAATTAGCAATTTGCGTAAAAAACGGTTTAGGGTTGGTTACCACGATGGATTTCTCCAAAAATGGGGGGGGGGTGGGGGTGGGGAAGGGGGGGGGGGGGGAAAATTTTTTGGGTTTTGGGGGGGGGGGGGGGGGGGGGGGGGGGGGGGGGGGGGGGGGGGGGGGAAAAAAGGTTTTTTTTTTGGGGGGGGGGGGGGGGGGGGGGGGGGGAAAAAGGGGGGGCCCCCTTAAATTTTTTGGATGGTGGAGAATTTGTTTGTTGCAAGATTCGCAAGAATACGCACAAAATATATGGGGGCGAATTCGGGAATGCAGGGTTTTGTCCCATCGGGGTCAAATTTAAACCCAATTTTTTTCGAAAAATCAACTTTTTAAAAAGCTGATTTTTAAAGGTTTATTTGCAGCCCTGACTTTATTTTTTTTTCATTCTTCTCTTTTTTTCACTGTTTATGCTTTTTTTAACAAAAAAATCATAAAAAAAAAACCGGCGAAGATATGCAAAGGTCAAGGTATATCCAATTTTTTTTTTTTTTACGCAAAAAATAGCTCCAAATCTAAAAATATTTTATAGAAGTATTTGAACAAAAGTTTTATTTCGAAAAAGAGGTTTTCCATCGGGTTTATTTTTTTTGAAGATCGGACTTCATTTGATCAAACACACGCCCAAAGTTTGATTTTTTTATCAAACAAGGTAAATCCATTTTTCCTTTTTTGCAGCTCCTAACTTTTTTTTTTGTTCAATCTTCATCATTTTTTCCTGTTTATGCTTTAAATAATACAAACAAACTCACAGTAAAAACGATAAAAATATGCAAAGGTCAGGTCAATACCCAATTATTTTTATTTTTATCGGCCAAAATAGTTTCAAATCTAAAAATATTTTTAAAATATATGAACAAATTTTTAGTTTGTGAAGAGATTTTTCCTTTGAGTTTTTTTTTTAAAGAGGATTTATTTGTTTAAAACTACGACGCCCAAAGTTTGATCCTTTTATAAAACAATTGTAATCCGTTTTTTTTTCTTTTTGCAGTCCTGACTTATTTTTAGATCAATCTTCACATTTTTCACTTTTTACGTTTTTTATAAAAAAAATAAAATCATAGAAAAAAAAATCAAGCTAATAGCAAAGTCAAGGTCAATCCAATTTATTTTTTTTTTTATCGGCAAAAAAATATCCCCCAATCTAAAAATATTTTATAGAAAGTATATAAACCAAAATTTTTTAGTAGAAAGGATCTTTCCTTGGTGTTTGGTTTTAAAGATCGAATTCATTTGATCAAATTCCACTTTCCAAATTTTGCCCCCCCTCTTATCAAAAAATTGTATATCCATAGTTCCTTTTTTTTGTTTCCCCGTTTTATTTCGTTCAATCTTCATCATTTTTTCACTGTTATGCTTTTTATAAAACAAAAAAATTAAGAAAAAAAATACCCATAATAAAAAGGTAAAGGCTATACCAAATTTTTTTTTTTATCGCATAAAATACCCCCAAACTAAAAATTTTTTATAAAAAGTATATAAAAAAAAAAGTTTTGTTTTTAAAAGAATCTTTCAATTGGTGTTTGTTTTGGAAGATGGGCTTATTTGAAAAATTACTTCAGCCCAAAATTTTGATCCTTTTTCAAAATTGTAAACCCGAGTTTCTCTTTCTTGCTGCTCTGCCTTTATTTTTTGTTAAATCTGCATGTTTTCACTGTTTTGCATTTAAAAATACAAAAAAAACTCATCGTAAAAAACGATAAAAATATGCAAAGGTCAAGGTCTAATACCGTTTTTTTATTTTTTCGCACAAAAAGCTTCAAATCTAGAAATTATTAAAGAAGGTATATGAAAAAAAGTTTTAGTTCATGAAGAGATCTTTCCATTGGTGTTTATTTTTTTGAAGATGGGTTTTGAAGGGTTGATTATGACAGAAAGGCGAAAGTGTACTTTTAATGAAATTGAAACGCTGTAGTTTCATGAACTTTGAGTCAAAAATTATGATTTTTTCAGCTTTAACACACTGAAAAGTGAGTGATTATACTGAAAGGGAAATACTTGTTTGGTCACGTGATTATGTTTTCATGCTATTTAAGAGAAATTTTTTAAAAAAAATCATATAAAATCGACAAGTTGATGTTTGAATTTAAAATTTTGAAAGAATGCGTAACAAAATGTGAAAAATGTCCTAAAAATTTCAAGGTTTCCGTCAACAAACTGAAATTTTTCAGTTTTTTGGGTAAGGGTTTGTATACAAAATCTGAAATCTGACTAAGAGAAGAAGGGGGTTTATTGGGTTGGTTCCCCACGATCCGGCGTTCCTACGCAGGAAAGATGCCCGTGTTAAAAAGGGTAAATTTGCGATGGTATTTGAGGAATGAGGTTGCTTTTAGGTGCAATGGTGTACACCGGGACCGATAGACATTCCCTTTGTTATAAGGGTCTTAAATTTTTATTGGGTTTTTCACCTAAAGTAAAATTATTGGTTTTTCGCATCGCAGTGCAAAAACCCTATTGTTCTTCTTTGTTTCTTTTTTTTTTTTTTTTTTTTTTTTTTTTTTCCCCTTTTTTGTGACGGATAGCTCCGAGGTGAGAAGAGCCACATCTTGAAACTTTTTTCAGTAAAAACACGTATTTAAAGAGATCCTAAGTCGGATAATTTTCTTTCTTTTTTTGATTTCCCCCGGGGGGTTTTTATATGAAAATGTTTAATAAGCAATATCTAAATTATTTGAAGCCCGATTCAAATGCGGTTTTGCATAATTTTCCTTCAAATACCCAAAAAAAATAGATGGGTTTCCCAAAAAATTTGCGTATAAAAAAACCCCGTGCTACAGGAGGTTGAAAGTTCGAATTCGCAAAAATGTAAAATAGGGTGGTCTCCCAAAAACCTACCCTTTTATTCGGATGGATAGGAGAATTTTTTGTTTGTTGATATGATTCGCAAGACATATACCAAAAAATATATAGGGGGCGAATTGGGAAAAATGCGGGTTTTTCCCAAAGTCCGGTAAAATTAAACCAAATATTTCAAAAAAATCAACATTTTAAAAGCATGATTTTTAAAATTTTATTTGCAGTCCGACTTTTTTTTTTTGTTAAAACTTCATCATTATTTCACTGTTTAGCATTTTTATTATACAAATAAAATCATAAAAAAAAACCGGGAAATTCAAGGTCAAGGTCTTTTCCCAATTTTTTTATTTTTATGGGCATAAAATAGTCTCAATCTACAAATATTTTTATAAAAAGTATATGAAAAAAATTTTTAGTTCGTAAAGAGGTCTTTCCATGGGGTTTTTTATTTTTTGAAGATCGGACTTCATTTGTAAAACTCCACAGCCCAAAAGTTTGATCCTTTTATCAAACAAGTGAAAAATGTATTTTCCTTTTTTTTGCAGCTCCTAATTTATTTTTTGTTCAATCTTCTCATTTTTTCACGTTTATGCATTTAATAAATACAAAAACTCACAGTAAATAACGATGAAATATGCAAAGGTCAAGGTCATATACCAATTATTGTTATTTTTATCGGCACAAAATAGCTTCAAATCTAAAATATTTTATAGAAGTATATGAACAAAAGTTTTAGTTTGTGAAGGATCTTTCCATTTGAGTTTGTTTTTGAAGATTGGACTTCATTTGATCAAACTACGACGTCCAAAGTTTGATCCTTTTATCAAACAATTGTAAATCCGTATTTTTTCTCTTTTTTGCAGCTCCTGACTTTATTTTTAGATCAATCTTCAGCATTTTTTCACTGTTTACGCATTTTTATAAAACAAATAAAATCATAGAAAAAAAAATCAAGCATAATATGCAAAGGTCAAGGTCATATACCAATTATTATTTTTTTTTCGGCATAAAATATCCCCAAAATCTAAAATATTTTATAGAAAGTATATGAACAAAAGTTTTAGTATGTATAAGAGATCTTTCATTGGTGTTTAGGTTTTGAA
>CM037785.1:58268698-58272778 GCA_021229015.1 Solen grandis
TTTTTAAAAAAAAAAAAAAAAAAAAAAAAAAAAATTTTTTTCCCCTTTATTTTTTTTAAAAAATAAAAAAAAAAATTTTTTTTTTGGGTATATAAATTTTTTTTTTAAAAAAAATTTTTTGGGGGTTTTTTTTTTTTAAAAAGGTTTTTTTAAAAAAAAAATTTTTCCCAAACCCCCCCCAAAAAAAAAAACCCTTATTTTTTTTTTTTTTTTTTTTAAAAAAATTTTTTTTTCCCTTTTAATCCAAAAAAAAAAAAAAAAAAACCCCCCAAAATTTTAAAAATTTTTTTTTTTTAAAAAATTATTTTTTTAAAACCCCAAATTTTTTAAAAAAAAAAATTTATAAAAAATTTTTTTTAAAAAATTTTTTTCTTTTTGGGTTTTTTAAAAAAAAACCCCTTTTTTTGATCAAACTACCACGTCCAAAGTTTGTTCCTTTTATCAAACAAGTGTAAATCCTTTATGTTTCCTTTTTTTTGCAGCTCTAACTTTATTTTTTGTTCAATCTTCATCATTTTTTCACTGTTTATGCATTTTAAATAATACAAACAAACTCACAGAAAATACGATGAAAATTGCAAAGGTAAAGGTCATATACCAATTATTGTTATTTTTATCGGCACAAAATAGTTTTCAAATCTAAAAATATTTTATAGAAAGTATATGAACAAAAGTTTTATTTTGTGAAGAGTCTTTCCCATTTGAGTTTAGTTTTTGAAGATTGGACTTCATTTGATCAAACTACGACGTCCAAAGTTTGATCCTTTTATCAAACAATTGTAAATCCGTATTTTTTCTCTTTTTTGCAGCTCTGACTTTATTTTTAGATCAATCTTCAGCATTTTTTCACTGTTTAGCATTTTTATAAAACAAATAAATATAGAAAAAAAAAATCAAGCATAATATGCAAAGGTCAAGGTCATATACCAATTATTATTTTTTTTATCGGCTTTAAATATCTCCAAATCAAAAAAATATTTTATAGAAAGTATATGAACAAAGTTTTAGTATGTAAAAGTCTTTCCTTGGTTTTTTTTTTAGGTTTTGAGATCGAACTTCATTTGATCAAATTACCACATTCCAAAGTTTGACCCTCTTATCAAACAATTGTATACCCATATGTTTCCTCTTTTTGCTGCTCCTGACTTTACTTTTTGTTCAATCTTCTCATTTTTTTCACTGTTAATGCATTTTTATAAAACAAATAAATTCATAGAAAAAAAATCACCCAAAATATGCAAAGGTCAAGGTCATATCCCAATTATTATTAGTTTATCGGCATAAAATAGCCCCAAATCTAAAAATATTTTAAAAAAAGTATATGAACAAAGTTTTAGTCTTTAAAGAGATCTTTCAATTGGTGTTTATTTTTGGGAAGATCGGACTTCATTTGATCAAATTACTTCAGTCCAAAAGTTTGATCCTTTTATCAAACAATTGTAAATCCGTATGTTTACTCTTTCTTGCTGCTCCTCCCTTTTAATTTTTTGTTCAATCTTGATCATGTTTTCACTGTTTATGCATTTAAATAATACAAATAAATCATCGTAAAAAACGATGAAAATAGCAAAGGTCAAGGTCATAATACCGATTATTTTTATTTTATCGGCAAAAAAAAAGCTTCAAATCTAGAAATATATTAAAAAAGGGTTTATATGAATAAAGTTTTAGTTCGGAAGAGTCTTTCCATTGGTTTTTTAGTTTTTGAAGTGGGGGTTTGAATTGGTTGAGTTATGACAGAAAGGCGAAAGTGTACTTTTAATGAAATTGAAACGCTGTAGTTTCATGAACTTTGAGTCAAAAATTATGATTTCTTCAGCATTACACACTGAAAAGTGAAGTGATGTATACTGCAAGGAATACTTGTTTGGTCACGTGATTTGTTTTCATGCATATTTAAGCAGAAATTATTTAAAAATCATATACAATCGACAAGTTGATGTTTGAAGTTGAAATTGAAAGAATCCCGTAGACTACAATGTGCAAAATGTCCTAAAAATTTCAAGTGTTTCCCGTCACAACATGGCGATATTCATGTTTTTTCGGATAAGGGCTTGTATACGAAAATCTAGCAATCTGACGAAAGAGAAGAAGGCGGTTATGGGTTGGTTACCCACGACCCGGACGTTCCTACGCGGGAAAGAGTGCCCGTGTTAAAAAGGTGAATTGCGATGCGTATTTGAGAGAATGAGGTGCATTTTAGGATGCAATGGTGTACACCAGGACCGATAAGCACATTGCCTTTGTTTTTAAGGGCATCTTCAAAACTTTTATTAGGGCTTTCAGCCTCAAGTAGAATTATTAGGTTTTCGCATCGCAGTGCGAAAACCTATTGTTCTTCTTCTGTTTTATTTTTTTTTATTTTTTTTTTTATTTTTATTTTCCGTCCTTTTTTTTTGTGAACGGCATATCAGAAAGATAGGAAAAAACAGTCACAGTTCTGATTTTTTTACCAGTTTTGTCCTAGGATTTTGAATTTGATCTAACGTGAGAAAATTTTCATTTTTGTTTTAAATTTTGCCGCTAGGGGGCGTTTGTAAAGTGATAAGGGCTAATAACTCTTTTTATTTGAAGTCCGATTGAAATGCGGTTTTTTGCATTGCGTTCCTTGTCAGTTATATAAAATATGATAGTTTTCAAAAAGTTGCGTATATATAACTTTCGTGTACAGGGGGGTTGAATTTTTGTTCGAATCTCGAAAAAAACTGTGAAATGAGGGTAGGTCTGCGAAAAATTTATCCAGTCTTTCGGAATGAGATAGGAGAATTTTGTTTGTTGCATATGATTCGAAAGAAATATACGCACAAATATATAGTGTGGCGATTTTGGGAAATGCATGGTTTGTCCACAGTATGCGGTCAAACTTTACCAATATTTTCGAAAAGTCAACATTTCAAAGCATGACTTTAAATGTTATTTGCAGCTCCTGACTTTATTTTTTTTCAATCTTCAGCATTTTTTACTGTTTACGCATTTTTATAAAACAAATAAATCATAGAAAAAAAATCAAGCATAATATGCAAAGGTCAAGGTCATATACCAATTATTATTTTTTTTATCGGCATAAATATCTCCAAATCTAAAAATATTTTATAGAAAGTATATGAACAAAAGTTTTAGTATGTAAAGAGATCTTTCCATTGTGTTTAGGTTTTGAAGATCGAACTTCATTTGATCAAATTACCACATTCCAAAGTTTGATCCCTTATCAAACAATTGTATATCATATGTTTCCTCTTTTTTGCTGCTCCTGACTTTACTTTTTGTTCAATCTTCATCATTATTTCACTGTTAATGCATTTTTATAAAACAAATAAATTCATAGAAAAAAATCACCCATAATATGCAAAGGTCAAGGTCATATACCAATTATTATTATGTTTATCGGCATAAAATAGCCCCAAATCTAAAAATATTTTATAAAAAGTATATGAACAAAAGTTTTAGTCTTTAAAGAGATCTTTCAATTGGTGTTTAGTTTTGGAAGATCGACTTCATTTGATCAAATTACTTCAGTCCAAAGTTTGATCCTTTTATCAACAATTGTAAATCCGTATGTTTACTCTTTCTTGCTGCTCCTGCCTTTATTTTTTGTTCAATCTTGATCATGTTTTCACTGTTTATGCATTTAAATAATACAAATAAACTCATCGTAAAAAACGATGAAAATATGCAAAGGTCAAGGTCATAATACCGATTATTTTTATTTTATCGGCACAAAAAAGCTTCAAATCTAGAAATTATTAATAGAAAGTATATGAATAAAAGTTTTAGTTCGTGAAGAGATCTTTCCATTGGTGTTTAGTTTTGAAGATCGGGGGTTGAATTGGTTGAGTTATGACAGAAAGGCGAAAAGTGTACTTTAATGAAATTGAAACGCTGTAGTTTCATGAACTTTGAGTCAAAATTATGATTTCTTCAGCATTAACCACTGAAAAGTGAAGTGATGTATACTGCAAGGAATACTTTTTTTGGTCACGTGATTATGCTTTCATGCATAATTTTAAACAGAAATTATTAAAAAATCTTCATTTGCAAGTTGATTTGAAATTGAAAAATTTTAAAGAAAAGCCGTAGACT
>CM037785.1:58272878-58322878 GCA_021229015.1 Solen grandis
ACACCAGATGTACTCAAACATGTTGTAAATGCTTTTCGTGTGGGTTACTGCTCAACCAACAGTACTTCAGTCATAATGTCTACGTGAGACCACAGGACCCTGATATTCAGACCAAAAAATGTCCTTTGAAAAAATTGACCTTTCTATATACAGTCAAACTTGTCCAAGCGACCACGTCTATTAAGCGACATGTTGTCTTAAACGACCATTTCATTTACCCTCGAAAATATTTACTCTATATTTCTTATTTATTAAGCGACTTTTGTCTTAAACGACTAGCGACCACTAATTATCATTTCGAGTCTACTAAAATAGGCACGCATTAAGCGACCCTGTCCCACCTTTAGCCCCAGGGAATTATGGATTGACCAGGTGTGTACCGTATTTTCCGCTTGAATGATTCACCCTGAGTCCCCCTGGGTTGCTGCAAAGGACCTGTTAATGACCCCCATTGTTTGTGTTACTTAGGGTTTTTCACGCGTTTGCTAAATATAGTATTGTTATTCGCAACAATAAGACAATAGAAAAGGACTCCTTAAATGCTGAGAGTAACCGCATCTTTTATCATCCGGGGCTATCAAAGGCGCCGCTTCGAATCATTTTTAATTTAGAAAACAGGTTTAATCAGCTAATAATGGAGAAAAAACAATTAACATCTAGATTAATCTTCAAGGTTATCGCTCAGTATCGCATTTGTAATTAACGCATCAACATGTCGAAACGAAAAGTGTTAACTTTACAGAAACGGATAAATGTGATTGAACTGTCAAAAAGTAAAAGTGCACGGAAAATCGCGGAGGAATTGGGTGTTGGAAAAACTCAGATTCAGTCTATTCTTTCATTCACATGCAAACACATTTACAGATACAATATACATGGATAATGGGATACCATTATTTTCACACTGTCGTGAAAATAAAAATGACATATTTTATTAAGAGACCGTTTTATTAAGAGACCACTTTTACAAAATCCCAAGGGTGGTCTCTTAATACAAGTTTGACTGTAATTTTTTTTTTTTTTTTTTTTTTACTGAAAATCAGGGTCCTGTGGCAAAACAGACATAATTTGCTGTCTTATTGTGATATCATGCCACAGATATGTACCGTGATCGATACCACACCCAGCTTCGAAAACCCACAAGGGATTTATCTGTTACCCTCCATACATAGCTGACATGAAGTAAAATTATATAGGCAGCCGTGAGTATCCGACGATGGGCCAACCATTGAACTACACTTACATGATGAGCAACATGCTGAGCATCTGACAAATGTGATACACCAGTACTAGGGGTCCATGTGGCCTAGCAGGTGAAGTTGGTGACTTAATACCACTCAGGCTTTCAAGGCCGCTGGTTCGAATCCAGTCAGAGTCAAGTAGATATTTCATGCGAGGAAACCTTCCAGCTGATTTATGGTTGGTCTGTGGTTTTATTCCGGTGCTATTCTTTTTGTTGTTGTTGTTCTTATTTATTTATTTTTTTTAAACTTGAACACCATATATCTAATGTCTAGGTCCCACTGGAGAAAAATCATCGGCCCTTGTTTACATTTGCTTCATTTGTCTCGGGAATCAACATCGTTGCTCCAACGGTTAGTATAACTACATAAATCAATTCCATTTATTGTTTTAATCACCGGGTGAAATTTATGATTCATTAGTTATATCTGTATTACCCAGCATAGTTTATTTGCTTTGTTAAATTAAACCCATTGCGATGATATTAAACATGTTCGGCAAAGTCCGTGGTCTCTCGGCGGTTGTCGTGATTCCACTAGGTGGCGGTAGTGTTAGAGGCCTATATAAGGGCGAGATTTTTAGTTTTTCAGTCAGTCTTGTCTCGACTATCAAACGGTCCACATCTAGCCAAAATAATTACAGCGTTTACTGGGACTTTGAGTAAATTAGGGATAGGATATTTCTAAGGTGTCTCGAGGAAGCCTGGCTTTATTGAGATACAGATTACGTCCTATATTCAGTGCTGCTCAGGTTGCAGTGGTACTGTGTTAGGTTAGACATTGAAGGCACTGTTAACCCTTTCCCTCATAGAGGAAACCATGAAAAGACCTATGCGAACAGCATAAAACCAGATCAGCCTGCGAGTTACTCGCAGGCTGATCAGGTTTTATGCTGTTCGCTGCTCCTCAGTGGTCTGGAAATGAGGATTTTGTAATCAAATTTGGTAAGGTTTAACTGTGGTTTTCTGCAGATCAGGCTTTATGTGATGCCTATTGAGGGCGTCAAAATGAGTCTATATGAGGGAAAGGGTTAAGCGCGGTAGCATTTAGAAGCTCTGTGTGTGACTTATTGAGGTTAGGGCTTTGCATTGTAGTGCCGGCATGCTAGTGCCAGCTTCAAAGTGCCGGCATCCTAGTGCCAGCAACGTGGTGCTGGCATCCTTGTGTAACCTTAAGAGTGCAGGCATCGTAGTGCCAGTATCTTGGTGCCAGCTTCAAAGTGCCAGTTTCATTGAGGTTGTGTTAGGGACATTTAAGGACAAGCCTCATTGAGTCAGTGGGTTTTGTAAATACGCTATTATAATTGATTCCTGTGATTTAAGCTACATGTTAATACTTTTGAATCATTGTTATACATAAATCAAAAGACAAGTAGTCAAGAGAAAAATTATATATAATAAATTAAGACGCTCGGACGAGCATTACACATATAAGTGACAAACTGTTACATCATACTGAATATGAATACCAATTTATGGTAAAATTAGGAAGCCCTTAACTAAACTACAATCCGGAAGATCATAATTTCACGTATTTCTGACAAATTTGACCTTTAATGATGACCTTGACAATGAAGTACCCACAGGTCCATGTATCTGACATAAAGTCAAATCATATGGAACATATATACCAATTTCTATTCAAATCTGAAAACTCGTGACTAAACTTTCAACCGGAAAATCCGAATTTTACATATTAATGACAATTTTGAACTTCACTGGTGACCTTGACATTGAATAACCCATCAGTGTTTATTTGACATATTTTCACATCATAGTAAACATTTTTACCAATTTCTGTTAAAATCTGGTAACTCATGAAAACCCATGGCTAAGCTAAACTGTCACCGGAAAATCAGAACTTTAACCCATAATTAAATTATCACCGGAAAGTCTGATTTTTGCATATTTTTGACAATCATGACCTTCATTAGTGACCTTGACCTTGAATAACCCATCCGTTTATTTACGTGACACACTTTCACACCATAGTGAACATCTTTACAAATTTATGTTAAAATCTGACCACCCAAAACAATATTACAGCTGGGAAAACTGCGACAGACGTAACCAAAACATTACTACATTCCTTGTTGCCATGGTGACAGAAGAATGTTTTATGTGAATGAAATCATGATTTTTAAGATTAGTCTAGTGTTGCTTTTTATTTGTCCAAAAATCATTAAGTTCTGAGCTTAGGCCATTTTCACCACTTAGTGAACATAGTCCTTTGGTATATACATATCTGAGAATTCAGGGCGTACAACTTCAAAACTAAAAATTCAGTTTTAGCTACAACTCCAAAACTAAAAATTCAGTTTTAGCTACAAGCAAATTTGACTGCAAAGATATAGTCATTAACATTGTTTCCAAATTTGATTAAAATTGCATAAGAACTGCAAAATGCTACTGTCAACCAATTTTGGACCTTGAAGGACCACTTTAATGTCAGATGAAATAAAAAGCAATACACTTTGATATCATTGGAAGACTTCAACCAACCTTGGCAAAAATGAATGCTATCTACTTCAGCCACTGTCTATACAACAAATAATCTTCACACTGTTTTTCTTTGTTCTTTTGTCATTTTTCTTAATTGAAAGGGGTCATAACTCTGTATATTATACAATATTGCAACTCAGATTCTACACACTCTGCAGGTCAAAAACAAGTACACAGCTTCATATACCACATTAAGTTCAGTAAATTAATATTTAAAATATCATAAATTTATACATAAATATGAGAGGTGTTTGAAAAATATCCTGAAAAGTTCTGTTAACTTATTTATAAATCTGGTTTTCAAGAGTGACACCTAGATATATTTTTAACTTAATTTAAAAGAGACAGTGATACAAATTGCACTCATGCAAAGTCCACAGTCACTTTGGCAGCATTGGGTAACACTGAACAGGGCAAATTTTGCAAATCTTCATATGTTTACTTGTCTTTAAAGATCAAATACAGACATATTCCCAACGTCAGAAACTGCCAAAAATATACAGACTTTTCTCATGGCCTACATAATGTCATGGGCTAAAATCTGATGTATCATTTCTGTTAACATCAAAAGTAGAGAACATTAAAATTTTGTTTTGCGAAAACTATAAATATGGCACTAGAACAGCATTATACCATAAAGATTTGTGAATTAATGTGTAAAATGCAATCAGAAACACATCCCATGATCATCTGCACTTACAGCAAAGGTTAAAGGTCAACAACATAGATTTCATTTTTATTATTGTCCAAAAAATATGTTGAAATTATTTGTAGTTTGTATGCAATTGGCTTTTTAAAGTTACAAAAATAAAATGACCTAGATGAGAAAAAGATTGACTGACTTTTCTCCCTTTGCTATAACCTCATTGATAGACTAAACTCTGCCAGCAATATATTATCTATTGAACAATTCACAGTTACTGTAACTAATTTCCTAAATTACAATGAACGATTAACGATATAAATGTGTGATCAATGAATCAATTTACTTTCATATAAAAAATATCAAGATATATTCTTCAGGCTAAATAAAACTGACTGCTATAAATGTATGAATACTGATATTGGAGGGGGTCTTAATGAAAAAAAGTCATATCAGAATGTATTATAAACAAGAAAGTCAGTAGAACTGACAGATGCTCCCCGAAGAACGTCATTGTTACAAATAAGACCTTGGTCAATGGGTGGGAGGATGTAGGAACCAGGTCACGCTGACGATATGCATATCTCCTCTTGGTAATAAAGCTTCCCATAAAGTTTCGTTGAATTCAAGCCATTAGTCCTGAGAAATAGCCCAGACAAGAATCATGCAATATGTACTACAGGCCGAAAAGTCAATGGGCCATAACTCTTTGAAAAATTTAGGAACCGGGTCATGCTGAGGATATGCGCATCTCCTCTTGGTAATAAAGCTTCCCATAAAGTTTCGTTGAATTCAAGCCGTTAGTTCCTGAGAAATAGTCCGGACAAGGAAAGTGTGACGGACGGACGAAGCGGCGACTATATGCGTCACCTTCGGTGAGCATAAAAATCATATTTGATAATATTGATATAAAGGTCCTGGTCATATGAAAATCATGAGTTACATTTATAAACTTCTTACATTGTAACCTTCATATCCAAATTCCTCTTATTTTCCGTTTAAATCCTGTAACTGCTTTGGGTTTCCATAGAGACCATGTTTCTAAATGAGTAAAATCCTGAACATCTCAAATGATACTCACATGACTCTAAAATGTATAAACTGCCCAGCAGCTTACAAAATCAGCATTTAACTTTTTTTTTTTGCAAAAATAAGTATATTCGTGATTTATCTCATGAAAATGGATGAAAAAGGAAAGGTTTTAAGAAAAGTAAAATTTTCTTAAAGGTTCACCTATAAATGAAGGAAATCAACATATATGGGTGGTTCATTACTTTTAAGAGCCATCCTATGCAAATGTTGCTGGTCGCTTAAGACAAAAGAATATCAACATTAAATAACTTGACTAAATGAATCATGTCAGACCAAAATTGAATCCTATCTTTGTGGCTACCTGTATTTAGCACTCAACATTAAGATTACAGGAAATATTTCATTACACAGGTAACCTCCATTTAGCCAACCCATGAACTAAGCACTAAGCAGTCATTCCAGAAAAATACATTACATTATATAATATATATTATATTGCAGTCACCTGCACTAAGAGGCCACTGTTTTATTGTACCCTTGATTGGCCTCTTAATATAGGTCACTCTGCAGAAAATTCAACCTTGTCATTTAGTCATAATCATATTAGAGCCACATAATATCTGATATTATTTTCCATAAAGCCTTCAGCTTTCACATGTATAAGTAGCATTTCATTCTGAACATGTTCTATACATCGCAGTTTAAAGTAAAACAAGTGCGCCCAGTGACGTCAACACCTGAAGCAGAACGTGAAAAAGTCATATTCATTCTAGTGTTCTGCAAGTAAACATTGCACATGGTAAAATTGACAAAGTTTGTGTTTTCTAAAGATGCCTAGGACACTGTCCCAGTTAATTTGCAAGATACGATACGCTGTATTGTATTATTTGTTTGTTTTGTGCTGTCAGTGGGTTTTGGGACAGATATTTTGTGTTTTCTGAGCGAAGTGTTTGGCCGTTTCAATATGATGTCAGGAAGGGATGATGTCTTTTCCATTCAGGACGTTGACGCTGACAAGTCCTTTTCAGGATTTAGTTCTGTATTGGAGGTGAGCATGATGTGCCACCAGATAAAGCAAAGTTAGTTGTGGTGAAAACTATCAATTTCGGTGAAAAAGAGTAAGTCAACGAAGAAAAAATCTTCGGCAAATAAGGAGAATGCTGCCGCGTGCTTTAGTTCTAACGCAAATTTTGTTGTCAGTTGTCAGTTGATGATATTGCTCATTTAACCCTTTCCCTCATAGAGGACACCATGAAAAGACCTATGCGAACAGCATAAAACCAGATCAGCCTGCAGGCTGACCAGGTTTTATGCTGTTCGCTGCTCCTCAGTGGTCTGGAAATGAGGATTTTGTAATTAAATTTGGTAAGGTTTAACTGTGGTTTTCTGCAGATCAGGCTTTATGTGGTACCTACGGAGTGCGTCAAAATGAGTCTATATGAGGGAAAGGGTTAAGAGACCTTTTAGGGATTGATAATCCTAATAAGACTGCTGAAGGGGATAAAAGTCAGCATTGTTTGTTTGGTCTTCCCCTGATTTTGTTAGGGATTGATACTAGCATTTACAAAGCTCACTCCTTCCAGGGAGTTTCTACATCAGCAGCCTTCAGAAAAAGGTTATTCATTGGACAATATATTGCTGACTGGTCGTCAGATAGAAACTTTTCGTCATACTTCGAGTACTAGTAATACATCTTTTGCTAATGCTTTATTTTCTTAAAATGATATACAATTTATGAAATCTAATTGGTTTGGTTATATTTTTTAAATATGGTGCATAATTTGTTTAGTTCTTTTAAGATGCTACTTATACATGTGAAAGGCGAAGGCTTTATGGAAATAATGTCCCCTCATCCAAGCTTTAGTGAAGGATGAGGGTCATTATTGGAGTAAAGCCTGAGGCTAAGCATGTAAGTGCCCACCATTTGTTTGGGATGTTGTTCTTGTACCTGGTGTTGAGGGTATTTTTCAAAAATGTTTCCCTCCCTAGTTGGGTCTAAAAAAACAAATTGTGCCTTTGAATTATGTCTATTTCACATGCTGCTTCCAGTGTTGATGTCACTGGGCGCACTTGCTTTTGCTTTAAACTGCGATGTATAGAACATGTTCAGAATGAAATGCTCCTATCCATGCTTAGCCAATAATGACCCTCATCCTTCACTAAAGCTTGGATGAGGAGACATTATTCTACAATCACATGGCATTTTAATCATATCAGAAATGTTCAATCTCTCCCCCCTGTTTTTTGGCACTATATCTCTATCACATTAACTTATCACTATAGGGACTAATTTTTAATAACTGATTGATGGGAACAATGCCTGATAAATAATTCTGCTTCCATTCATTTCTGATTTCCCAAGGATGTTGTACTGATATTATGGGGGATCATTTATGCTGAAGTATTAAACTGACATGTACCTGATCTCTAATCAAAGGAATGAAGAGGATATCTGTTTTAATGTAATGTCACATCTATCTTGTATAGATGTTATTGTGAATAACAAGCAGAAAATTTTCAAGCGATTGCTTTAAACTCAATATGACTTGCTTAAACCAACAGAACCAGGTATGTTCAACAACATTATAATATAATATGAAAGTAGGTAACTTATTCCATTGAAAACTTACATCCCATGGTTTCAATTGCTGTAACTCCTTTGAAGATTGGTCTTATTTTGCATGGAAGAGCCCTTCTCAAAAAAAAACACACTTTTTACCAAAACGCACTTAAAACGCACTTTAAACGCAGTTTAAGTGTGTTTTTCCTGCGTTTTTTCACAAAAGTGTGTTTTTTCTGTATCTTTTTCAGAAAAAGTGTATTTTAAGTGCGTTTTTTTGGCAGAAGTGTATTTTTCCTGCATCTTTGAGAATAGAAGTGTATTTTAAATGTACCTTTTTGCCAATAAGTGTGTTTTTGTTTCTAAAAGTGCGTTTAAAGTGTATCTTTTGCTGCAAAATTTTTTTTTTTTTTTTTAATAAGTGCGTTTTAAGTGTATCTTTTGTGAAAAAGTTCGTCTTTTAGTTTTTTTTTTTCCACATAATCGTTTTAAGTGTATCTTTTGTGAAAATGCATCTTTAACTTTCAGTTTAATTTCTGATTTTTTTTTTTTTTTTTTTAACAGATTTTATTTTGGTAACCATTGGTTAATTTTCATAAAAAAAATTTCCAGATTTTTTTTTTTTTTTTTTTTATATATATATTAAACGGAATGAAAATTCATAAAGACCAAATAATAAAGAACCTTTCTAATTGATTCTTCCCTTCTGGTAGTGTTCTTATAAAATCAGAACTGAATTTTTTGAAGTTATTTTTGAAGATCGGACATTTATGAAATTATATATTTTCAGATTTTCCAAGTAAAACAGTTATATAGATTACATATACCTTTAAAACCAGAAATATCTGTCACAGGTTCAATACTTGATATCTATAAAATTACTTTGTATAAGCTGTTTTTTAAAGAGAGAGAGAAAACAGATTAGATGATTTCACATATTGGCTCAATTAATGTAGTTCAGGAAGTTCAATATATTTCCTCAATCTATTCTTAAAATAAAATTAACATGTCCTAAAAAATGCTATTAAACTTCACAAATCATTAAAAATGCAGACCAAATCAGGCTTATATACTTCATACTTAATAAAATAAATGTCTAATCATAAATTCACCAACAGTTTCCCTAATGAGTTTCTTCAAGTTAAAAGTCTTTTTTTTTTGTTTTTTGTTTTGGCTTGCTTGTGTACTGTACAGAACATGTGTGTTTACACTGGCTGAACTGTCAACTTCCTGTCTTCCAGACACGCTGTCTGCACAGTCATGTGATCAATTTCATTGGCTCTTATGACATCACATTGTTTAAAAATGGCTGCTAAAAACAATTGATTAGTGAAAATGGACAATATGAATTAGAATTACCGTAGGACCCTGGTATGTGTTTATGAAAACAATCATCTTTTTCAGATATATATAAATAATTGGAAACTTCAATTAAAATTGTGATATACTAAGAAATTTAGAAAACATCTGGTTTTAAACTTTGGATCTGCTATGATCGATTTTATTTATCCTTTACACAGGTGTTCTAAACAATGTAAGTTAGCAAAAGTGACAAAAAAGTTTGGACCCCTGGTCATGATAAATGTCTTTAATGGTCATTTTTTGAGAAACATGTTGGGTTTTAATTTGCTAAAATATATCTGAATTTAAATTAAGCATCAGAATGGATTAAAATTCATCTTAACTCTTCAGTAAGTCAAACTTGAGACAGAAATAACTGATGTAAAGCGAGAAAGTCCATTGGATAAAACTGAACACGTGATCGAGATGCGTCATTACAATTTGAACTGTGAACCCGCCATGAACCGTAAAATGTAAACATAAACAAAATCATGGTTGATTGCTCAACGTGTTTGCTGTATTAATTTAAACGTTTACAGTCATATGTATAAAGAAAATAGAGATCAGCAATTAACCTACGTTGTGAAGTCAAATTCCAAGGGAAACTATACAGAGCTCTAACATTAAAAAACAGTAATAATAAGTAATACTTTTCATCATTGATAGTTTTCAGCTTCATCAGTCCAATACACATTTATATTTATAATACATAAATATATACTTTGCCTCGATAACTAAGGATAAAAACAAAAGCTACAAATTTGTGAATTTTATTTCAGAATTCCTAAAGAAAGATGTGTAACAAGTGATGCAAGTCCAGCTTAACATGTACACTCTTGGACTCTTGGCTTATAGCCTTCTGAAGCAGGTATATATGTAATTCCTCATTATGACTCCATCTTTTATTTTGAAGTTAATCAAATCAACCTGATGAAATTTTATGTCAGCTTATAAATTATGTTTCTACCTATTGTGATAGATGACTGACATTTTTTTAATTATTTTCTGAAAATGATTGACTAATTGTGATTATTTGATTTTTTTTTTTGTTTTTTATCCATTTACAAAACAATTGTGCATTGATTCTCTTGCCTATAAGACGAGTTTCTAGCTATAATGAGCCATCATTGACTGTTTTGTTTTTTTATGTTTATTTCTTGATTTCAGATAAACTGTCCTGTAAGATAACTTAAAAGGAATGACCTCTCAAACAACATGAGTCCCGCTGCCACATCACAGATGACGTAAGAGCAGCCGCCCCTGCTACAGACCATGTAACAATGGTACACCATGACACAGCAGCCCCTGTTGCAGATCACATCACAGAAGCCCCTGTCGAAAACCTCATCACTACAGCCCTTGTTACAAGCCATATTACACCTGCACCCCTGTCACAGACTAGTACACTGCTATTTGAGGTAAAAAGCAAGGAGGTCATCATAAATTCCTTGAATTTTAATTTTCCAAGATTTAAATATCTGTGTATTTGTTTTCTTTTTCTCTTTGACTCGCTATCATAGTCAAGGTCATCAGCGTCTCCTAGCACTATAACCATAGCTCATTATTAGAAAATTGTTTGAAGTATTAGAATGAAACTAAATTAAGGTCACTGGTCCACCATCTCTCCTTTTCTGAATGCTGGCTACTTCTTCCATAATTAAAAACTGTCAAATGAATTCATCTGAAAGCAGACACCATTAGTGTTACTGCTAGTAATTGATCAGTATGTTGCAGAAGAGAATACATGATCTTGAGTCATAGGTAGTACATAAATATTAATAAAGTGTACCTATTTGAGTCCAGTTTATTTTGTAACATTCTTTTGACTACCCTAAGGGTATGATTGATTAAATAGACTTGATTACAATATTCAAACAATATTTGCAAGTACATGCACATTACTTGATTTGACATGTTACTTTAGTGGCATGTGTCTGTTTGATCCATTTTTGAACAGATGAAAGCTGACTACAACAGATTATATCATCCATCAACAAATGAACAATCATCTACTAGAGGTCAGGTTACTGGAAGTGAAGATCTGTACAGTGTCCATACTTTATGTAAGTACTTGTTGCATACATACTTCATCAACATAAATAACTAGAATGTCCCATAGTTTGGTTACTGGAGTGAGGACTTGTTATCTCTGTGTATGCTTAGGTTTTATCCATTTTTTTAATGCCTATAACTCATATGCAGGTGTGTGTGTGTTGGGGGGGGGGGGTCTTTAGATTTTAAGTCTCTGTGTCCGTCCATCACACCTCAGGTTTGCCTTTGCTTTTTTCTTTTTTTTTAAGATGGTATCACATCTTCATGAAAATTTTTACAAATGAACATCTTGATATGAACTATTTAATTTTCAAATGCTTTTGGCTGTGACATATATTAAACAGTTGAATGAACATGGTGAAATAAGTTGTCCTGCTTCAGGTTTAACTTTGTGTTTAAGCTTCTTTTTTTTTTTTTTCGATGTAGATGAATTCACATCATCATGAAACTTGATACAAAATGTACATCAAGATAATAAGCTTTTAAATACACAGGCAAATACTATGTTGTGACCAACATTATGCAAGCGTGGCATCAATGTTGCAGAGACACATTTTCTTGTTGTCAAATGAATTTTTGTTTGTTGAAATTTAAGAAACCTGATCATATTATATGTGTTAGACAAATATACTACTTATCTTTTGAGCTAATGTAAGCTTTTCCTTATCCTTCAGGACTGACTGTCAGAAGCAGTACAATATGAGCATCGACTACCCAAGGCTACTTCAAAACTTGAAATATAAGTAGATGGTGAGATTGGGAAATGCAGAAACCAGGAACTGTAACTTTTACCGAGACCAATTTTTGAATTAGCATGTCTGTTTCAAAGAAAAAGTCTATTATGATCTCGCCATTGTCATTGTCATGCAAAAACTTTAATGAAACTTATTTCTCAAAGACTTTTAAAGGTATCAACACGAAACTTAGAATACTTTATTATCATGACAAGGTGCAGTTTTTAACCACTGGGCATTATTCTGCAAGCTATATTTTCTGAGTTACGCCCCTTTTAAACTAAGAATTTAGGTCAGAATTGCTTAATAAGTAGGAAGTCTTGAAAAATTTGTTATCAACACAAAACTTGGAAGGCTTGATAATCATGACAAGGTGCAATTGTAAAACAAGGGGCATTATTCTGAAAGCAAAATGTTTGGAGTTATGCCCCTTTTTAACTTAGAAATTTTATTGAAATTGTATGTTCAAAGCAATTACATTTCTTCTACACTGTGTAATTTTTTTTTCTTTTTTACTCTTTACACCTTATGGTCTTCTTACTTGAAATCGCAAATATGGGCCTCTTTTGTTGACATGTAAAACAGACAAGCATTTGTGCCACTCTGCTAAGCTCTAGTTTGATATTACAATGAATTTAAGTCCAGAGAATAATTTTTTACTACATACTTGAAAACTATTCTAAGGCTTTGACTTTGAATTTCATATATAAGAAGACAGCAACTGTGAAAGTGCAGAAACTAAATTTCTTAACTTTACAGTACCTCGTCCAATTTTGTATTATTTCCCTTGATTTCATATCAAAATAACTCCCAACTTTTTAAGGTAATGATTTTGAAAATTAAATTAAAAATAGATTGTGAGTTGCAGTAGTGATTAAAAATAGATTGTGAGTTGCAGTAGTGTAATGATAATCAGGGTTACTTTTTAATTGTCTCCCTTTAGTGTTTTTTTTTTTTTACACTTCTTGTGAACAGAACAAATTTTTAAAAAAATGACACATATATCTTTTTTTCTTCTCAGTCCTTTTTCTGTATAATCTTTAGATTTATTTAGCCAAATTTTTTGTAAATTATTTACACATTTTTTTACCCATATACACACACCTTATGCTGGAGTTAATTTATTTTTAAAATATTGAAGATATTTCACAGGACCTTTTTTTCCTTCCTTTTTTTACCTTTTATTAAAGCTTCTATTTGAAAATAAAACAGTAATTGCATTCAAGAATTAAATGATGTGTTTCAAAACAGATTTCCATGATTATAAATCACATTTTATGTACATCAAATAAATGGTTGATCTTTAAAACTGTATAAATGTGTTAAATAAAAATGAATTATTATACATGTAAATTGTTTATGTACTTTTAAACCTTTAAACAAGAAATAACATCATGATATAAAAAAATTCTTTCTTTACAAAGTGCATCTTTTCTGCAAAATAAATGCCTTCTTTTGCTGAAAGAAGTGTGTTTTGAAGCAAATTAATTTTATTTTTCTGACTCAAAAACATCTTTTGAAGGCAGAAAAAATATGCTTCTGATAAAGAAAAAATATATTTTTACCACAGAAAATAAGTGAAGTAAAAGATGCACTTATTAGGACAGAAAACATACTTTTACCGCAGTTATAACACACTAAAGTGTGTTTTTAGTGTATTTTATCTGATCAAAAAAATACACTTTCAACACAGTAAAAACGAACTTAACTGTGTTTTAAGTGTATTAAATCTGACCAAAAAACACACTTTTAACGCAGTTAAAACGCACTTAAGTGCGTTTTTAGTGTATTTTATCTGATAAAAAAACACACTTTCACCACAGTAAAAACGAACTTAAGTGCGTTTTAAGTGTATTTTATCTGACCAAAAACACACTTTTAACGCAGTTAAAACGCACTTAAGTGCGTTTATAGTGTATTTTATCTGATAAAAAACACACTTTCACCACAGTAAAAACGAACTTAAGTGCGTTTTATGTGTATATTTTTATCTTCATGAAAAAACACACTTTTACCGCAGAAAAAACACACTTAAATTCGTTTAAAGTGAATTTTTCCAGATAAAAAATGCACTTCTGAACAGAAAAAACACACTTTTTGTTCATTTTTATTCACTTTAAACGCAGTCGGTAAGAAAAAACGCACTTAAAACGTGGTGCCAATACCGCAGCGTTTTACACGGATAAAACGCGCATAAAACGCGTGTTAAACGCACGTTTTCCACACTTATTTGAGAAGGGAGGTGAATAAAGACATACTGATACAATAAAGACCCCCTTGCCTTAGGAATCGCCCTTAAACAGTTTGTGAATTCAAAAACGTGTTTGTTCAGAAGAAATCTGACCAACTAAATCTTTCCAATTTCCCTAATACTATGGAACAAGAGGGCCATGATGGCCCTAAATTGCTCCCCTGAATTCAACTGCTAGAGAGAAAATGCTTAAGTAGGGAAAAAAATTTACACATAATAAATTATACAGTATTTAAATTTGATTAATTATTAGTTCTGGTGGCCATCTTGGTCGGCAGACCTAAAGGATTTAAGCTATTTTTGCTCAGTACCACCTAAGGATCATTCCTGTAAAATTTCATCAAAATATGCTTAGTGGTTTAGGAGGAAATGTGGTTTAAAGATTTTTCAATTTTTAGCTCTGGCAGCCATCTTGGTTGGCGGATCAGAACGATTTTAGCTATTTTTGCTCAGTACCACCTAAGGATCATTCCTGTAAAATTTCATCAAAATCTGCTGAGCTGTTAAGAAAGAGATGTCGTTAAAAGCAAAAGTTGGCGACACACGACGGATGCTGGACAAAGACTGATCAAAATTCCTCACCAGAGCACTTCGTGTTCAGGTAAGCTAAAAACTCAAGCCACAATAACTGTGTCAAACTATGTGGAAAAATTTGTCTCCATAATGATGGAGATGCATTCTGAAGGATGTCTGCGGGAAAAAAGGGAACAGTTTTTTTTATAGTCAAATATATAATTCATATACTGAAACTTGAAGGCCACAGATCTAAGCAGTGAACTAAATAACTTTATTGCTTGGGGTCAAAATTTTGGCATTAGCATATTTTTCCTCTTTTCATTCCTTAAAATCAGCTTCAATGTACTTTTAAAATTTTCTACCACTCTCACAAGATTAAATTCTTGACCCATGAAGCTCTTATTGTTGATCTGAGCTGTTTTATTGAGGGGCGAACAACACTGTTATTCCAAGTTTCAAAGCAATACCTTAAAGAGTGCCAGTGATGACACAATATACGCCGCCACAAAATATAAAGACCAAGAGGGGCCTTTTAATTATTGCTTTTAACATTTCTGTAAGCATAAGCTCATAATGAAGTCTGTAAGACCAATTAATTTAGCTGAACAGAGATAGAACCCTAAAAATGCTTCCAATATGAAAGAAGGTCAAATAGCAGTATCAATATGAATCCTTTTTTTCTTTCTCCGCATAACTCTTGCAAAAATCACTGTACCAGAAAATCCCCGCTTTATGCACTTTTACCTGTTTAGAAACTTGAGTTGTGTTTTCAAGAGACCATGTTTAGAAAGGCATAACTATTGCAAATATTGATGAACATCAAAATCCCTGCTTTGTGCATATCTACCCAGTATAGTAATGACATTGCCCAAGTTTTGAAAAGATTAGGTCAGAAATATACAAGGATTTGCATTCACAAGGCAGAAATATCAATCAGCTAAAGAGACTAAGTTTCAAGGGACACAAATCTTGCAAAAATTAATGAACCTGAAAATCACCACTTCATGCACATCTACCCATTATAGTAATGCCACAAATCAAGTTTTGAAAAGATTCATTCAGAAACGCAGGAGGAGTTGTGTTCACAAGGCTGCAATATCAATCAGCTACAGAGACTAAGTTTCAAGGGACACAAATCTTGTAAAAATCAATGAACCGAAAATCCCACTTCATGCACATCTACCCATTATAGTAATGACAAACAAGTTTTGAAAAGATTCATTCAGAAAGGTAGGATGAGTTGCGTTCACAAGGCTGAAATATCAATCAGCTACAGAGTCTAAGTTTCAAGGGACACAAATCTTGTAAAAATCAATGAACCGAAAAATCCCCACTTCATGCACATCTACCCATTATAGTTATGACATTGACCAAGTTTTGAAATGATTAATTCAGAAACAAAGGAGGAGTTGCGTTCACAAGATATGGACGTACAGACGGACAGACGGAGAAGATGACGCCAATATACGACCGCCTCGGGCGGCGTATAAAAAGTGAGGTGGTATGAAAGACTTAACCATTACAGCAATACTAATGCCTGAGTGAGAAGAATAGCTCTCCTTTTCTTCAATTTGTCGAAAGTCCTACTTGAAGCCACACCTTGCTGGGAGCTGCACACAAAAAATCTAGAGCAAAAAAACAGATAGAGCTAATGTGGCAGTTACAGCTTAAACACAATAATTATTGAGTATAATATTTATAAAACTGATAAAATATCACAGCCTTCAATTACCAAACATTTATGACTAAATTGTGATTGACTCCCTCATGTAATTATTTTTCTCATTACAGTATCTCAAAACATCAATTATAAACACAATTCAATTCAGTTTTGACTTCTACGATGCAATTAAATACACAAAACCAGAGCACTGCTGATGCAAACGCTCGTGTGTTAAAAGTGTTAGAGTAATGGGCTACATTAAAGTTTTTGAACGATGACAACAATGACAATGGCAACCCAGCGATCAAAATAGTGCAACATTTTCTTTGAAACAGACAAGCTAAAATCTGAACATCACTAAATGATATGTTCACTCTATCTGATTAGTTAAAAGCTTGAAAGTTAAAGTCTGAAATTAGCACAGATATGTTGTCTGATGTAGAAATATGTGCTAACGAGAAACAGAGTTGCTTTCAATCCTGTTCTAAAAGGAAATAGATAAATGCCAATAATTCTTGAAGCAAGCAGATTCATTACTCATTTATATAAAAAAAATTACCTGTAGTGTCCAAATGCAAATATCCAGTTCATAAAAATGAAATATCCATCTGATAAATTCTATTACATTTTCACAAGTTCACAAGCCTTAATTAAACACATAAACTAAGCACCACCAATGCTGCATGAATGTACGACCATACAAGAAACCATATACATTGTTATAACCACATCTATCCTAACAGCCCCCCTAACCCCTGTAAAATATTCCATTATACTTTTTCATCATATCATCTCTATTGCTTCTGTAAACAGAAAATGAAGCAAACTTATATAGACATCATTTTATCATTATAAATCATTAAGTTTTTAAGTAATTACTGTAATGCTATTTTTTGTTGAAAGAGATTACTGCGACTTGTACTACACCACGATAATAAGGTACAATATGGTATGGCTGTGCTGACTCCATGTCTTGTATAAACAGACCCTGCAATATCAGCAGATTCACTAGTATTGAGGAAATGGTGTGACATCAGTCAATTTACAAACAAGAGGGCTATGATGGCCCTGAAGTCGCTCACCTAAGAAATATTGCCTTGATTATCTGTTCAAGTTACTATGTTGTAGCATAGACATAATGAATACATTATCCATACAGTAAAACAGCAAAATCATTTCAATTCCTGACATCAAGTACCAAATTTGAAGGCCATAGCTTAAAATATCAAAAGTAGGTCACTGGGTCATGGTCAAGGTTAATGGTCAAAGTTAAATTTTACAAAGTTGTGCAAAATTGAAGGTTATAGTTCCCTTTATTAGACCTTGTATGAGGCATGGTGAATTTTGACCCCAGGGCATATGATTTGAACAGATGGTAAAGACCACTAGAAAATGACACACACCAAATATCTAAGCTCTAGGCCTTGTTGTTTCAAGATTTTTTTTTTAAATCCTGTATGTGTATATAAAAAAGTGATTCCTTGGGCAGGGCCAATTTGACCACAGGGTCATAATTTGAAGAAACTTGGAAGAGGTCTACTTGGCCATGTTACATACCAACTATCTTAACTCCAGACCTTGTGGTTGCTGATGAGAAAAATGTTCAAGTATTTTCCTCTGTATGTCTATACTTGGGCCTAACTCTTTACTGAATTGACCGATATTGACAATAATCCAACTTAACCGAGAGATTATGGCTTTGTTATGGATTATTGTCATGAAGTTTGAAGAAAATAGCTTAAGAAATGAAGATGCTAAAGTGTACACAAAGTGTAATCTGGCATTTTTTAATCATTCAAGGGATATAACTCCAGACCTTATGGGCAGATATCAGCCAAAATCGAACTTAGCCAGGTATTTACGTTTATAAACATTATCATAAAATTTGCGAAAGGTTTATTAAAAAAAAAAATGTACGCTTATATGTAAACAAAGTAAAATCTAGCGTTTTTTTGTTTTTTTTTAGCTCAAGGGCCATAACTCTTTACCTACTGGGCAGATATCAACAATAATCAAACTTGGCCAAGAGATTATGTTAATAAACATTGTCATAAAAGTTTTAAAAAAAGATTGCCTAAAAAATGAAGACCATAGAGTGTATATAAATTGAAATCTGACATTCTTAATAATTCAAGGGACATTACTCCAGACCTTATGGGCAGATATCAGCCATAATTGAACTTAGCTGGGAGATTATGTTTATTAACATTGTCATAAAGATGCTGGAATGTACACAATGTAAAATTTGGCATTTTTTACAATCTTTTTTTGCTCATGAGAGCTAAAAACACGTATAAGATACACGTGAACAGCAAGCAATATGGTCCTAAGACAACTCCATAGCTGACTGTTAGCAACCGGTTGCATACAGTTTGACATACTGAATGCATTTTTGATAATTATGAAAGGATTTGTTAAACTGAGTCAAAATCTCTCTGGGAAGCAAACAAATTTGTTACTGTATTTAGTATAACATTTGCATCAAATTACAAAATTTCTCTGTTCATGTAAACAGAAATAAATCACAATGTATGCAACATACTACAATAATTAGAAATGTGTATATCAGTGGTTAGATCTTGCGTTTCAATGGTTTATGCCAAAATTCATAATTATATCTAACGGTAAATGTGCTATAAAATCCTCACCTGACATGAGATATAAGATATCAAAATATTTGTGAAATGGATCCAGATATGTCTCGAAATTCAAGAAAACATTCTCAAGGGCCATACACTAAGTATTGAATGTGCAAAATATATCACACTCAACAGAGATACTGAAATAGTGTATGTATTAACATTCAAAAATAATTATTGCATTATGGAAAACAAAAAAAAAAAATTAATATAAAGGAGAAAAAAAGAGAACACTGGAAACCTTTACCTTATAGAATCATTCTGATGCATTGGCAAACAGAGCAGACCAAGATCAGACTGAGCAGTCTGATCAGGGTCTCCTGTTCGTTCAAACAAAATTGTGGCTCAGATATTCTACACAGTCTGCATGGCAAAGAAAAAATCTACTGTTTCATAAACCATTTAAAGTTCAGGCAATTAGTATTGAGTCATGAATATGTACATGAATATTCATGAGGTAAAGGTGTTTAACATATGCAATTGTGTTCTCCTATTGTTGTCTGATTGTTGCTACTTTTGACGCAAATTCTACACCATATACCTGATTTGCTACCTCCACCAGAATTTGTAAATTACGGCCATCCATCAAGCTTTTTCTAAAAATTATGTTATTGTTTTGGGGTTAACTGTTAGTTTTAATAAACATCTTGAAATATGCTAAGTATCACTCAAATGATCTGACACAATGATTGAAAAAAGCTATTTTTTAAACTCTTTGCCCAAAAACAACCTAATAAAAGCTATCACTGATGGTGATTCAAAATGGTCACAAATCTTTCAAATACACAAGTAAACAGGGTTTCACTAAGTTAACCTAAGCAAATTTTGAATGTATAATTTAGTCCTATAGCGATGTGACTGACATCCAGTTATTGATATAAGTGCATAATGGGCACCTGTGAAGGTACACTGACTTATCAAAAGGGGCACCTGTACAGATCCACTGACATACCAGAAAGGACACCTGTGTAGATCCATTAACCTACCATAAACAGGCACCTGTGTAGATCCACTGATCTACCATAAGCAGGCACCTATGTAGATCCACTTAACTACCATAAGCAACACCTATTTAGATCCACCATAAGCAGGCACCTGTGTAGATATGCTGACTTACCAGATGAGGCACCTGTATAGATACATTGACCTACCATAAGCAGGCACCTGTGTAGATCCACTGAACTACCACAAGCAGGCACCTATGTAGATCCACTGATCTACCACAAGCAGGCACCTGTGTAGATACACTGATCTACCACAAGCAGGCACCTATGTAGATCCACTGAACTACCACAAGCAGGCACCTGTGAAGATACACTGATCTACCACAAGCAGGCACCTATGTAGATCCACTGATCTACCACAAGCAGGCACCTGTGTAGATCCACTGATCTACCACAAGCAGGCACCTATGTAGATCCACTGAACTACCATAAGCAGGCACCTGTGTAGATCCACTGAATTACCATAAGCAGGCACCTGTGTAGATCCACTGATCTACCATAAGCAGGCACCTATGTAGATCCACTAACTACCATAAGCAGGCACCTATGTAGATCCACTGAACTACCATAAGCAGGCACCTGTGTAGATCCACTGAACTACCATAAACAGGCACCTATGTAGATCTACTGAACTACCAAAGGCAGGCACCTATGTAGATCCATTGAACTACCAAAGGCAGGCACCTATGTAGATCCACTGAACTACCAAAGGCAGGCACCTATGTAGATCCACTGACATACCATAAGCAGGCACCTGAATAGATACAATGACCTACCATGAGCAGGCACCTGTGTAGATCTACTGATCTACCATAAACAGGCACCTGTGTAGATCTACTGATTTACCATAAGCAGATATCTATGTAGATCTACTGATCTCCACACAGCAGGCACCTGTGAACAACTGATCTACCATAACAGGCACCTGTGTAGATCCACTGAACTACCATACAGGCTCCTATGTAGATCCACTGATCTACCATAAACAGGCACAAATGTAGATTCACAGATCTACCATACAGGCACCTATGTAGATCCACTGAACTACCATACAGGCACCTATGTAGATCCACTAAACTACCATACAGGCATCTATGTAGATCCACTGATCTACCATAAACAGGCACCTGTGTAGATCCACTGCTCTACTATACAGGCACCTATGTAGATCCACTAAACTACCATACAGGCATCTATGTAGATCCACTGATCTACCATAAACAGGCACCTGTGTAGATCCACTGATATACTATACAGGCACCTATTTAGATCCACTGATCTACCATACAGGCACCTATGTAGATCCACTGATCTACCATAAACAGGCACCTATGTAGATCCACTGATCTACCATACAGGCACCTATGTAGATCCACTGATCTACCATAAACAGGCACCTGTGTAGATCCACTGATATACTATACAGGCACCTATGTAGATCCACTGAACTACCATACAGGCACCTATGTAGATCCATACAGGCACCTATGTAGATCCACTGCTCTACTATACAGGCACCTATGCAGATCCACTGAACTACCATACAGGCACCTATGTAGATCCACTGATCTACCATAAACAGGCACCTGTGTAGATCCACTGAACTACCATACAGGCACCTATGTAGATCCCCTGATCTACCATAAACAGGCACCTATGTAGATCCACTGATCTACCATACAGGCACCAATGTAGATTCACAGATCTACCATAAACAGGCACCTGTGTAGATCCACTGATCTACTATACAGGCACCTATGTAAATCCACTGATCTACCATAAACAGGCATGTGTAATAAAAGTAACCAACCACAACAGCTTTTAAATCCACTGAGTTACCTTAAACAGAAACTCTGTGTAGATCCAATGATCTACTATTAGTGGGCCCTTGTGTAGATTCACCAACCTTCTTGAAGCTGACTGAAAGTCTCCCTCTCCTGAAAAATCTGAGCGACTGGAATGGGACTCAAACCACCAACAATCTTTTTCCACAGTGGATAATTATACTAATTACAAGAACGATCTTTAGGACATGTGTCACCTGCTGAAGCGTGATGGAAAAAGTGTGACGGACAGACAGACAGACGACAGAAAACTGATCCCTATGTGTCACTTCACTTACAGGTGCACAACATGGTATTGGAGATGGTGAATCAAGTCAGGATGTATGAAATTTGAAAGAAATGTTTACTAATGTGATTATTTCATCCAGATCCAGATTAGCTGGATGTCATTGACTTTAAAGTTGATTCTTGTTCTTCGAGAGGCGTTCAAATATGAATGCAATTAGGTTAATTTTCAGAAGTGTTTAACAAACAATGGCAAAATAATTATCTCAATCCTTCAAAATACTCACCACAATGTGAAATACAAATTTTCAGTCTTTAATCCAATTTTTAAAGGGGTTTTCATAATATGTCCAAGGAATACTGTTCAGACACTGGAAAATAGCCGAACCGAGATTTCTGCTCGTTTCATATTTTCTTCAAGCAAGGTGTTTTTTGAGCCTCGGATATAGGAAAAAGTCACAAGGGCCAAGATCTGGCGAATAAGGAGGGTGAGGAAGCCCGACAACCTTTTCCTATTTTAGATATTCAAATACAATGGCCACTCTGTGTGATGAAGCACTGTCCTGACACCAGGGAGACCAGCTGCTGGTTGAGGGTTTGCAAAATGTTTCTTTAGTTTATAAAAGACCTTGCCTTTGTAAAGCTTGCCATTTACAGATTTACCCTTTGGTATGGCAATTTGAATAGCAGGACCTTGATTTGTAAAGAAATTACATACATTACCTTTTTGATGCTCATGGTGCGTTTTGCTATGCAAGGTCTTTGGCTTCCTTTGGATGCCCATATTTTGTTCTTTATCTTTCTCTTGGGCTCATAAAAAAATGTCAGTTATGATATTTGCGAAAGATCAATTGTTGTATTTAGGGAAATGTTTCAACAATTGTTTGGCGATTCTTACCAGAGCAAGTTTTTGCTCTTCTTGAAAGAGATGGGGTACCCATCTTGCACTTATCCTTCTCAATTCTAAATCACGTCTTAGAATTGTATGAGCAGCTCCTGCTAAGGTACTAATGCATTGAGCTATATGCCTAATTGTAAATCTTGCATCGGCAGCATTCAAATCCTTTACTTTTTCAACTATTTTTGGCAAAGTTGCAGTTTTCGGACAGTGTGCATGAGGCGCATCTTTACTGAATCTACACAACTTTTAAATTTCTTACAGCACCATATGACAGATGAAAAAGAAAGTTCATTGTTCCCATAAACATGACATATTTCATTAAATAATTATGTCTTTCGCTTGTATACCAAGAATACAGCAGTTCTTGATATAGGATCAAATTTGTTCAGTGAAAATAGACCTTTTCCCTACCATTTTAGCTTTAGTGTACACGAGTATACAGTGTTAATCTAGATATTGTCAACACTTGGCTGAACAGATTTAAACATGTATGGTATCAATGGAGAGCTTACACAACCCTCTATGTGATATATGTGCCTATTTGGTGCAAACTGGGGTTTAAAGCGAAATATTGGCCTAGTTGCATTCATATTTCAACACCCCTCGTTGCACTGACTGACAAAGGCTGTCATGAAACTGAATTTTGTTGTGCATTCAGTCAACCTAATGGGAGCTAATGTGAGCGGTTTGACTCCTGTTTAATCGCTGTGTTATGAATGTTAGCTGGGTACCAACTCACAACCGTGAGCGAATGTTCGTTTGACTGAATGCAGTCCTGATCTGAAACATCTATCAAGGAAAGCTTTTCCCATACAGTCATCATCATGTGAGAGAAATACAATTATAAAAGCTGTAAAATAATATTATTTCAGATAATAATCCAGACATGTTGTTTAGAAGCATGTAATGGAAACACGCAAAAGTTAAAAGAGGTATCCCAAAAGCAATAATAATGTTTAATGACACAGCAATTTAATCAGTCCTATATGAAGAGACTATAATTCACTCCTAGTTACCATAAAGGACATCCAACATCTTTAAAAACTGTCCCATATAGCACACTTTCTCACCAGCAGTATGTAAATTTGTTCTCAAGCAATTAGCAATGCCTTAAAAGTATCTTCAGAATTTGAGGAGAACCATCCTACTTATTTCCTCTATGTCTGATGAAATTTAGAAATCTTCTCCATCTTTTTTTGCTCTGCATTCAAGATCAAATCTTAAAATGAGGCTTCAGGAAGTAGTTTCTATAAACACATATCATTTCCCCATACTTGACAACTAAAGTTGTACTTAAATCTGATGAGCAGCATTCTGGAGGAAAAACTAACTGGGCCTGATCTCTTAATGAGGATAAGGAACAAGCCTGTATGGTATCAAATACCTGTAAACAAAGATTATGCAATGCATTATGAGTAAAAACAACATGGAGCGTAAATTTGGAAAGCTAACAAACAAGCATTTTCTCTCTGGTAAAATAGATGATACGAATAATAGAAAAGAAGAAAAGTTGCAGAGCAAACAAGTGAAATTCCTCACAGTTAAATTAGCTTATACAAATTACAAAAACACACACACACACACAAAACAACAAAAAAAACAAGAGGGCCAAGATGGCCCTTGATCGCTCACCTGAGAAAGATGATTGCTTAAGAAATAAAGATGCTAGAGTGTAAAAGTGAAATCTGGCTTTTTTTATGGTGAAAAGGGCATAACTCCTAAATTACCTAGTCAATATAAGTTATAATTAAACCCGATTGCGAAATTATGGGCATAAACATTGTCTTAAAGTTTAAAAAAGATTGCTAAAAAAATGAAGATGCTAGAGTGTAATCAAAGTGAAATCTGGCATTTTTTTATATTTAAAGGGACATAACTCCTGACCTAATCAACAGATCTCAGCTTAAATTGAACTCAATCGAGACATTATGGTCATAAGCTTTGCCATAAAGTTTGAAGATGATTGCTCAAGAGATGAAGATGCTAGAGTGTAAACAAAGTGAAATCTGGCATTTTTTATATAAAGGGCTAACTCCTACCTAATAACGATCTCAGCCTAATAAACTCAATTGAGACATTATGGTCATAAACATTGTCATAAAGTTTGAAGATGATTGCTCAAAAGATGCAGATGCTAGAGTGTAAACAAAGTGAAATCTGGTATTTTTTTATATTAAAAGGGGCTTAACTCCTGACTTAATCAACTAATCTCGGCCATATTTGAACTCAATAGAGACATTATGGTCATAAGCACTGCCATAAAGTTTGAAGATGATTGTTTAAAAGATGCAGATGCTAGAGTGAAAACAACGTGAAATATGGCATTTTTTTTAATATGAAAAGGGGCATAACTCCTGACGGATCTCAGCCATAATCAAACTGAATCAAGACATTATGGTCATTAACATTGTCTTAAAGTTTGAAGATGATTACTTAAGAAATAAAGGTGATAGAGCGTAAACACTAAAAATTGATGACGCCGCACGACGGACAACAGACGCTCACGGGATCACAACAGATCACCCTGAGCTTTGCTCAGGTGAGCTTAAAACCAGACAGCCATGATGGCCCTGGATCGCTCACCTGAGTATAGGGTTACCCAAGGAACATCAGTCTGTATTAAAATATTTTGAAATCTGGCCAGTAGTTTTGAAGGAAATGATCCCTGCAAAGTTTTATCAAATTCTGTCCAGAGGTCATTTTAAGATTTCAATGTATACATTTAAGGCAAATTAGTCCTGCCCCTTGCTGCCATTTTTTTTTATGGATCAGAATAATTTTAGCAACTTTTGTAACGCTTCACCGAAGGATCATGTCTTTTAGAGATTTTACTATACACATATAAGGCACATTAGCCCCGCCCTTGGTAGAGCTATGTTTTTTAACGGATCGGAATAATTTTAGCAACTTTTGTAAATTTCACAAAATGATATATTCCCTGCCAAATTTAATCAAATTCTGTCCAGCAGTTTCAGAGATGTTGTTGTTCAAAGATTTCAATATAAACATATAGGCAAATAAGCCCCGCCCGTGGCGGCCATGTTTCTTTTACGGATCGGAATAATATTAACTTTTGTAAAGCTTCACCCAAGGATCATCCTTGCCAAATTTAATCAAATTCTGTCCAGTGGTTTCAGAGATGTTGTTTACAGATTTCACTACATACATTTAAGGCAAATTAGTCCCGCCCCTGGTGGCCATTTTTTTTTTTCAGATCGGAATAATTTTAGCAATCTTGGTAGAGGGTACCCAAGGAACATCTGTTCCAAAACATTTCGAAATCTGACCAGTAGTTTTGAAGAGAAAGATTTTTAAAGTTTTCATATTTTTTTTCTTTCCATTGCCATGGTAACCAGAGTTCTGCATTGATCAAGTTTATCTTAAGTAGCAACTTTTGTAATGGTTCACCCAAGGATCATCACTGCCAAGTTAAATCAAATTCTGTCAAGCGGTTTCAGAGGAGATGTCAGTTAAAGCAAATTGTTGACGAAGCACATCAAACGAATGACAACAATGGACAAAGGACACAGGGTGATCCTAATAGCTCACCATGACCACTTTGTGCTCAGGTGAGCTAAAAAGAGAAAGTTTACAGAGCAACAAATAACTGAAATTTCTCATTAAAATAACAGGAACAAGTTAAGATGGCAGATACAGGCCATGTGCAAAAAGATTTACAGTCAAACCTGTACCAACAGTCACTTTGGAACAGCACACACCAGATTCCCCCCATGCATTATTGTTCTTAGAATTAACTGTAAACAATGGTCACCTGCCTATAACAGTCAACAGTCAATAATATCATATCCCTGCTGTGCTAAAAGCCCTTAGAACAACGATCGCTAGGCAACTCGACAGCCTTACTGCCATGCAGGTGGGGCATGTGTCGCCAGTTTCCGGTAACACCTGGGGATATGAAGGTGCCAGCAGACATCTCAGTACACAGGGGAGGGAGTGAGGTAATGATCTGAGGGGGTGAATTCTCATTGATTAACTGGTATGAGATGCTAAGCAACTTCGTCTCAGCTAACAACCTAAATGAGCCTGTTTGATTAATTGTTGTTTTAACACCTCTTACAATGGCTAAAATTATCCACAATCTGTTATCAATGGATGAGTATTCATTAATTTGTCACCCAAATAGAAACAAGAGGGCCAAGATGGCCCTTAATCGCTCACCTGAAAAAGATGATTGCTTAAGAAATAAAGATGCTAGAGTGCAAACAAAGTGAAATCTGGCTTTTTTGATAGTGAAAAAGGAATGACTCCTAAATTAACTAGCTTAATATCAGTTATAATTGAACCCGATTGCGAGATTATGGTCATAAACATTGTCTTAAAGTTTAAAAATGATTGTTTAAAAAATAAAGATGGTAGAGTGTAAACAAAGTGAAATTTGACATTTTTTTTATATTAAAAGGGGCATAACTCCTGACCTAATTGACCGATCTCAGCCATAATCAAACTCAATTGAGACATTATGGTCATAAACAATGTCATAAAGTTTGAAGATGATTGCTAAAAAAAACGAAGATGCTAGAGTGTAAACAAAGTGAAATCTGGCAGATTTTGAATATGAAAAGGGGCATAACTCCTGACCTTATTGACCAATCTCAGTTATATTCGATCTCAGTCAAGACATTATGGTCATAAACATTGTCTTAAAGTTTGAAGATGATTGCTTAAGAAATGAAGATGATAGAGTGTAAACACTAAATTGTTGACAATGCACGACGGATGATGGACACTCACCGGATCACAATAGCTCAACCTGAGCTTTGCTCAGGTGAGCTAAAAAAACAACAAAAAGCGTTAATAGCTTAAACAAACAAAGCAATCAAGTGGGTATTTTTTTTTTCTTAAGAGAGAGAGAATTATAAGAAAATGATTTAATGGTGAAACAAACATGAATAAGGGGAAATCACTCTTTTATTATCGCAATACAAATGCCCGCGGATTCTAAATAAATTGTAACATGGAAGATTTACATTTGTAAACGTACAATTAACACACAAAATGCAAAGGTAAATTTCAATGAAAATGCGTTTGTGTAATTGATTTAATTCCTTTATGAAAAAAAAAAGTATATTTAAGTTGCTTGTGCACGTTTTAAACTTCGTACGAATATAGCAATCTTTGTTTTTATAAAGCAAAAGTTGTTTTTTTCTGTCTATATACAGGTATATGACTTTTATGTATAATATATCAAACTTAAAATCATAACTGACTGACCCTCCGAATAAAGGTCACCTGTCAGCAACAGCCACTTTTGCATTTTCCCCTGCCTGACTGTTGTTCACAGGTTTGACTGTACATGCAAATAATTCTCTGGATGGTCAAAAAAGAAGATCCCTTATCATGTGTTCCATTACATTACAAATGCCATTACTAGAAAACCATTGACGCAAAGCATAAAAGACAATGTAGAAAAAATAGACATTAAAAGAAGTGATATCTGAATGAATGGACATAAGAAAGGTATAAAAATGTACAAATGTAGTAAACAGGAAAGTGTTGTAATATTTAAACAACATCAGCACCAACATTAGTTGCATCATCATTATCATTTACAACAGAAACATAATCACCACCACCAGTTAAAATCTCAGATATTTATCTTAACTTGCAATCCTGTTCTGCCAGCTTGACATCAACTTTTTTTTTAGATATCAACACTGATATTTCTAATTACCTTTAAGGTGAAAAATGAAATAAAGAGAATGATGGGTAATTATCAATGGATTCCTTTATTGTGCATGCCTTTTTCAAATTATGTATTTCCCAGGTTTAGACCTGTAGTTTCATATACAATGTCCGCAAGATACACACCCTATATTGTCCACAATAAACTCATCATAGTTGCATGCATGGTAGAAAAAAAAGGGGGCATTACATTTTCAGTCAAGTGCTCAGACACAGTTTATAATTTGAATTCAAAAAGTCGCCACCGAATCACAATTTTTGCCAATGATCAGGTTTGATCATGGGCCCAAAATCTTAACAGTTTACTTGACTCCTTCTCTGTTGCACAATAACACTCTGTTAGTCTGCAATCCAATCTGTAAGGCTACCAGATTTTAACAAGGGCTCTTCCTCTCCTATATAAATGATTGTATGTATTCAATCTGATTTATGAGCAATCCAACAAGAGCGTTCTTTGGAACATGTGTGTCACCTGCTGAAGCATGACGAAAAAGTATGACAGACAGACAGATAGACGGACAGACAGACGATGGAAAAGTGATCCTAATATGTCACCCTGCTTACAGCAGGCGACACAATAACTATGCTGGGATAACAGGTCAATGGTTGATCTGGTTAACACAAAATAACACATTGCTTTGTTTGTGATACCGGTCATGTGCAAGTAATCTTGCCATGAATTGAAAAGATTGGGATTGAATTTTCATGGCTAAAAAAATTAATGGAAAAGTCTTTTGCAAAGTGAGCCCAACCAATCCTTAAATAATCCTACAAGACCAGACCGGATTTCCACTGTAAATTCCAACAGAAGTGATACACAGTGTCGTTGCTCCCTTCACCAAAAACAGTAATTCCATTACAAAGTCATCTCAGATTTGCTCAACATATGGAAATATAGCCAAGCTCCTAATTTTTCTTGCATCTGTTTAGTTTTTCCTAATGTGGGAGACCTGGTGTATCTTTAGTTGACACTAGAAATTCTTTCCACTGGTCAATGCTGACACCATAGACCATATAACACTAAAGACCTAATAACCTAATGGAGATCCACAACTCTGATATAGGTAAAGAGCAAGTCAAGAGAAGTTCTGTTAAGTTATGTTTACGATCATGTGTCCGCAAGGTAACATGAGATGATTGTGTTAAATTGCTCATATCAGTTATAGTCTCCCAGTGAACTGCAGATCTCTTTTATGAGTGATATTGTGAAGCATCTATCTGTTAAGCATCTGCAAGATGTTAAGCGTCTCAGCAAGATCTCATTCAAATCCCATTCCCCTAATTTTTTTCGTCACAAGAAAAAACATTACTTGAACAGTTTCACATCTCTGTTGAATTCTAGGTCTTTGCCCACACTGTGTGCCATTTTCCCTCAGTCAGGGGCTGTAACTCTGCTATGAATCAATCAATTTCAAAACAAAACTCCAAGTGCACAAACTTCCAAAGCTGGTAAACACATTCCCATTAAGTTCATGATTCTGCCTTAAATAGCTTAGAAAGTATTTGTGACACAAAAATTTGTGACAGAGATTTAAGACAAATCTATATTTCTGAGTTCAACTCCTTGCTCCTCAGAAGCGTGAGCATAAAAAGTAATTTGCAAACAATAATATTAACAGTGTTATAATGGAGAGACACTGTAGCTCTAGCTATATAAGCTACTGTCTGGTAATTATCTCCCTTGCTTCAAAGGTAGATCCAGGCCTGTATTATACTTTTTAAGTATGATTTTCATACTCTGACTCGAAATAGGCCCATTAGTTTCAGTAAGAATTTGAGCATGATCCTCCAAATTTCGGCCAGAGATCATACTTAAGTATTTTCAATAACACAGGGATCAGACTGACTGGACCAGTTTAACCCTTTCACTGCCAGGTCCCCAATAATATATTAACAGGCTATTTGCCAGAGAATATCTTAAAAATTCCTAAGAAATAACAGGCTATTACTGTACTAGCATAATGTGGCTGCTTCCCTTTCGCTGCCAACAGGATAGGTGAACCCGTCTTACACAGAAGACAGCGTATTTGCCAAAAAGACAGGTTTATCTGTTATGGAGGTTTCCACATTGGAAACCCCCTAAAACGAATGAACTCATCTAGTTGGCGAATATGCTGTCTCATGTGTAGGACGGATTCTTTTGCATTTTGTCCTGTAGGCAGCGAAAGGGTTAAGATAAAGTAAGAGGCTGTCGTATCATCCCATTTGTCTACAGCATGATATATTACCCTCAGACACCACTTCTTCTGTCTCAAGTCCCAAAAATGACTGAAACACTGTCATGACTGTCAGAGAAACATGTAACACAAACAAACAAAACAAACCTACCATGACAAGATGAAAGACCGGCGGTCACCATGGCCTAGACTGCAATTAAGTGCCAAATTATTCCTATATCAGAATCTTCAGTATTATAATAATTGCCACTTTACTACCTCAGCTGGTAAGCTGAGTCAAAAGTAATGGCAAACAAGTATTTATCACAGGTTTTTTTCATTCCCAGGGTAGTATCACCATCATATATGTTTTTGTATGTAACAGGATAGGTAATATAACATACAAGAGGGCTAAGATGGCCCTTAATCGCTCACCTGAAAAAGATGATTTCTTAAGAAAAAAAGATGCTAGAGTGCAAACAAAGTGAAATCTGGCTTTTTTTTTATAGTGAAAGGGGAATAACTCCTAACTTAACTAGCAGATATCAGTTATAATTGAACCCGATTGCAAGATTATGGCCATAAACATTGTCTTAAAGTTTAAAAATGATTGTTTAAAAAAATGATGATGGTAGAGAGTAAACAAAGTAAAATCTTGCAATTTTTATGTTAAAAGGAGCAAAACTCCTGACCTAATTTGCCCATCTCAGCCATATTTGAACTCAATCGAGACATTATGGTCATTAACATTGCCATAAAGTTTGAAGATGTTTGCTAAAAAAATGAAGATGCTAGAGTGTTAACAAAGTGAAATCTGGCATATTTTGATATTAAAAGGGGCATAACCCCTGACCTTATCAACTGCTCTCAGCTTAAATTGAACTCAATCGAGACATTATGGTCATAAAGATTGCCATAAAGTTTAAAGATGATTGCTCAAAAGATGAAGATGCTAGAGTGTTAACAAAGTGAAATCTGGCATTTTATGATATTAAAAGGGGCATAACTCCTGACCTAATTGACCTATCTCAGCCATAATTGGACTCAATTGTGACATTATAGTCATAAACATTGTCTTGAAGTTTGAAGATGATTTCTCAAAAGATGAAGATACTAGAGTGTAAACAAAGTGAAATCTGGCATTTTTTTATATTAAAAGGGGCATAATTCCTGACCTTATGGACCGATCTCAGTCATAATCAAACTCAATCGAGACATTATGGTCATAAACATTGTCATGAAGTTTGAAGATGATTGTTCAAAAGATGAAGGTGATAGAGTGTAAACAAAGTGAAATTGGGCATTTTTTAATACCCCTGCAAAATGCTTTGATACAGATGAAAGTCAGACTCCAGGCAGAGCATAAATAAAAACCTGTATATATAGTATATTGGTTATGATAGTAAGTAATAAGTAAGTAAAGTTTTTATTTAAAGTGGATAGAGAGTCAGTTATGCTTGTTTGGAACAGTAGTTTAAAAGTGTAGAGTAACAGTTCTTGGACACTGCACTTCTCCTAGTTGCCATCAGATTCTGCTTACATTTTAAGTTTCAAGTAAATACCATGTATAATATTCAAGTCATGTTCAGGACAAGAAAAACAGCAATTTAACAAAGGGAGATAATTAAAAAATGGGACCAGGTAGCGTTATAGTTCTTGGACACTTCTCTTTTCCTAGTTGCCATCTGTTTACATTTTAAGTTTTAAGTCAATACCTTGAATAATTTTTGAGTTATGTTCCGGGCAAGAAAAAACAGAATGAAACCAAGGGAGATAATTCAAAAATGGGATCAGGGCAATAAGTTTGCCATCTTTGAGACAACTCAAGTGAAACTTATGTCGAGCACATCTCCAGCTGATTATCAATGTACACACAAAATTAGAACTGAATTGGTCAAGAAATGTAGAAGTTTGTGTCACTAGATATTTAGAGTCAAATCAGGGGCAATAACTCTGCCATCTTTGAGACAACTCAAGTGAAATTTATGTCACGTACCTCTCCAGCTGATTATGAATGCACACACATAATTCGAACTGAATCGGTAAGAAATGTACAAGTAGTTTGCATCACAAGTTTATGGGATGGACGGACAGACTGACAAACCAACAGACCGACAGACTGACTCCTATATATACCCCCTTTCAAACTTTGTTTGCAGGGGTATAATAAACAACAAACAAAACTCATGAATACTCATGTGCAATCTTATGACAGCTGTGTTGATTTTTTAATAAGACCATAAGTATTTAAATCATATAATTGGCATTTAGTAATTATAGTCAAACATATAAATTTTTATCGAACTTGTTAAGGAATATAATTATTTTTAAGGCTTGTAAAAACTTGCTTGTCTGCAATTTATTTGTGGTTACAAGGAGAAAAATTTAAACACTCTACAACAGAGACCTTCTTTTATTTCTTTATAACGTTATTATGGAGTAAGAAACAAATTGGTTAGGTTGAAATTTATTAACAAAACAAGTTTTAACAACTTATACTTAACCCTCCAGATAGTTCCTGGGTTGGAACATTACTTTAAGCCTGCAAAGGTCATGAAAAATCATTGCTCCAATGGGGTTTGAACTCACAATCTTCAGATCCACAGTTGAGTATGTTCCACTGGACCATGGTGCCTCAAATTGTTAAAATTCAAGCAACTACAAAAGATTCACTTTGTGTGTAAAACAGATCAAATTAGAGAAGACAGAGTATGAAATTACTTGTAGTCAAGTCTTAGTTTTTTTCTGTAATTATTTTCTTTGTAACAATTTAAAATAAAATCAATGCTCAATTTCCTGTCTCAATTTCCTTGTATTAACCTTGGTTTACCTAGTTACCATGAGGAAATGCAATTATTTCATGATGCCTAGCAGCTTCACCAAGGGTTTCCATATAATAATTTTGATTTTATTCCATGAATTCTGTTCTTGACTTAGATTTGATCCTGATTTTATAACTACAGCAAGGTGAATTAGCGTTGATGTACCAGGTTCTGGGATAGGCAGCTGAAGGCTACAGTATCTAACACTACAGAATCCAGTTAGTGCCACTTTGAATGTCATGTGTCGCTGTAAGGAAGTGATGCACGACAATATGAAACAACGCACAACATTTGTAAATGACACACGATATTATTAAATGACACACAATGCCACATGACAACCAACAGCGTGCAAATGTTGCATTGATTCATCATAATTTTTTATGAAATATCGTAATAAATATTGAGTGTTGTTTCAAAATGGCACATGTCGCTTTGCATTGTTGTGTGTCATTGCATGATGTCATGCTAATATCGTGTGTGGCGTGGAAAGGTCAACGCACGACATTTGTTAACAACACACATCAATATGAAATGACACACGACAATGCAACAAAACACACAACATTATAGTACGCAGTTTGATCATGACACACGACATTATAAAACAATGCATGACATTGCGACGCGATACATGACAATGCGACACGATACTTGACTTTATATCGCCCAAATATTGTGTGTCAACCAGTGCACTAGTAATTAGTCTGTGTTATAGTAAACTTTTTCAATAATGCAGTGCGATTATAAAACATTACTCTATCACCATATAGACACTGGCAGACACCTGACAATTGCACGCTATAATGTGGAGCTTAAATTGTCGTGCTTTGTTTTATTATGTCGTGTGTAGCAATTAAATTGTGATACAACACAGGACAACTCCACGACATTTGCCTGCTATAATGTCATGAGTCATGTCATGTGTCGCATTGTGTATCTTTTGATAATATCGTGTTTCATTTCGAATTGTCGTGTGTCGCCTTCATACAGCGACACACAACATTCAACGTGGCACTAACCAGATTCCGTATAACACCCTCTCTCCACAAATCTCTGTCTAGCAGTTTATCTACATATAATCATGTATTTTTAATTTTATCAATTCATATGAAAATAAACCCCTTACCATTGACTCTCTAAATGCCCCCATGGCTTCGTAATTTTCAGGATACCGTATAACCCCACTTATATGCCCCTATGGCTTCACAATTTTGAGGATACCGTGTAGCTCCCCATTTAAAAACCCCCATGGCTTCACAATTTCCCTCTGACTTCACAATTTTAAGGCTACCATATAACCCAATTTAAATGTCCCTATGGGTTCACAATGTTAAGGATACCGTATAGCTCCCCATTTAAATGCCCCATGGCTTTACAATGTTTAGGATACCATAAAACCCCATTTCGTTGTACCATTAGTTGTTTAAGGGGACTCTTGCTGATTTATTGGTAATAGTGAAAAAGTGCAAACCATGATCAGACTGCACTAATGTGCAGGCTAATCTTGGTCTGCAAAAGGCAGTCACAGTACCCATGGCATTGTAAAGGTTAATATCCAGGAAAAGAAATCTTGCTCCACCTGCAATATAGGCTGATTGCAGTGACAGTCAACTCTCAAATAAAAACTTAGGGACTACCTGTCAGCAACTTAAGAAGAGAATTATTTTATTATTCATGACCTTTATTTAATTTAAGTGCCAGTTCTCATGTGCTTCGCATAAAGGCTGAGCTCACACTTATTTATTTCACAAAACCTGGACAAACAGACTGGAATTTTTTTCTTTTATTTTGATGAACTAGACAGGTTTTTTTTTTTTCTTCAAATTTTAGATGAACTAGACTTTTCAAAATGGTTTTTGGTTAAGTACAGTCATAACTAGACATAACAGGACAGCTAGAAAATGCAGCTGCAGTCATTCTATCAGTTACTGAAATAATAATTTTTATTACCTGATTATTTTAGGGTAAAGTACAGCAAAAAACCTTGGACAAATACAAAATGCAGTTGCAGCTATTTCATCAGTTTCTGACATAAAAATGAACTTACCTCTATTCCTCTTATCGGGAAAGCTCTTTATGATGCGCTTTTCTGTCGAAAATGACAGACTGATCCTTCTAAATCAAAACCTTACTATTTAAAAAGACATAAGCCTGTCAATGCGCTCCTTGAGGGCTGGTAATAAAGTTCAAAATAGGTATTGATTTAATGCAGTCTGCAGGAAGGTCATTTGAACTTTTCACAGCCTTCAAGTCAAGTTTGGCAAAGATTTTATATATCTGCATTTAAACATGAACCAACAGCATGCGCTCAAGACTGAGGTTCAATTTTCTTAAAAAGAGTTACTGTATGACATTACCTTGAGCTTTAAAATCATATACTGCTGTTAAAATAAAGTAGTAAAATGATATTATTTTTTTGACTACAATTTTTTTTTTTTTTTTTTAAGTCAGGAATTCCCTAAGGAACTATGCAAGGGATGATCTGAAAATCTAAAATATTTTAATATTACTGGAAACTGATAACCTATGTACAGTCCCCTGTGACTGAGAGGGTTGGACAACAGACTCAAAAGCGGAAGATTTTGGGTTCAATCCCTGACCTTGACATACCAAAGATGTTACAAATGATACTGGTAGCTCCTTGCTTGGCACTGAACAAGTAGATATAGTCTCAACTGTCCATGAGATATCCCCCCCCCCCACACACACACAGGGCTCAAATTTAATATTTTTTCCCCACTTGGAAAAAAATGCAAGTGCTTTTAATTTTAACTTGCAAATTCCCAGTCTTACCCGCCAATTATTTTACATTCATAGAAATAATTAGCTTGTATATTATTAGGATTAGGATTACAGATTTTTATAAACATTGTGTGAAAAAAGGAGAAATGATTATGCCTTCATGATATTTATTTGTCTACAATTGCTTCAATAATAAGGATTTTAATATTTATACATTTAAGTTCTTTGACATAACTAGATTTAAAAACAAGAGGGCCATGATGGCCCTGGATCGCTCACCTGGTATCATTAGGCTATGTAAAATCAAGTGACCCCTGGGGCAGAGCCAATTTTGACCCCAGGGTCATGATTTGAACAAACTTTGGTAGAGGTCCATTAGCCCATGTTACATACCAAATATCTAAACTCCAGACCTTGTGGTTTTTGAGAAGAAGATTTTTCTAGTTTTTTTCCAAAATAAGTCTACGTAAAATCAAGTGATCCCTGGGGCAGGGCCAATTTTCACCAAAAAACCCCGGCCTTTTTTAAAAAAGATTTTTTTCAGGTTTCTTCTATATTAGTCTATGTTAAATCAAGTGACCCCTGGGGTGGGGCCAATTTTGACCCCAGGGTCATGATTTGAACAAACCTAGAAGAGATCCACTAGACAATGCTACACAAGAGGCTTTGTGGTTTCTGAGAAGATTTTTCAAGTTTCTTCCTATGTAAAATCAGGGACCCCTTTGGTGGGGCCAAATTTGACCCAATGGTCATGATTTGTAACAAGAGCTGTCAGAGGACAGCACGCTCGACTATTCAAAATGCTTGTTGGTAAATCAAATGAAATCTATTTAAATTCTTGCCCTTCACATTCCCTGTACATAATAATAGTCAAAAATGATATACCTTGATAGTCTGATACCCCTTAATATATTTATGATGTCTAAAATCAATCCCATGCCTAGTTAATGAGACATAAGCACAATAACACTGTGCATGCAAACTTAAACCAAAAATCCAAGTTAGAAAAGGGCCATAATTTGCATCAGTCCATAAGTTATCCTCCTGTTTTCTGATGCCCTTGAAGACACTCCTTAACTTTCTAGTCAATTCCACAAGCGATTTCGGAGATATAAGCTTGATAGTAGCTTGAATGCAAAAATTTAACCAAAATTCTAAGTTAAAAGGGGCCATAACTTGTAATATATTCCATCAAAAGTTATCTACCTTGATAGTATGATACACTTAAACATATCAAAGATATTTCAAATCAATCCCATGCCTGGATACTGAGAAATAAGCATGAAAGTACCTTGCATGCAAAACTTTAACCAAAATTTCTAAGTTCAAAAAGGGGTCATAACTTGTAATATATTCCATCAAAAGTTATCTACCATGAAAGTATGATACCCCTAAACATATTAAAGATATTTCAAATCAATCCCATGCCTGGATACTGAGATATAAGCATGAAAGTACCTTGCATGCAAAACTTTAACCAAAATTTCTAAGTTAAAAAGGGGCAATAATTTGTAACATATTCTATCAAGAGTTATCTACCATGAAAGTATGATACCCCTAAACATATAAAGATGTTTCAAATCAATTGCATGTTTGATACTGAGATATAAGCATGAGAGTATCTTGCATGCAAAACTTTAACCAAAATTTTTAAGTTAAAAAGGGGCCATAATTTGTAATATATTCCATCAAGAATTATCTACCTTGGTTGTATGATGCCCCTAAACATATTCATAAACTTTCAAGTCAATACCATGAATGGTTATTGAGATACAAACTAGATAGTAGCTTGCATGCAAAACTTTAACAGAGCTCCAGATAAGGCGCGTGAATGCGTTATCACGCATTCAAAATATAAAAATACGCATTGAAAATCATTTTAAAGCGTCATATAACGCATTAAAATATATGTTCACGCATTCCGATTAATTTCCGTACGTTATATATACACCGGCCGAATGGAAATGTGTACAGTACCGGTGCAGGTACGGGTTCGTGCGATGCGGATTAAATTCACTGACTGGCTTCGTTTTCTCGCTTTAATGGTATTGTAAGTAGTGCGTACACTTCGGTAACCCGTCTACCCTTATTTGGCATCACAAAATGTCGTCTACACGAGGACGAAAGCGAAAGTTGTCAACAGAATTGGGGACATTGTACAAATTTTTAAAGCGCGAGGAGGAAGGTAGCTCATCTATAGCTCAGTCGATTGTAAAAAACTGTTCTGGAATTTAAATGACTAAATGTTGGCCTTTCACTAGAAAACTGTCGCCTTTCCCTATAGAAACACATTCTAATATTTAGAGTGCAAATACTCACTAAGAAAAAAAAAAAAAAAATTCCTTTTGAAAAACTGAATTACAAACTTTAACAAATCTCTCAGCGGTCGTCCTTCAGGAAAAAAAAAAACAAACGAAAAAACAAATGGTGATGCAGATTGAAGGAGCCTTAAAGCAGCAAGCTCAAACAGATTTTTATAATGAGTTGTATTACAATGTGTCTGTGTGTCTAAAACTTGCTGAATTTTACAGAACTTGACTGTATGACTATTTCAACACAGGGAGTGTTAAATTGAGAAGCATTTTTAAAAGTTTAAGGAGTTTTTTTTTTTTAAGTCATTTGAACACAAGGAAGTGTTATAGTACTGTACAGAAGTTTTATGACAGTTCAATGTTGCAAGTTCCCTGATGTCCACAGGAAGTGGCAGTGTTCCAGTTACCAACCCATTACCTAGAGTATATAGATACCTTATTTGAAGAATTTATACAAGTAAATTGTGCTTATATCATCATTTTATTTCAATAGAGGAGCATTTCGTTGGCTTCTCAGTGTTTCACTCTTTACATTACAAAACTAGGGAGTGATCACTCTTTAGGGAAAAAAATTATCTGGAGCTCTGCTTTAACCAAATTTTCTATTGCATGCAAAACTTTAACCAAAATTTCTAAGTTAAAAAGGGGCCATAATTCATATTAAATTCAGTCAAGAGTTATCTACCTTGGTTGTCTGATGCCCCTGAACATATTTATAAACTTTCAAGTCAATACCATAAATGGTTATTGAGATATAAGGTTGATAGTAACTTGCACGCAAAACTTTAACCAAAAGCTGCAACGCCAACGCCGACGCCAGGGTGACTACAATAGCTCTCATATTCTTCGAATAGTCGAGCTAAAAACGTGGTAGAGACCCAGTAGACAATGCTACATACCAAATATCTAAACTCCAGGCCTTGTGATTTCTGAGAAGAAGAATTTTCAAAAAGCACCCCTGGTGCTGGGCCAATTTTGACCCCAGGGCCATGATTTGAACAAACTTGGTAGAGATCCACTAGACAATGCTACACACCAAATATCTTAACTCTATGTGTTGTGGTTTCTCCCCGGGGCGGGGCCAATTTTCCCGGGAATTTAATTGGAATACATACAAATATCTAATTTCCAGGCCTTGTGGTTTCTGAGAAGATTTTTCAAGTTTTTTTCTATATTAGCCTATGTAAAATCAGGTCCCTGGGGCGGGGCCAATTTTGACCCCAGGGCCATTATTTAAACAATCTTGGTAGAGAGTCATAAGATCATGCTACATACCAAAAATCAAAAGGCTAGGCCTTGTGGTTTTGGAGAAGAAGATTTTTAAAATTTTCATTTTTAAAATCTATTTTTAGCTCCTGTGACCTAGATTTTTGACCAATCAAAATAATCTTAACAACTTTGGTAAAGGGCCCCATAATGAACATTCCTGTGAAGTTTTATCAAAATCCAATGAGTAGTTTAGAAGGAGATGTTGTTTAAAGAAATTGTTGACGACCGACGCACGCACGCACGGACCACGGACAAAAGGCGATCACAAAAGCTCACCATGAGCACGTTCCAAAAATGGAAATCTTTTGTTTTGACATCGCAGTCTGCCCAAACATACCCGATTAGATCAGCACTCTCCTTACCCTTATGTAAAAGCCCAACCGAGAGATACTACAAAGTAATCATACAGATACAGATAGACTTCAATTGAAGATCGAAATCAGCATCAAACGCATTTCTACTGGAAACTGGGACTAGTGTAAAATTCGGCTTTTGAGGTCGATATGAGGGTGTGGGTAACTGTTATTGATTGAAATTAAAAATTTTATAGTAATATCAACTTTAATAATCAGATTCATAATTAGAAAAAAACTGGTATCAAGTATTAATATTCATTAGGGGAAATATTATGGGTAAACAGCAGATGTTTTAACATATCTGAGTTTGGGTGTTGGGTACCTAAGTTGACAGACTGAACCCGCATTTTATACTAGTCATACAACAACTTACCGGTATAAATTTCATTTGTGATATATTTATAACGAGCCAGGATTGTTTAGTTTTGATAACATGATTCATTATTTTATTGAATTCATCTCATTTAACCTTGTATTGCAAGAACAAAACAGACATTAAACACTAGATAATGTAAGACTATAACATTACATTACAGCTTCCAGAGAAATAATATGATGGTGAAGAAGATTAAACTGAGTAAGTTTGACAAATATGAAATTTTAAGATCACTTGGGGACCCCTTCAATCTAGAATTATGGAGAAAAGCAGTAATACCCTGTCAAGTAAATAATTAAAACATCACATATTTGTCAGGAGAATTCAAGAGAAATTTGGAGAACCTAGAATGGTGTACTTAATTGCTTGTTAAAAATGAGTTTTCGGTATTACTCCAGGCATGTAGAGAAAACAAATGATGATAAGAAGCATTTACCAGGATGCGCTGGGAGCAGAGAACAAGTATGTTAAGGACAGGAACTATCTGGGAGATGAAATGGCAGCAGAGCTGATGATGCCGTAACGTAAAATGGTGATGAAAAGGAGAGAGAGAAGGTCTCTTAAGTAAGAGTAAACAATATTAACTTTGACTTATGACTCAGTGTGACCTTAGAGTCATGATGTAAACTTTTGCTCTGCTTAACTGATGCTACTATTTGGTTAAAATTTTTACCAAGTTTCATCTATTTCTAACCATAGGTTTCAGAGGACAAATTGTTGACATTACAGATGATGGACTGCAGGGTAATAATCCCAATAGCTCACCTTGAGCATGTTGTGCTCTGGTAAGCCAAAATCAACACAAAAAAATTTCTAAATCTTTAAGGTAGTAATAACATGTAAACACACTAATTTCAGTAACACTGACCTTGACCTTAATCCCAAAAGGAACCCAAAATTTTCCAATTCACACAAACTATCTATATATCTTATCTGGTTTAATATCTTATTCCAAATTTATAATGCAGAAATATAGAGTGATAATGAATTTCTTCTCTATATGCAAGTTAATAAAGGTTAGCAACAGCGATCTTGACCCAACTGACCTTATTTGCATGTACTGCATTCAAGCAAGCTATCAAAACACAAAGCCGTAATTTAAACTTACACGCACCTACTAGACTGATACCCAATATTCACAACTGATTCACTGTAGACTTAACAGAAAACATGCACATCATTAAGAAAGCTAAAATGGCCAATAAAATGACAGATATGTCGCCTATGTATAGAACACCTCTCTCCCCCTTGGCTACAAATATCATTCTGCAAGAATACCAAAGTGCACAAGTTCATGTCCTGAATCATATATCAATGAAGTTTAAAGTCTGTAGCACAAATACTTTCAGAGTTACCTGTGTCACAAACATAAATTTCCATAATTTTCAAAAACAAAGGCTCTTAACTCTATCAATTTTAACGAAGGTTCGATAAATATACCCTGGTGCACAAGTTCATGTCCTGATTAATATATCCATGAAGTTTCAAGTCTGTATTACAAATACTTTCATAGTTAGGTGCGTCATAAGCATAAAATTCCATAATTTTCAAAAACAAAGGCCCATAACTCTGTCAACTTCAATGGTGGTTGATGAAAATACCTAGGAGCGCAAGTTCATATCCTGAATAATATATCCATGAAGTATCAAGTCTGTTATACAAATACTTTCGGAGTTATGCATGTCACAAAGTTTCGGGGCAGACGTACGGACAGACAAAGGCAAATCTATATGCCCAACTCCATATTTGGTGGGGGCATAAAAACCTTGTTGGCCATGTTTGTTTACCATATGACTATGCAATGCAGCTTCAAATGGTACTTCCTCCTACCTCAAAACTTTTCTATGAAACATACCATTGAATAATTATAAAAGGAAAACTATACAGAAATGTTTTAAAACTCTTAGCCTATGCCATGCAAGCCTAGTAAATAAATTTCTTTACCACATTAAAGTAGGTAATTCACAGATATTTTCAACCCTAGCCTGTCCCTATTCATCTTTATCATTGCAGGAAGAACAAATAAGCAGCAGACTCTAATGCTGTTTTACAACACATAATACAATTCAGAAAAGCAATAAAATTATTGCAACACTTAGTTCTACTGCAATTCATTGCTAACCAGAAATGTCATACAACCAGGAAATGCAATTAAGTCATCTTGAATTACTCTATTCAATTATTGTTTAAGGGAATTGACGCCACTAAGCAGTGCTTAAACACATGGTGTCCTCAGTTTCATATGCCGTTCAGGTTTTAACTGATGTAAAGTACCATGATGTATAGTGCTCATCAATATATAGTGCACACCCCTAGTTTCAGGTCCAAAACCTTAAAAAACAGTAACTGGTGTTGCATGCAACACATGAGTCCCCTACCAGTGAGGTGCATAATTTTTCCATTACCATAGCAACCAGAATTTTGGTCCAAGAAAAATATCCAAATTGACATGCAGAATCTCCATACTGCCATCTATTCATATACCAAGTTTCATAATATTATTTTAAAACAGTTTTTAAGTCATTGCTGGATCCAGATTTCCAAACATTTGACAGACAGTGGGCAAACCTATACCGTATACATGTACACGGTCAGATTAGGCGCAGCTACGTATAAGGCGCATCCTAACTTTCAGGGCAACTTATTTGAGAAAAAAAATCACTTATCGTATCGTATGCAGCAAAATCTTGTTTTGAAATTTGCGCCGTCGTACATTTTGACAGACCGAAAGCTATCCGTACGTCACCGGGCTAATCATACGGTGAACCGTTTTATTTACACATGGCATAAGATTACCGTTAGACCGTTACATTAACGACGGGTAGGATAAAGGTGACACATTTTCATAACATGACATTACTCAACCATGTCCCCGCATTCTAACACTGGGGACCATTGTCACCTGTCAAAATTCTCCCAATTAACAAACATTACGTAACAATTGCCACCTGTCAAGTTTCTCCTATACATCATGAGGTCCCGTAAAATAAACTTATTTGTTTATATTGAAAATGGCTTCCATCAAGTTGTTTCAGTTTCTCACGATCATTTTATCATGAAATATACCTGTAGAATAACTAATAAGAACAAAAGCAATAATCTGGTATTGTTTATCATGGTTTCGTATAGACTTTGTGTCATATTATCGTATTCATTAGCTTTCAGTATATCCATTTTCTGAGATCGTATACCGGTAATTTTCACTTCTCGGTGATTGAAAAAAGAAACCTGAAAAGCTGTATATCATCATATAAGGCGCACCACCTCTATAAACTTGAAATTTCTGGAAAAAAAGTGCGCCTAATCTGCCGGTGTATACGGTAGTCCCCTCCTGTATAAACACCGGTACAGGACTTAGAGCAAACTCCGCCACAGTAGTTACCTCCCCTTACAGTTATCGATAACCACTGCCACCACAAGTAGATTCGGCTGATAAAGGACGGATCTAATTTTATCACTTTTGCCTTTAGTTTTGAATATATCGTATCAGTTTTGTTATATTTTACAAAAATAACATTCATTATTATGAGAAAAGTAAAAAATAAAATCATCATTAATTTATATAACTACAAGTGTTGGTCACATGGTTTCAACTATCATCACGTGAGTTGTGTGTTGGCAGTGGTTAAAGTAGTGTAGCGTGACGTAACTCGTGCGCGGAGTTCGGACTTCAAAATTGTTCCTCATACTTTGAGGAGGTCGTCATCTTGTTTTACCACAAGTGATTTGTGGGTTTTTAATGAAAGTTACACTGTGTTGGATATTAAAAAGTTAAAATTTAATATTAAAAAATGATTTGTGGGTATTAAATTGCAATCCAAGGCTGCATTCAGTTAACCATAACGCTTGCAACTGTTACAGATTTGGTCCCCTGCTTTCACTCTATACGCTATGTTACAACAGGGATACAAACGTTATGGACTTAAATGGGTAACTGAACATATGGGGCTGGTAACAAGTGTTTTCTTGCTTCTGCCTGTAAGATGTAATGCAATTATTTTTATTCACACCTTAGTATCCACATGAAGTCACATTGTTACCTTGATGTATATTTTAGCCAACTGTTGAGTAACAGTCTTGAAATGCCAACACCTTATAGCTGATTTGCAGCCAGTCTCTTGCATATGGGTATTTGAAGTATACAATTATCATAAACCAAACAGTTCTGTGCAAAATGATAGTCACAATATCAACTGAATGTAATGACAGCAATAAACTGATTGTATATTTATTGCAAACATCAAATTTAGATATATAGAGTCAAATCAGGGGCAAATAACTCTGTAATCCTTGAGATAACTGAAGTGTAATTCATGTCACGCACCTCTCCACCTGATTATCAATGCACATGCAAAATCTGAACTGAATCAGTTAAGAAATGTATAAGAAGTTTGCATATCAAGATATTTAGGGTCAAATTAGGGGAATAACTCTTAATCCTTGAGATAACTAAGTGAATTTGTCACCACCTCTCCACCTGATTATCAATGCACACAAAATTTGAACCAAATCGGTTACGAAATGTAAAAGTAGTTCGCGTCATAAGTTTTTGGGATGGACAAACAGATCGACAAACCGACAGACTGACTCCTCTATACTCCCTCTCAATTTTGTTTGCGGAGGTATAATAAAGTATATTGTGCACCCTGAATTTTTATTCTGTACCTCAAATTTTTGTGGGTACATGTACCCTAAATAATACAAGAGAGCCAAGATGGCCCTTAATCGCTCACCTGAGAAAGATGATTGCTTAAGAAATAAAGATGCTAGAGTGCAAACAAAGTGAAATCGAGCTTTATTTATAGTGAAAGGGGAATAACTCCTTAATTAACTAGCCAATATCAGTTATAATTGAACCCGATTGCGAGATTATGGTCATAAACATTGTCTTAAAGTTCAAAAATAATTGTTTACAGTGTTCTGCCTAGGCCGCGCCCTTGTGCCATTTGCGCTAAATAAATGCAAATGGCGCATAAATATCCCCAGAGTTTGGCCATTCGGCGCGCTAAAATTGTAAGCTGATCCGATCACAAAATAAAACATTTGAATTCATAAATTTGCGTCGCCGAAACTTGCCCGTCATTTTGTTTATCTTTAGTTATACAAAGCGTCTATTTTCATATCAACCAAGAGTCTAAACAATCTCAAAGCGTAATCTCTTTTCTAGAGAGTTCTGATTGCTGTTTTGATTGGTGTTTAGCCAATTGGTATCCTGTGGCGCTTGGCTATGGCGCATCTTCCAAAAATGGCAGGCGGCAAAAGAAAAATGAAATCTTATTAGTTTTCTTTTAATCACTGACAATATAAGTAAAAAAAAACTAGCCACTCTAATGAAAACAATGCATCCAGGATGTGAGCACGGAACAACTAGTGTTAGTAGCGAGGTAAATTCTTTGCCCAAATGCAAAATGTGTTCTCCACCCACCTCACATCAACTGCATCTGATACAAATGAAAAAATAAAATGGTGACAGTCCCAGTTATCAGTGATAAAAGGAAAAAAAAGGAACCCAGATCCTTTGAAAAAGGTGGTTAAATGAATTTACATGGTTAGGATACTATGAAATATCAAACTCTATGGTATGTAAACTGTCTGAAACATAAGATATCTCTATATGAATACACATGCGTGTAGAAATTGGTAAACAAGCAAAAAAAAGTTACTCTTAAAGGCTTTTGGTTGATATGGCCCATTAAATTTGAGAATGGCCCACATTTTCTTGGATTATGGGCTCTGTGGCCCAAAGTTTTTGAAGGCTGAGCAGAAAACTGGTTTAAAAAAATGATGATGGTAGAGAGTAAACAAAGTGAAATCTTGCATTTTTTATGTTTAAAGGGGCATAACTCCTGACCTAATTGGCCCATCTCAACATTATCGTCATAAACAATGTCATAAAGTTTGAAGATGATTGCTAAAAAAATGAAGATGCTAGATTGTAAACAAAGTGAAATCTGGCATATTTTGATATTAAAAGGGGCATAACTCCTGACCTAATTGACAGATCTCTGCCACATTCGAACTCAATTGAGACATTATGGTCATAAACATTGCCAAAAAGTTTGAAGATGATTGCTCAAAAGATGAAGATTCTACAGTGTAAAACAAAGTGAAATATGGCATTTTTTTTAATATTAAAAGGGGCATAACTCCTGACCTAATTGACCGATCTCAGCCATATTAAAACTTAGTTGATCCATCATAGTCATAAACATTGTCGTAGAGTTTGAATATGATTGCTTCAGAAATGAAGTTGATAGAGTGTAAATACCAAATTGTTGACGACGCACGACGCACACGGCACAATGGACGACAGACACTCACGGGATCACAATTGCTCACCCTGAGCTTTGCTCAGGTGAGCTAAAAAGCCAGGGGGCATGCTGATGTTCTAAGCATTATAAAAGGGGTTCTGTTGGTATAATAAACAATCTCATGCCAATGGGTAAATAACAAAGTTTAATGAACAACAATTTGACTTTACTTTAGATCTTCATCACGGTTAACAATAAATGAATTAACAATTATAATTAATCAGAAAAATAAAAGTCTTTGAACAGGTTACAAGTTGAGACAATAAACCAGGTCACCAGGGGAATGGTTATACCAGGTATAATTTGCTGACTTAAACTGACCAATCAGTGACTGTGGAAAAAATCTCAAGTCTGTTTATTACTCAATGAACAATGTGTGGAATTTTACACCAGCATGCTTGTTGCTTTATGTAGGTATACATCTCATTTTGGAGAGAAATATCTATGCTTTCAATAATAAACAAAGCAAGAAATATCACTGAACAGGTTTCAATGCTCAAAACTGTGGAAGGTACTCTATAAGATGTCAACAAGACCTCTAGACAATCCAACTGCATGAGGACTTCCCCTTTCAAAATAAGACTAAACAGATTTTCTCAAAGTTGTAATTATTTCAAAGGCTTTTGTTTTTTAAAATCTGAGACATTTAAATTTTTTTTTTTTTTTTTTTTTTTTTTTTTCTTTTGTTTTCTCAGCGATTACAGAATGTAAAGACACATATTTGCCAGCATGTATCATCCAGATAAATTTATCATCAAATATTAAGTCAAAGTTTAAGGGGCTAACCTAAAAATTTGAGACATTGGGACTTTGACTTATGTATGGGCTTTATTATCAGTCACACTGTCAAGTCTTTGAACACTAGATAAAGTTTCTTTGAAAAATTCGACACATAGAAGTTTGACTCATAAATGGTTATTTTTTCTAATGAATATATAGGGGGAAATGTTGGGACTTTCAATTAAATTTGACACACCGAGAAATCAACTCATCAAAGCTTGACACATAGAATTTCTACTGTAGTTGATAAAAAGATCTATTTGTAACTTTAATGGAACAATCACCAACATATTTTTCTCTGAAATGAAAAACCCCAAAATCCATAAAAAGACATATGCAGTAAATACAAATATGATCTGCTGCAAGAAACATATTTTCAACCATAGTGGCATAGCTGTGTCTAACTTATTAAAATGACATGCAGACACATATATTTCTATATAATTTCTATGTGTAGCGGCATAGACTGCCACTTTAAGAAACAGTATTTCTGTTATATTACTATGTGCCAAGAGACAGCGTTGTAATCCTATAACATAAAAACAAATGTAGCTATTCCACAGAAACTAGAAGACTTAAAGGCCCATTATATTCCATAATGATTTAATTTTCATGAAAAAGAAATATATAAAATAACATTGAATATTGTAGACTAACACAAATGGTATATAATGTGCAAATATCTGCTGTAAAATAACAGTTAAACGCATTGAAAATGATGGTCAAATTATACAATTAAGTATTTTGGATGGATGTCAAAATACTCTAATTGTTTTGTTTTTTTAATTTTGCATTTGTGAGTATAATTCCCTAAGATGGTCTGTAATTGGAAATAATTTGAATTTGAAAAAACGTTTTATCACAATTTGTTTATCTGCTACGTCTATTTATGCACTCGTGATTCATTTACAGAGACATACTGAAGGTCTATGGAGAACGTCAGAAAATTGACAAAGATATGTGGAATATGCAAATTTAGTTATTTTTGTGAACAATTGAATGATCTTCAGTAAAAGATTCTTTCTTGTAACATTGTCATCAACAAGTATGTACAGAGTAATTGCACCTCTTAACCCTTTCCCTCATATAGACTCATTTTGACGCACTCAATAGGTACCACATAAAGCCTGATCTGCAGAAAGCCAAACTCAAACCTTACCAAATTTAATTGTAAAATCCTCATTACCAGACCACTGATGAGCAGCGAACAGCATAAAACCTGATCAGCCTGCGAGTTACTCGACGATGAGAGCTCAGCAAAATCTTGAAATTGACGCCAATAACAGATTCATAAGACAACTCTGCAGTATTAAAACAAATTCATTGTTAAATCAGTCAGTAAAAATGTTTCAAGTTTCATCGTTATGGCAGTTATCGTACTTTTTTTTTTTCATGCCTAAACTGATTTTATTAATAGTAGTAATAAATTTCAATTATTTCCACATATCATACCAATAGTTTTCCAAAAAATACAGACATCTTGTGTTTTGCTATGGACAAGTGAAATTTTAATTTTGGTTGTCTGTGAGCGGAAAAGTCTATAAATATCTTGATCAACCCTCGTACTGTCATATTGTTTTTGCAGCATGCTGGTTAATATTCTTGTCAAGTTTTATGACTCTGGCTCTTATTAAGTTTTGGAAATATGTGTAACACAAGATTCTGTGACAAATGAGAGGACAAAAAGACTATGGGCAAATCTATACCAAAGTAAGGGCATAAAAAAGTAATCATCACATCTGACTACCTGGCCTTTTTACGTGCCCGGCAACAGCCAGTGTAACTCGCAAATTTCCAGACCATGTGACCGCTAATGACCAATAAATTATACTACATGTGTTTGGGAAGCTGGAGTCATGCTATGGTATCCCTTGGTCTCTCTGGGACCCTCGTATGTTTAGTTTCTTATACGGTAATTATTATTGATGGTGGCACTTAGCAATAGTGATAGTCACCAGTTCCAGACTGTGTCAGAAACTGAAGACAAATGGAGGCTCCCTGTGCCAGCCACTTGAAAGCAATC
>CM037785.1:58322978-58372978 GCA_021229015.1 Solen grandis
AGAGGCATCTAAGTGTCAGTATAAACTCAATTCAACAAAATTTACTGATCCAGTGAAAATGAGACCTTTGACACCACTATTGTTTCACAAATATTCAAGCTATAGAGACAAAGTTGATACAGAAAGTGATTTTAATGACTTATGAAAAAGCTCATCAGTAACCCCTATCAGTAAGCGATCTGTGTATGTAGTCCTGTAACTTGGTCAGAAGAGTACTCAACCTGTAAATGAGGGATTCTGGGACTGAGTCCTGGCTTCATGGCTTCTAACAAACACACCCCTCCCCAAAAAACCTCACAAGAATGCACTATTTTACAGCTGTAAATGAAAAAATCACACAGGAATACCCCAGGATCCCTAGTCCAACCGGAACTACACCCTTATCACAGCCTTGGCAAAGCGGCATGCTGCTTGTATTGTCACTGCCTACATTTTTTAAAGAGTGCTTCCCCCTCCTAACCTTACTCCTGGATCCGGCTCTGGTTCAAACTTCTGTTTGATGGTAAATTTTTTAATTGTTAAAAAACCTCCTGTAGGCAAAATTGGGCCAGGAAAATGATAAATGGATGGACAAATCTCTGCCGTCTCTGCAGAAAAGTGCTGAAAGTCTTGTGAATTTATTTATGATAGACACTATATTATCACAAGTGATATATAAAATAAACATAAAAAGTTAAAAAAAAAACACCTGTTGATGGATAAGAATTAATTCCTATTAATTACTAAATTCAAACAGGAACTTATAGAATATCTCCTGATTCAAAAAAGTACCAGGAAGCTACGTATTCACATCTCTGATATTACTAAATTGAATTTGATATTTATAACTTGTAAAAAAAATTCTTTAATAATGTTTAATACCACTTCTGATAATGTGCGACAAACACTCTGTAAATATAACATTCCAATTTGCGACGTCTTATATACCATTCCCACTATATAAATATCAGTTTGACGAAACCACCAACACCCGCCCATGCGCCAGCTCAGCGCCGCGATTTTGCATATTAAAACATGAATATCTTTGTTATGAAACCACATATTGAGATATGCTTTCACAGATATCATTATCAGAGTATGATCTTCAGATTAAGATCAAGTTTATCTCAGGGTTGCGGTCTCCATTTTCAAGATTAAAGGGCCAGTATTCAGTAAGAGATCATTGAAGTGACAATACATTTTGTAACTCAAATGATCAGACTTGTTCTGACACATTTAATTGCCAAGACACGATTTGACATTGCTACACAAATACGTATCACAGAATGTCACATCAAATCTAATAAGTAATCAATAAAAGGTATGTTAGAATTTGTTTCAGTGCAAAGACATCTTAACAACAAAATAATCTCATTGCATAAAGTTAATGAATGTCATTGAAATACAACACTTGTACATACAATCCTTTGTTTATATAAATTTCACAATTACAAAAGTGACTTGTACTGTAACATAAGCATTGCTATTTTATATGCAATTTGAAATAACTTAAAATTTTATTGCATTTTTTTGCCAAGTGTTTAACTTGTAAAAAAAACTGTCATCATCAACATCATTTAGAATGGCACATTTCATTGGAAGGTAAGGCACAATTGATTTTGTTCAAAATTAGCAGACGAATAATTGAAAATATAGGAAGTGATAACTAAAGCTCTGTCAAATACATTTTTTTCACAAAAATGAGAACAGAACATTATCACTGGTGGAGACAGAATGGTCCAGGTTGTGGAGATAACTTAACCTTGTTCAAACAGCAGAAAAAAAAATTCTATCACACATCAAAGTTTATATCTACACTCAAGCATAACCCTATGTACAAATGTATCACACTGATGGTATTTGCTCTAAATACCAAATGCCCATTAGTTCATAAAGCTAGAGTTAGATATAGAAAACTTAACCAACCCTTTACCTCATTAATATTAGTGTACAAATTTATTATTTAATAAATACTAATTTACTGGAACTTTGCCACGCAGACTGTAAAATCTGACATAGAAAAAGAGAAGACCCTGATCAGACAATTCAGACAAGGGAGTTGTCTGATCTAGATCTGCTCTTTTTGTAATGCTTCAAAATGAACCTATGTGAAATGTGTTAAGCATATGCATGACTAGATTTTTGTTAAAAGCATGACACATAAAAGGAAAGCTTGGCCTCCATAGATGAGAGGCTATAGTTGTATATACAGTCCACTTACCATCACTAAGCCTCTCAATGCTGTGGGTTTAAGTCCCAATCTAGTTACTTTTGTATTTTCCTGTGAGGAGGCCTTAGGTTAGTGGGTACAACTGGTTACTTCTTTGCATTCTGGATCTTCCTTAAACTGGGAATAGCTGAAGTACTGTTGCAGCGGCAGTGAGAAATTAATTAGACCTATCACTAAATGTGATTAATACCCTTGTCTTAAAGGAATATGAGAGTAGGACGGGACATGAGATGGGACATGACAGGACACAACATGCATGTTTCATATAGAGCCCTCACTCCTGTGGATATAATACCAACAAACAAACATATCTAGGTGTGCAATGCTACAACTTATGTCCAGAAAGAAAGCAAAGGGATGGTGAAACAATCCTAGTTTTTTCACTACCATATCCCATTTATGGTTAATACACTTATTCAATTCAATATATACATAGCCAGGATTTTCACACATACACACACACATACATCGCCAAATACCCACAAGTGTCTATCATACTTCACAACATCAGGGGAGTATGTAACTTGCTTGTGTCCAATAATAATATATATATTAGAATTAAATAAATAAAAAATATTATATACACAAAGGCTTTTCAGATTACCTAAAACTAACAATTTCTTTAAGGTCTATTCACATTGTGTTAACCCTTTCCCTCATAGAGGAAACCATGAAAAGACCTATGCGAACAGCATAAAACCAGATCAGCCTGCGAGTAACTCGCAGGCTGATCAGGTTTTATGCTGTTCGCTGCTCCTCAGTGGTCTGTAAATGAGGATTTTGTAAGTAAATTTGGTAAGGTTTAACTGTGGTTTTCTGCAGATCAGGCTTTATGTGGTACCTACTGAGTGCGTCAAAATGAGTCTATATGAGGGAAAGGGTTAAGTTTCTCTACCTTTGGGCCACTCTGGCTTCATTTGTCTTAGAGATTATAATTCTCAACATTCAGCTGGAACACAGACTCTGAACTTTCGATTTCTGGTAGATCAAATTGTAAGGAATGAAAACCAAAATAAAACTCCAGTTTACCTTTAACTTTTTACCTCGTGAATATATCTATACAAATTTATGACATGATAAATATCAATTAGAGAACTTTATATAAAATATGAAACAAAGGATTTCTCTTTCTTGTGCAGACTGTGTAGAATCTAAGCAACTATATTTTATGAGCAAACTGAAAAGACCCTGATCAGACAGCTCCTTTCAAGATCTGTTTGACCAGGGTCTTCTCAGTTTGCCAATGTATCCATCAAGCCAGTTAAGGTCAAGATTTATATTTAGAGGATCTTAGAAAGTCAATGTATATCTGTATGGTAAAGTCAAGTGTTTAAGGATGACATGGAGCTAATTTTCAGAAACCAGATAGACAAACTGTAATAAATTCTTCATTTATGACCTTTACATTTGCATTTGTTATTAAGTTGCAATCTAAAATCAGATACATTTGATAAGCTGATAGATAAATTTGATAAGCTGATAGTATGTCTAACTCCACAAACAATCTCCACTAACATTTGGTCTAAATATTAATCACTAATTTAACATTTAGAGAATTGTCTTGTGGCCAATTTTGCAGCTAATGGTGATGTCAAGTCTCACACACATCAAAAGATAGGCAGTCACAATCACTGTGCATAAAAAAAAAAGGCAGATGCAATTTGTGTCATCATAATACCATTTTTTCTTGGACAGCATGATATGACAAATCTGATCTGATAAGCTGACAGTTCAGTATGGGTGTGGGATGTGTTAAGAAGCTAGTAGTGCACTCATTCAAATTAGCCAAGAAGCAAGTGTTCATTAATTGACTTTACAGTTTTGTGCATACAGCATCAAATACACCCAAGCATATGTGACCTGGCAACCACTTATCTCTACAACTTACAATATCAGTGTGTTATATGTACCAGTATACTGTCTTGTTGTCATAGGCTAACAATGAAACTATTCTAAGTACATAAAGAAATAGATGAAGATGGAACAGTTACATGGTCACCCCTCATTAGGCAAGCATTCCAATTATACAGACATTTATCTCTTGTTCATATTTGTGCTTTGTTCATGGAATTATGTAATAAATCTAGATATAATAGTAGAAATAGTAAGTTTTACAAGTAAAACTACGTACAGTCAAATTATGTTAACATGGATTCCCATCTTGACAGACAGCTAATTCTACACGAGGCCTAGTGTCCCATTCTTTCAAAATGTTTTTGGATAAAAAGTGCAATAACTCTTAAATGATTTAACTCAGAATGCAATAAACTGTTTGTTCATATTTGACATACTGGCAATCCTGCCAAAATGGTACCATGATTAATACTTGACAACACCTTGTGACAAGAACAAGAGTCTCATTCTAAACCTTACAATGGACTTAAAAACCCCTTATTACAGCACATTGTTTCTAACACGATTATTACAGCTTCTAACACTTGTTAGGAATGACCTGTGTTTGATCAGGCGATGAGGTTGTTAAAATGTATAAGCCAGTCTAAGAGCAATCTGAGAGAAAACAAATTGACTGCATAAGTGAAAGAAAATGTAAAATAATACAATACAACCTTGTCATATATTCAGATTTCTTTCTTTGAGAGAGAGAGAGAGAGAGAGAGAGAAAGAGAGAGAATCATAACAAAGACTTATACATGTGGTTAACCTAGCAGGCTGTGAGATAATTGCAGACTGATCAGGTTTTACATTTGTCACAAAGGTCTTCCATTCAAAAGATTTCATAGACTAAATGAACAAAAAAGGAATTCTAAATGCATAAACATTAAAAAAATAAAATGTGTACTTTTACAACAACAAAGTTAAAATTCATACAAGAAAAGGGAAGATATATAGTAACAAATAACATTGATCAGCAAAAAGGCAGTAAATAGATCGTCATGGCATAAGTCACAAAGCAAGCTCATCCAGTTTCGGACTATAAATAAATACTTAACTAACAAAAACATATGTACAAGCTAACAATAAGTATATAACATGAATCTGCAACAGGACATACATGTGAGTATTAGCAAAAATAAAAAACTGACATGCTGCTTCTCAACCTCACACTAGATTTCTTCTCTTGTATAGGACTCTTCAAACACTGCATGTTACACAAATATGGCCCTAAAACCATTTTCAAACAAGAGGGCCATAGAGGCCCTGGATTGCTCACCTGAGCATAGGGTTATCCAAGGAACACCTGTATTAAAACATTTTGAAATCTGGTAAGTACTTTTGAAGAAGATGATTTTTAAAATTTTCATATTTTTTTCTGTTCTGTTGCAATGGCAACCAGAGTTCTACACGTATCAAGTTTATTTTAGCAACTTTTGTGAAGGTTTACCCAAGGATCATCCCTGCCAAGTTTAATCAAATTCTGCCAAGCGGTTTCAGAGGAGATGTCGTTTAAAGCAAATTGTTGATGACTCACAACAATGGATGCAGGGTACAGTTAAAATTTATTTAAGTCATACTGTAAAGTTTTCACTGATTTCATTTTTTGATGATTTTTTTTATTCATAAATATAAATAAACACATATAAGCTGAGATGCATATATGACTGAAATACCGTCGAAGCAACAGTAAACTCAAATAGTCAAGTCAAGTCGAGATGTATACAGTACCTAGATCCTGAAGTATTTCATCGCAAACATGTGGCATGATACCAGTCTAAGTGATATTATCTTGACACTAAACAGACCTGAAACTAGGAACTACCATTATATGCTGAGCATCTCAGTCACTGCATGGCAATAGGCTGTGTCCAGGGATCAAATACAACTGCTAGCTCCCAAGAGGATGCTCTAGTTAACAGGGCACCAGTTTCTATCACAAAACTACTAATGAGTAAACAAACTAAATCTCCCTCACAGAGTAGAGCCTTCAACTATGAATAAATAGTTGTCAGGAAGGTGCAATTTACAAATACCACTCCATTTAAGATCCAAGTAAAAAAGATGAGCAAACTTAGCAACAGGAAGTTATTTCTGATGGCTCAGAATGAGTACTAGCAGTTGCGAATGATTTTTTGACACACATTTATCAGTCAAAAATAAATATCACTGTATTCAATATTTCAAAAAGTTTAACATGTGACAAAGCACAGATAATTTCAACATACCCTATGCATAAGAAGTATTTAATATTAGTCAAAACACAAGGCATAGTTTTAATTACCGTAACGCTTTTTACGCTTACAGCTAAAATAATCTATGAAAGTCTTTGGATATGGAAATGGCCATTCGTATTCATTTGGCACGATTCCATCACACTTGGATTCAAAGTAAGAGAACAAAGGAAACCAAATGCTCCTTCTGCGTCTGTCACGTAACATGAGGGCCCGATTGTTGGCAAGAGTGTGGTAGTACAGAAACAGGCGGCTGGTGATGTAGAACGCTATAAAGACGTCTATTGAGTAGTGTTCATGAGCAGCAAGAATGAAGAATATCCCAAACAGGTTTGCGACCCAGGTCACAGTGTGGATGTAGTACAGTTTACGGGGCGTGTCTGAAAAAAATGGAAACATGCACATCTCAGTTAAATAAAGTAGAATCATGTCTGTATTCATTACTTTTTAAAGAAACTTGAAAAATAAATCATTAACTCATGGAATATATGTGAAAGAGTTCCAAGTTACTTGGAACATTTTCGCTTTCATCAAATTTGCAAAAAAGATCTAAGTGATTTTATTTTTCATTTACTAGATAATTGAAGAATTTGGTTAAAATGAACAAAATACCAATGTAAAAGTAGGAGAATCATGAACTTTTTAGGAAGATTTGTTTAACCCTTTCCCTCATAGAGGAAACCATGAAAAGACCTATGCGAACAGCATAAAACCAGATCAGCCTGTGAGTAACTCACAGGCTGATCAGGTTTCATGCTGTTCGCTGCTCCTCAGTGGTCTGGAAATGAGAATTTTGTAATTAAATTTGGTAAGGTTTAACTGTGGTTTTCTGCAGACCAGGCTTTATGTTGTACCTATTGAGTGCGTCAAAATGAGTCTATATGAGGGAAAGGGTTAAAAAAGATGTTACTTAGACCTTTTTCGCATTTACTTAAGTTGATAAAACAAATGCATTTTCAGTGCGAATAAGTTCTAAGTAACTTTTTTGCTAATTATTTTTTGTGCATGTTAATATTGATCCAAGATTTAACTGTATTTGAAAAGAATGAGTAATTATTCATTTATATTTAAGAGATTTTAATTGCAAATTTCAAAATGAAAAAGTTTTTACCTTTTCCTGAAAAGTTTTCTAATATGCACTTAGAACCTTTTCACATTTATCCCTCGATATTCATCCCTCGATATATATTATACTCATCTACACTTTAAAAAATTCTAATATTTTAAACTCATATACAGTGGTCACGTGATTCCTCGATGTGGCGATTCATTGAATAGCCCTTCTTATTCTATATAAATTTATGGACGATTCTTCAAACATGTGATTTTGGATTCCTCAAGCTCCATCCTCGGTCCCTAGATAGTATATCCTATATAATTTCTATGCAATTCCTCGAAGTCGATATCAAAACTTGTCTGTATCTCCCTGACAACCATACTCCGGCCCTATGACCAGTGTCCCTGTAATTAACACCTTGGTCGAGATGATTTTGTATTTGTTTTCACACATTGTCAATCCTCCAGAGAGTATATAGGTGAATCGTTAAATCAACATGGACATGTAAATGTATTTTTGCACTTACTGATCATGTAACAAACTGTGACGGGTCTGCATGATTAATCATTTGTCATTTCAGGAGCCGATTTTGTTTGTTTCTGTGTTGTTCTTTTTCTATGTAATTATTAATTTGGAGAACCATAGCATACTGTTTAGTGTCACAAGAATGTAAAAAATACGCAACACCGCCATATACACAAACTCAAACAAAGGGTTTCAATCAAATCAATCGGCTCCTGAAATGACGACGTTAATGTATCAACAAATATAAATGTATTGAATTTTGACATTCAAATGATTCCTCGAGTTTTTTTGCAGATCCTGTCTGACTTCGAGGAATAGCGTGACCACTGTATACATATATGTAAATAAAATAATATAATGTACATTCATTTTATATATGTATGATTCCATTATGCATTTGTCACACATTTCATTTATAACTGATTTAAATGTTTTAAAAAATTCTAAGTTTTAGATGGACAAAAGGATTCTTAAGTCTCTAGGAAACCTTCATAGTGACAGTGGATTACATGTATATTGTGAGTTCTGACCATGAGAGAATATCTGATCTACAGATCAGGAGCATTCTACTTGCAGAACATGATTTGGACAGGTTTCATTTGGCGCATAAATACACATGCAATCGTAACTATATACTTGTCTAAATAACTAATGATTGACTGGTTCTACCTTGTTGAATTAAAATTCACTTTTTGTGATGAACTGAATGAAAATTATTCAAGATTCAATATCGTATAGGCAAACTGATCTGTAAATCATTTTAGGACAGATTCGTGAATTAACATCATTGCAAATGTCAAGGTGCTATCAACAGCACAACAATTGTTTAGTTACTTGACAGAGTCATGCTTACAGCATTAAACACAGCTTTCAGAATATCAGTAAGGCTGGCTTGATATTAATTCATGTATATTAGAAATGTATCATCAATGACAAACTTATAGTATCCAGCATATGATGTTATGCCACACCAAGTAAGTGTACAGTAAAACCTTCATTATTCAGACACTACATACCAGCATACTGAATGTTATGCCCAGCCCAAGTAAGTGTACAGTAAAACCTCTCTATTCAGACCACTACCAGTACCAGCATACTGAATGTTATGCCCAGCCAATACCAGCATACTGATGTTATGCCCAGCCCAAGTAGTGTCAGTAAAACCTCTCTATTCAGACCACTACCAGTACCAGCATACTGAATGTTATGCCAGCACAAGTAAGTGTACAGTAAACTCTCTATTCAGACCACTACAGTACCGCTACTGAATGTTATGCCAGCCCAAGTAAGTGTACAGTAAAACCTCTCTATTCAGACCACTACCAGTACCAGCATACTGAATGTTATGCCCAGCACAAGTAAGTGTACAGTAAAACCTCTTTATTCAGACCACTACCAGTACCAGCATACTGAATGTTATGCCCAGCACAAGTAAGTGTACAGTAAAACCTCTCTATTAAGACCACTACCAGTACCAGCATACTGAATGTTATGCCCAGCACAAGTAAGTGTACAGTAAAACCTCTCTATTCAGACCACTACCAGTACCAGCATACTGAATGTTATGCCCAGCACAAGTAAGTGTACAGTAAAACCTCTCTATTAAGACCACTACCAGTACCAGCATACTGAATGTTATGCCCAGCACAAGTAAGTGTACAGTAAAACCTCTCTATTCAGACCACCATCAGTTCTAGCAAAAGGTGGTCTCAATAGCAAGGTGGTTTTCACGGTGAATTTTACTAAGACAGTTAGAGCAGGACTTAACACTATTTAGTTCCAAAAGATAATTTAAATAATGGTCTTAATAGTTAGGTTGTTTTAATTTTGAGGCGGTCTTAAGGCAAGGTTTTACTGTATATGTTCTTTATTAATTTTGTACATCAATAATGTCATTCTTACAAAATCACAATGAGATAAAATGCTTTATATTAATGCTTACATTCTGTGATGAAGAAGTTGAGCAGTGTGATGCATGAGGTGTGTCCACTGAACATGTAGTCTCCGCATGACTTGACCCCTTGAATAGACATACCAAAGCCACTCCATATCTCATACGTCCGAGATATCTTAGCATACCAACTTCCAAACTGAAACAAAAACAGGCTTGCAATGACTCAATTGTCCATGATCTGCAGCCATTTCCACTGTTCCTTGTTTGTTTGTATAAAAATCTAGTGTAAATATCAACCTCAAAATAAAACTAACATTACAGAGCTAGTTTGAGAAATTTGCTCTAATTCTTTCACTTAAAATCTCACTGAAACCTAATCCTCTAAATAAGAGAAAAATCCCCTATAATATGTAGATCAGCCATACTTCAATCTGTCAGAGGACAAGGACTATTTCTCACTTTATGGCCAAATGAGAATTTTTCTTGTGATTTTTTTTTTTTTTTACTTAAACTGTCTGCAGGAAAATCTTTAATAAGAAATAAACATAATTCCGTGAACTAGAGATATCATTGAAGGTGATGAATATCCCTGCTATCCCTCCCTTAATCAGCAGTATGAATATCAAGTTGTCTGTAAAACAGGATGTAAATGATTCCCATATGGCCTAGGCTACATATAGTGAGTAATAGATTAATGTTTATGTTTAAAAAAATTCATTTTAGGCAATCAATCATCTTACTTAATGACCTGGATTTTTTTCTTTCATCTTACTTTTAAAGAGGAAAAAATTAAAAACACACAAAAATCCACCAAACTAAGATTCATGCAATTATAAGGTACAGTAAAGGCATTATATGGTAGGGTGACAATAAGTGAAAAAGTTGCCTAAAAATAGGGGTAAGTGGGATAGATATTGCAACAAGCAGTGTTATATATAAAAATGTTTGCAAGCGTTTGTAGGTTTTGAAACTGCCGGCATAAATTGGCATAAGTGGTGATGTTCCGAGAATTTCAAGATGGCCACCAAGATGGCTGCCATATGAAAAATTGAAGCTAAAATATGTTAATAGCTATCTTTTTACACATCTTAATAACAGGGAAAAAGAAATGATTAAAACTTCTTTGAAATAAGGTCTTTTGATGATATTAATAATCTAAATGAAGTCAATCTCATACTCAAGGTCAATTGCAAGGTCAAAGTTCAGAAGTGCACAAAAAATACAATTTGACTCAAATTTTTACTTTTATTGCAAGTATTTCAAGAAATTTTCCTCAAGAAAAAATGTTTGGTTGAAAATCAACATTTTCACAGCATTTTAGTTATCACTGAACATATTTAGTGAATTTAAACTATGCCAGTTGCCTTACTAAAATACATAATAGCATCATATATATATCAGTGATCTACAGTATTTTGAAATATTATGGATTATTGGATTTTTTTCTTGTAGTTTTAAACATTTAATAAAAACATTGATTGGTATATCATGGATGATAAAAATGATTGTCATATTTTATAATAAAGTACAAGAGGGCTATGATGGCCCTGGATCGCTCACCTGAGTATAGGCCATTAGGGTTACCCAAGGAACATCAGTCTGTATTAAAACATTTTAAAATTTGGCCTGTAATTTTGAAGGAGATGATCCCTGCCAAATTTAATCAAATTCTGTCAAGCGGTTTCAGAGGAGAGGTCATTTTAAGATTTAATTATATACATTTAAGGCAAATTAGCCCTGCCTCTGGCAGCCATGTTTTTTTACGGAACGGAATAATTTTTTGAGAAGCTTCACCCAAGGATCATCCCTGCCAAATACAATTAAATTCTGTCGAGCAGTTTCAGAGAAGATGTCGCTTAAAGAGTTCACTGTATACATATAAGGCAAATTAGCCCCGCCCATGGTGGTCATGTTTTCTATGGATCGGAATGGCCATCCCCTGCCAAATGCTTGCAATAGGCTTCGTTATATGTATCTGGGCTGTCTGGTGTGTTTTCCTGATATAAGTAACCACAAAGTCACACTGTTCAGTTCACCTTTTATCATATGAAATATTTGATGGCGCATTTTGTAATGACATACACAATAAATGAATAACAAGAGCATGCTCCTATTTTCTTAAAGCTGGACAAAATATATAGCTGTTATACAATTTGTAGTGTTTACACACATTAAACAGTCCAAACTTCAGACATTTTTTTTAAGTGGACAACAAAGAAAAATCTAAGTTGAAAAGGGGCATAACTGTGCAAAAAAGAATTTAAGTGTTACTTGCCCTTTTGAAATTGTTTCCCACTTTGAAAGTATTTCAATGTTTAACATTTTTTTTTAAGAAACTGACCTTAACAAAACAACAACAACAACAAAAAAAAGGAAAAAAAGAACTTAACCGACACAGAAAATTCAAAGTTGAAAAGGGGTATAACTGTGCCAAAAAGAATTTTATGGTTATCTGCCCATTTGAAAGACCTATTAAGACATGCCCACTAGAAAATTTTAAGATAAATTCTAAAATATTGATACAGAATTATGGGGACTGACAGCATCAACATTATTCTTTGCCAAAATTAATATTAGGATTACTTGCTCTTTTTGTATGGGTCCCCTTTTATAGTGGGAAAGTATTCTAAGTTTGAAGAAAATATGTTTGACGGTTTTAGAGAAATGGACATGAATGAAAACCTTAACCAACACCAACAGGAGGGTCATGGCCATATCTCCTCTTTTCTTCTTCAAAATGTGGAGCAAATAAGACATTAAATAATGTATTTTGACAGAGGTTAACTTAAGGATTTGAAGTTCATTTGTCCAGGGGGCAATTTAATTTGAACATCTACTAGCCCCCAGTGAAAACAGGTTGCCCAATCTTGAAGTAAGTTGGTGTTTGTTAATGTTTAAAACTAAATATTTCGAATGTTTTAAAAAACTGAAAGATTTCATTTACATAAATAAACTTGACTGCCGGGCTATCTTCTTTGAAAAATCACTTGCCTGCAGTGATTTTAACCCAGCGTGGGCAAGTGGGCGTCCACTTAAGAAAACCCCCGTTATAAGCGATAATGATTTTGATAATGTTAAAAATCAGTAATTATATGTATTACATGCGTATTATCATGAAAGATCAGTGTCTCAGGCAACAAAAACAAAATTTTCTTTTGAATTTCTCTGATACTTCCCAATATTACACTATAACAAAAACATTTGTACTGTGTTTCTTCGTACCAAACAAACTAAACTTTTTAAACGATCTGATTTGCTTTTGTTATGGCATTTGTTACACCATTTCACTTTGACTTTTGTTTAAATGATATATGGTATTCATGATATGCAAATCAATGCTTTGACTAGACTTGACTATTTGAGTTTACTGTCACTTCGACAGTATTTCAGTCATATAGCAACGTCCAGCTAATTATAGGTGGAGGAAGACCCCGAATGCATGGAGGCATCCGGGTAGAACCACTGACCTACCGCAAGCCAGCTGGAAGGCTTCCTCACATGAAAATCCGAATGACCCTACCGGGATTCGAACCCACGCAGTGGGGGGCTGAGTGAGTGTTAAAGTCAGCGACTTTACCCTCTCGGGTACCCTCTCAATGCTTTAAGTAAATGTTTAAAAAATGTAATTGTTCCGTTTGCGAAATATCATAATTCATAACAATTTTTACTATTGGCGATCAAAGGTACACGGTACATTGCTGCCATTTAAAAACAAGAGGGCCAAGATGGCCCTAGATCGCTCACCTGAGAAAAGTATCATTCATTGCCTGTACAAAACAGATTGCTTTAGAATTAAGATGATGAGATGAAACAATGTTCAGAAATTTTCTGACCCCATCCACAAAAGATATCATCATGACAAACATTCTGCCAAAGTTTGAGGATGATTGGACCAAAAATGTTGCCCTCAGAGTATAAACAAGATTTTTCTAAGATTTGACCTACTGACCTACATTTCTATCCAGCCCCACCCATTTTCAAACTGGTTCAAGATATCATCATGACAAACAATCTGACCAAGTTTGAGGAAGATTGCATCAAAACTGTGGCCTTTAGTGTGTAAACAAGATTTTTCTAAGATTTGACCTATTGACCTACTTTTCGGTCCGGCCCTGCCCATTTTCGAAAGGGTTCAAGATATCATCAAGACAAACATTCTGACCAAGTTTGAGGAAGATTGGATTAAAATTGTAGCCTCTAGTGTGTAAACAAGATTTTTCTAAGATTTGACCTATGACCTACTTTTGTCCCCTGCCCATTTTCGAAAGGGTCAAGATATCATCAAGACAAACATTCTGACCAAGTTTGAGGAAGATTGGATCAAAATTGTGGCCTCTAGTGTGTAAACAAGATTTTTCTAAGATTTGACCTACTGACCTACTTTTTGATCCAACCTGACCCATTTTCGAAAGGGTTCAAGATATCATCAAGACAAACATTCTGACCAAGTTTGAAGAAGATTGGATCAAAATTGTGGCCTCTAGTGTGTAAACAAGATTTTTCTAAGATTTGACCTACTGACCTACTTTTTGATCCAACCTGACCCATTTTCGAAAGGGTTCAAGATATCATCAAGACAAACATTCTGACCAAGTTTGAGGAAGATTGGATCAAAATTGTGGCCTCTAGTGTGTAAACAAGATTTTTCTAAGATTTGACCTACTGACCTACTCTTTGATCCAACCTGACCCATTTTCGAAAGGGTTCAAGATATCATCAAGACAAACATTCTGACCAAGTTTGAGGAAGATTGGATCAAAATTGTGGCCTCTAGTGTGTAAACATCAAATTGTTGACGGACGACGGCCGACGGACAATCAAGTCTCCCAAAAGCTCACCCTGAGCTATGCTCAGGTGAGCTAAAAAACGATGACCTTATATATGATAATTATAAGATTGATGATTTTTTTTAATGCGGCAGCTTTTCTGTCATATCAACATACTGGATACCTTTGTTGGTGATATTTCTGCGTATATACATTTACTTTGCTTTACTATCAAGATACGCAGCATTTGTAGCATCCATTAAATATATTTAGTTTCATTAACAATATAACATGTTATGAAAATGCTTATTTTCTTACAAAACAATCCATGAAATCAACTTCTGGAAATTTTGCACACAAAAAGCCAACCATTTGGGGTCAAAATAGCACTTTGCTTGCAGTTTTGACCTTGAATTTAACATTAAATATGACTTTTACCTCTATGAAAACAAGTAACTGGTGTTGTATGCAACACATAAAGTCCCCTACCGGCTCCACCTTGACTCAATATGGTAATCAATCCCATTTTTTGCCATATTTTCACTATTTCCGTTACCATAGCAACCACAATTTTAGTCGAAGAACAAAAATAAAATGACGTGCATAATCTACACATTGCCATCTAGTCATATAGCAAGTTTCATCAAGTTAGCTTGCTTAGTTATCGCGGGATCCCATTTTGCAATTTTCACTATTTCCGTTACCATAGCAACCACAATTTCAGTTGAAGAACAAAAATAAAATGACGTGCATAATCTACACATTGCCATCTAGTCATATACCAAGTTTCATAAAGTTAGCTTGCTTAGTTATCGCGGGATCCCATTTTTTGCCATATTTTCACTATTTCTGTTACCATAGCAACCACAATTTTAGTCGAAGAACAAATAAATGATGTGCATAATCTACACATTGCCATCTAGTCATATACCAAGTTTCATCAAGTTACTTGCTTAGTTATCGCGGGATCCCATTTTTGCCATATTTTCACTATTTCCGTTACCATAGCAACCACAATTTTAGTCGAAGAACAAAAATAAAACGACGTGCATAATCTACACATTGCCATCTAGTCATATACCAAGTTTCATCAAGTTAGCTTGCTTAGTTATTAAGTTATCGCGGGATCCAGATTTGAGCGGACAGACGGACGGACAGACGGACAGACTGACAGACGGACGGACGGACGGACGGACGGACGGACGGACAGACGGACGGACAGACGGAGGGCAAACCTATAGTCCCCTCCGGTGTGAACACCGGTAGGGGACTAATAAACATATGCAATCTTGAAAAAAGCTTTCTGCTTTTGCATAATTATTTTTTTCTTATATAAAATTGTGTAATAAGACAAATATCAACAAATATTACCTTTTTTATTTTTTATTTTGGCAGGCATCTTGGATTTATGAGATATAACCAAATATGCCAATTTATGAAAGTGGTTACACAAATCATAAATCCTGTTAAACAATTTGATATATAACACTGCTTATTTCAATAATTGTCCCATATACCCCTATTTTGATCAATTTTATTGCTCCTAATAACCCTACATAATAATTTATACAAATGTCAAGGTATTCAATAAATGGGTTCAGGTTTATTTATTTATACTTTCAAAATGATAACTTTTGATAAAAATGTTTCCCTTGAAATCAATTTCTATAAATAATTGTAATAAAGTTAACATATAAGATCAGAATGGTATTTTTCTCAAATTTTGACCTTTGACCTTGAATTTGACCTTGAATATTACATTGACCTTAATGCAAAAACCACTTTTATTAAAATACATTTCTGTGAAGAACTTTTACATATATCATTTTTCCTCTTTTATTTGGTGGCCATCTTGAATTTCTCGGAACGTTTCATAAACTACAAACTCTGGCAAACATTTTGATATCTAAAATTGCTTGTTGCAATACCTGTCCCGCTTCATCAGTTTTTAGACCCTGACTGTCACCCTACCAATAAGTCTAAGTTTCATGCCATGGGCATGTTAACAGTTTTTATAGCTTTTGTACTGTATATTGGGCAAGACCAATTGCTTGCAGGTACCATTCAGCTTGCTAGTTTAAGAATACAAGGTAGCTAGCAAAAATCAAACTGCTACCTGCTGTTAGGGACTCAGCTGATGGGATAATAAAAAATGCTGATAAAGAGGTCTGAATTGGATGAAGGTGGTCTGTAAGACAGGCAGTGCGGACAGTGCTGAAGCTAGCAAGAAGTACTGAGGACAAGTAGGACAATGTATGAGACAAAGCCATGGCTGGGTAGAATTAAATGTGGTAAAGAAATGGACTCTAGTTCAAACACAGATTAGGAAAGAAGAAGAGCAAGCAAGGTCAGCAATGGCTGTCCAGCTAGGGCTGCAAGGACACTGGTCCTGATGAAACCTCCCAGAAAGAAAACTCACCTGGCAAGAGCTGAGGCACTAAGTGCCACTGTGACTCGGCTTCCTTCTCAGATCAGTTCATGACATGCTATGCTTTCACTCCTGCAAGCCTTCATAGAAGAAAGTTATTGGAAGACCTTACTCACCAACTATGCAAGAACATGTAAACACTCTGCCATATACTGCCAGCCTGTGCATCTGCCCTGTCAAAAGAGTGCTGGCTGCATCTTGTGGCACATCCAAATTTTGAAGGAAAATGTGCCACATATCCTTGAGGAAGAAAGGGAGAAGAGCAGACCACCAACAAAGAAACACCAACACATAGGTATTACCCAATCAGGACCTGATAGATGACAGTAAACTTCAAAAATTAGCTCCAGTTCCCAGAAGAGGTAGCCAAAACATCTCTAAGACCAGACATTGTGATCTGGTCTAGATCTCCTAAGCTGAAATTGGTAATCTCGGTGTCCAATTTCAGGAGGAAAGAAGAGGTCTTTGAGCTTAAAGGACTAGTCCAGAGATGCAGAGATAAAGGCTGGAAAACCAAGATTTCCATGTGAATGTTGGTTGCAGAGAATCAGTATAGAGAATGCTGGGAGCTAAGGGCATCAAGGGGAAAACCTGTTTTAAAACATACCATATTCACAGGAAAAAAATATGACAGATCATCCTGCTTACTCTGGCTGAAACATAACTCATCAGGGTGGTTGTCAAAATAAACAATGTGATTCCTGATCAACTCCACCTTCCCCACCATCTCTAGGATGTTTGGAGATAAGGGAAGGAACATCTGATGACACTCAACTCATGAGGTCTGTGCTCAGCAAATAACTGTATTTAGAGATGCAATACTGCAGGCATGAATATTTTGAAACTCTCACTCAGATTGTAACAAATCATGTAGAATTTACTTATTACCCATGTAGAAAAAGTTCATAAACCCCATCTGATCCATTACATGTGGATTACCTGCATATGACCTGTAATACTAAAATCTTATCAAGAAGTATCGAATTTTTTGGCCATCAACCTGTGAGTATTTCACACAATTTTTTGTTTACGATTGTGATCTACAAGAGCTAATCTGACCACATCAAAATTGATTCTGGAAATATTCACAGTAATCTGTTTGTGAATGAGGAGTGATTTAATTTCATAGTCATATAATATATTGGTTAATTCTACTGACATCAACCAGACAAATCCTTTGAAAACTTGAACTTCAAAGCAGTATTTTATATTTCACCATAAAATAGACTGAATTTACATATTTCCACCTTATTGTCTGTATGCACTGGGATGACATAAGGCCCAAGAATATGCCACTGAATACATATCAAATTTCACAGACATGTTTTTAATGGCCTTCATTTTCCTGATTTCTTTTTCAACTGACTACTATTATCAATCTGAGAATCTCAAATAGACAAAAAGCAAAGGACTCTTAATGCAGTGTAGCTAAACTTGTACAACACTTGTGCGTAAGGCAATACCCATGAAGAAGAGGCTAATAAGTGAACACAACAGTACAAGTAGGTTGTGGTATTGCTGTGTACATTTTTTTTATTTATTATATTTTTAAGCCACAAACTGAGAAGTAAATCCACAGGTATGATAACATCCTTTACTTTATAAGTATTCATTCACTTAACTTTAAATGGTATCTGAAACAACAGACTATTCTCTGATGTGCAGACTGTATAAGATCTGAAATACAATATTGAATGAGCAAACAGAGAAGATCCTGGTCAGACAGCTCACTAAAGGAGCTGTCTGATCTGGGTCTTCTCTGTTTGCCTAGGCATCAAGGCATGTCTATATTAGGTGAAGGGTATACATCACTGGTTGTGTACCTTTTGGTTACAGTTCATATGGTGTCCTGGTACAGACAAGGATGTGATTAACATGGTCACACAGCGCAGCAGGAATATGGTTCCCAACATAGAAAACATCCGCCGCATCAGAATAAACCTGCAGAAAAAAAAAAAGAAGAAATTTATGCAGATGCACCATTGGATGAGCAATCTAATATGTTGTTGTTGTTGTATTGGGGTTTACCGTCGCTGTGATAGTATTTCAATCATATAGCGACGTCCAGCTAATTGCAGGTGGAGGAAGACCCCGAGTACACAGAGGTACCCGGGTAGAACCACCGACCTACCGCAAGCCAGCTGGAAGGCTTCCTCACATGAAAAAATCCGAAGTCCCTACCGGGATTCGAACCCACAGCGGTGAGGGGCTGAGAGATTTATAGTCCACAACTGTAACCGCTCGGCCACGGCGGCCCCCAATCTAATATGATTGAAAAAATGTTCAAAGCATTTATATGCAATGAAAACAAGAGCTGTCAGAGGTCAGCACGCTCGACTATTCAAAATGCTTGTTGGTAAATCAAATGAAATCTATTTCAATTATTGCCCTTCACATACTCTGTATATAACAATAGTCAAAAATGATATACCTTGATAGTCTGATACCCCTTAATATTTTTATGAAGTCTTAAATCAATCCCATGCCTAGTTGCTGAGACATAAGCATAATAACACGGTGCATGCAAAACTTTAACCAAGTATCCAAGTTAGAAAAGGGTCATAACTTGTATAAAATTCTGTCCAAAAGTTATCCTCCTTGGTTTTCTGATGTCCCTGAATACACTCCTTAACTTTCTAGTCAATACCATAAAAAATTTCTGAAATATAAGCTGCATAGTAGCTTGAGTAAAACTTTAACCAAAATTTCTAAGTTAAAAGGGGGCCATAATTTGTAAAATATTCCATCAAGTGTTATCTTCAGTGACAGTATGATACCCCTTAACATATTAAAGATGTTTCAAATCAATCCCATGCATGGACTCTGAGATATAAGCATGAAAGTACCTTGCATGCATAACTTTAACTGAAATTTCTAAGTTAAAAAAAGGGGCCATAACTGCCAATATATTCCATCAAAAGTATTCTACCTTGATAGTATGATACCCCTAAACATATTGAAGATGTTCCAAATCAATAACATGCCTGGATACTGAGATATAAGTATGAAAGTACCTTGCATGCAAAACTTTAACCAAAATTTCTAAGTTAAAAAAGGGGCCATAACTGCCAATATATTCCATTGAAAGTTATCTTCCTTGATAGTATGATACCCCTTAACATATTAAAGATGTTTCAAATCAATTACATGCCTGGATACTGAGATGTAAGCATGAAAGTACCTTGCATGCAAAACTTAAACCAAAATTTCTAAGTTAAAAAGGGGGGATAATTTGTAATATTCCATTAAGAGTGATCTACCTTGAAAGCATGATACCCCATAACGTATTGAAGATGCTTTAAATCAATTGCATGACTGGATACTGAGATGTAAGCATGAAAGTATCTTGCATGCAAAACTTTAACCAAAATTTCTAAGTTAAAAAGGGGCCATAATTTGTAATATATTCCATCAAGAGTTACCTACCTTGGTTGACTGATGCCCCTAAACATATTCATAAACTTTCAAGTCAATACCATGAATGGTTATTGAGATACAAGCTGGATAGTAGCTTACATGCACAACTTTTACCAAATTTTCTATTGCATGCAAAATTTTAACCAAAAAAGGGGCCATAATTTATATTTTATTCAGTCAAGAGTTACTTACCTTGTTTGTTTGATGCCCCTGAACATATTTAAAAACTTTCAAGTCTTTACCACAAATGGTTATTGAGATATAAGGTTGATGGTAACTTGCATGCAAAATTTTAACTAAAAGCTGCAACGCCAACGCAAGGGCGACTACAATAGCTCTCATATTCTTCGAATAGTCAAGCTAAAAATTAGTATGTCATAAATACAATGTTTTGGTTATGATTATGAGAGCTGGAATTCGTTTACAAACATTTGCCAGAATGTTGGAGTCCTCCTTCATATTATACTCATTTTTAATAGGATCTGCTCAGGTGAACAGGAATCTGGCCCTGTGTTCTTGAAAATACTCAAGACTCAAACTGAGTATCATACTCAAATCCTTATTGAAGCTAATGAGCATGGACTGAGTATGAGTATGAAAAATAAAATTTAAGTACATTTTTTTATTTTCGAAAACAGGGGGCCAGGACTGATTTCAAATTAAGAGTTGATAATTAGAACCCTTCAAAACATGATGTACATACTTCTATAGATTTGTGAATATCATTAAAATACTTGGGAAAAAAATGAACATATACTGGTCCTCCATGTTTTAGGCCCCAGCTAAAAACACCCAAGTTAAGCTGACATGCATCCAAAGCTGTGGATCCAGAGTGCACTATGGTCACTTTTATAATTTATGAATTTCATTAGAATACACTTTTGTTTTTATTTTTCTCCAAAAACTTTTATTCAAAATGAGCCTTTATACCTGTGTTTGTGGAAGAACAGAATAATACCCCATATGGAAAACAAAATCACTCCAACGAGTTCACAGACTTCAAATGCCCATGGAATGAGAGGAATGTTGTCCAGGAACAGATCAGGCAGTGGCGGGTACTTGGATGCGTCTGGTGTTCTGTCATGACATACAACCATCACAAAAGAAGTCACTAGGAACACAAGAAATACATAGACAAAACTCAACACTGTTTTAAATATCTCTGGATCAAGTCGTCTTGAATAAGTTCCAGACCTATTTAAGATTTTCTCAATTTCTTCTTCAATGTTTTCTTCATCAGTGTCAATACTAGTAAAACTATCTTGATGAAGTTTGTTATTTCTCTGAAATCTGTATTTTTCTTCAGATATGTCTAGCTTTCCATGCTGAAAACCATCAAGACTGTCTCTGCAGTGAGAACATCCATTATCAATTAAGTTTTCTTCTTTTAACTGTTGAATTATGGCACATAATCGCTTGATGTCACCAAGGACTTTTATCTGCAACGGTGGCTGGCGCAAGTCTTGTTCCTGCATAGATAGTAAAACTAGTCCATCTATCTTGTGTTTATTTGCAAATGTGTCTGCATACTGACCAAAGTTTTCCTTCACCAACCAATCATGGACATCCTGGCAACTCCAGTTGGACACGTCTGATGTGGACATGTCCTTTGGTGACTAAAAATAAATATCAACAGAAATTATCTCATTAAGAATATTCTTTTTGTGTAAGTATTGTTGCTTATGTAAAATTTCATATGTATCCTCAAGTATTCAGTTCTCACCATATTTGTATTCTTGAGCTACATACTTTAACGCAATATTTCACCTTGAATGTGGCGTAAATTGAAAGGGAGACCACCAACACTTCATAAAATTTACTGATTCTCTTTTCCAAACTGTTTTTTATTTATTGAAAATAATTTCAGTTATAAATAAACACATTCATTTAGTAAAAAAACAAAACAATTATGAGGCATTTCCACACATGCTGCTTTTCATTTTTATTTTCAACAACCTGTAAAACCTTATGATAACTCATCTAGCAGACGATGGCTGCTTTGTGTAAACTATCATCAGTTTCTGTTTAAAAAATGCCACATGTTTGATTATCAATACTCTATTCAACAGGTTTTTAAATAGATAGAAAATTCACACTGTTGATCAATATAATGAAATGGAACAATGCTATGTTTCTTATTCTCATTAAATTTTGGATTTTCTTAAATTTTGCACACCAATCTGTACTGTTAGAAAGAACACAGTACTTCATTGCAACTATTGTTTATAGATTTTGTCTCTTTTATCCATCATTTTGTGACAGCCTCATTTTGAGTTCCTTTAGAGAACTCAGATGCCATTTTAGAAAACATACTTTGACTGTGGTTTTGGAAAGTTATTTTTTAAATTTGTTACCAAAAACCATTGACAATTTATACATTTGGAGGAAATATATTGATGCATTCAGGAAAATATTTAATTAATACAAGAGGGCCAAGATGGCCCTAAAGACGCTCACCTGAAAAAATTGCCTTCATTGCCTGTACAAGTTACTAAATTATAGCATAGTTGTACTGTCAGAATACATAATCTATGACATTATTTCAGTTCAATGAACAAAACAGTGCCTGTGGTTAAAATTTGAAGTCATACTTGACTGAGAGATAGTATGGCTTTAACACACAAATTTAAACATTAAAAGGGACATAACTCCTGAACTGTGGCCTTTAGTGTGTAAACAAGATTTTTCTAAGATTTGACCTATTGACCTACTTTTCGGTCCGGCCCGGCCCATTTTCGAACTGGTTCGAGATATCATCAAGACAAACATTCTGACCAAGTTTGAGGAAGATTGGATTTGAACTGTGGCCTCTAGTGTGTAAACAAGATTTTTCTATGATTTGACCTACTGACCTACTTTTCGATCAAACTGGCCTCTAGTGTGTAAACAAGATTTTTCTAGATTGACCTACTGACCTACTTTTTGATCCAACCTGACCCATTTTCGAAAGGGTTCAAGATATCATCAAGACAAACATTCTGACCAAGTTTGAGGAAGATTGGATCAAAATTGTGGCCTCTAGTGTGTAAACATCAAAATTGTTGACGGACGACGGACAATCAAGTATCCCAAAAGCTCACCCTGAGCTATGCTCAGGTGAGCTAATAATGATGAGGGATTGTTTTGTTCATTTTTCTTCCATAACTTCTTATATGGGTAGGGCTGAATGAGTTCCCGTCTCCCAGGTACCCACATGTTGGGCAAAAAATTGCCAGTACACTGGTACAAAATCATTATCCATTTACCAATGTCGGTCTTCTTTTTATTATGATGCCTCATGTGCTACTTTTCTTTAATACTTTATAACATATATCATAGGTCAATATCCAATTCATATTAATTGATATCCTTTATTAGAGTTCTACACTCTGTCAAGGAATTATCATCACATACCTCAAGATAGATGGATTTTGGATGTACAGTCTGTATTATAGAAATAATTGTTCAGTTGTTTTTTTCTAACCATTTTGGGAATATGACCTAACCCCAAGAAATGGACATTTTTTGCATTGCTTCAGACAAAATTGGGAAACTCACATCATATTATATATATATATATATATATATATATATATATATATCAAATAAAAAAAAAAATTTTAAAAAAATCTACTTTCAACACCAAATTCAGGCTGACCTTAAAAAATTCTTTGTTACTCTGACTCATGAAGATTTTTTTTCTTTAGCTAGATCAATTGTATATCTAGCAGTTGCAAAAAAAAAGAACTCTTACACAACAGGTAATGTCCAGGTGTATAGCTGCTATAAATCCAAACTCAAACAACTGCTAACACAAAACTCTTTTAAGTTTTGATAAGCGGCATCTCAAAGAAGCAGTCCCAGAGTTTAAAAGGAAACCTTGTGTCAGTTTCACACCCTTTGAACTTTACTGAGCACTGCAGTATGTCAATTTCTTCCAGTGTGTCGACTGGATGTCACACAAGATGATATTGAAATCAGTGGAGGGGGCACAGAGGGGTTGCATTTGGTAACACTTTTGCAAGCATTCCTTTCAGGATAATTGACAGCTTCTCACCCCATAATTAATACACAGACTTCTACAAATCTATGCATCCTGTTGACACTGCTTTTCCTTTTTACCTGAATCATATTGAACCTTACTGAGGTTTAGTTTATGTGCTGATAAAACGAGAGTGCCATGATGGCCCTAAATCACTCACCTGAATTCAACTGCTAGAGAGAAAATGCTTAAGTAAGGAAAAAATTCAGGGGTTTTCTTAAGTGGACGCCCGCTTGCCCGTGCCTGGTTAAAATCACCATGGGCAAGTGATTTTTCCAAGGAGATAGCCCGTTGGGCAAGTTTATTTTCACAAATGAAATCTTTCGGGGTTTTTTAATATTTCATTTTCTATATTATATAGGGGGTGAGTTGCTTGCAAATTGTGTTTGATACATGTTAACTAAAATTCTTCTTAATACTACACATATTTAGTTTTAAACATTAACAAACCCTAACTAACTTAAAGATCAGAAAAGCTGTTTTCACTGGGGGCAAGTAGATGTTCAAAGTAATTTGCCCCCTGGGCAAGTGAAAGTCAAATCCTTAAGGAAACCCCTGAAAATTTACACACAATAAATAATACAGTATTTAAATTCTATTAACTTTTAGTTCTGGTGGCCATCTTGGAAGGCAGACATAAACGATTTTAGCTATTTTTGCTCAGTACCAACAAAGGATCACTCCTAAAAGATTTCATCAAAATCTGTTCAGCGGTTTAGGAGATGTCATTTAAAGATTATTCTATTTTTAGCTCTGGAGGCCATCTTGGTTGGTGGACGGAAGATTTTAGCTATTTTTGTGCAGTATCACCCAATGATCATTCCTATTGGATATCATTAAAATCTGCTGAGCAGTTTAAGGAGATGTCGTTTAAAGATTTTTCTATTTTTAGCTCTGGTGGCCATCTTGGTTGGCGGATCGGAATAATTTTAGCTGTTTTTGCTCAGTACCACCTAAGGATCATTCCTGTAAAATTTCATCAAAATCTGCTCAGAGATTTAGGAGGAGATGTCGTTTAAAGCAAAAGTTGACACCCATGATGCACGACGGACAAAGACTGATGACAATACCTCACCTGAGCAAAGTGCTCAGGTGAGCTAAAAAATGAGACACCATAGCCCTCTGTTCCCCAATGCATGGGATTATGACTGAAAAAACTTCCGAATGAAATAAGTAAAAGAAACTGGTAAGAAACCACAATAATTATTAGGTCTCCAAATTGTTTTTACTCCATTTCTGCTTCTTTCGCCGGCAACTTTGTATGGGCCATATCTCGTAGACTGTGTTACATATCTTTAAAAAACTTCATATGATTATAATCCTTAACTTGTAGTGGTGCCTCCCAGACCTTTGTAAATGGGGGGTCCCTGTGGGTCAGGCCCCACCCCCTCAAAGATGGCTTTTTGCATAAAAAATGTATTTTGGTTAAATATTTCAAATTTTCAACCTTGATTCATATATTTTTTCGTCATAATGAGAAAAATTGCGAAGTACTACCTTGGTGTCACCCAGGGGTCAGGCTCCACCCCTTGAATTTTACTTATGACCTTATATCTCAAAAACTGTTCAGATCCACATCCCTAAACCATACATATTCTTGTTCTTCATGATCAGATGGATTGAATGGTACTTTTATGTTCACATGGGTCACCAAGGGGTCAGACCCCACCCCCTGAATTTTACTTATGACCATATATCTCAAAAAATGTTCAGATCCCCACCCCTAAACCATATATATTCTTGTTTCTCATGATGAGATGGATTGAATGGTACTTCTTTAGTGTCCCCGGGAGGTGGGGGATCAAAAACCATTGATATCCCCACCCATAACAATAGTTGGATTGAATGGTTTTTTTTCACCAGGGGGTCAGGCCTCACTCCCTTAATTTTACTTATGACCTTAAAAGTATTTTTATGCAATGACTACATCTGCATGGTACCCAGATATCCGGGTAAAAGATGGACTTGCCAAAGCCCTTTATACTGGTGAGAACTGGACACACTCGGATATGGATGCTTTTTCACTCACTCAAATTATGTCTAAGAGTCACTTGTAAATCTACCAAGAGTTAGAAGAAAGAAAAAACAACATAAGATTTGCTCATGTTGGTTAAATATGGAGAGGAGTTTCTATTTGTATGTCACTCAAATTGGTGATTTGTAAACAGTAAAAAAGTGTCACATCCTACCTTGTTAACTGTCAAATGAACTGAACTTTGGTCTGAGGAACTTAGCAAAGGGGAGATCACTGATTTGGAATAACACGTAAAGAAGAGTAATTGAATGATGAAAAGTAACAAAAAGTAACCGAATGGGAGAAGTAGGGTCAGAAAGGCCTTATACCGAAAAGGTCCAGTCCAGATATGAATGTATATTAAGAATAACTTTAAGTATCGGCACAAGTTCTGTAGCTGCCAAATATTAATACAAGTTGGCGCCGGCGCAGAAGGATATCTTGATTTCTAGTACGTTCCACATTTAAGTAGCGTCTGTGTATCACGGTTAAAAAGTGGGACTGTTCATACCCGTCGATCCGCACCAAGACATCTTCGAACTATATATATTTATATAGGTTTTTAATGGTATATACTTGTTTTAATTTAATATATATGGAATTTTTATTTTATCTTTCTCGTACTCTAAGGAATGAATAGACGTAAATGACTCGGATTGACTTCTTGTATGTCTGTGAGCTATTTGACAGATGTCACATGTCTGTCACGTGACAAAAGTCTTCCATAAATAAGTGACCACCACAAGATAGTCAGTGCGTACTTTATAGTGACACGAATACTTGAACAAAATGACAGCACCAGAAAAATGCGTAGAAAATTACAAATATTTCTTTAGAGAAGATCTACTCAAGTAAGTGCTTTTTTTTACATCAGGGCATATTCAGTATATTCTTTCTCAAATATGCAAGTGGAACCGTCCTAATTTCTAACCTCCTTAGATTTTTTAAGCTTGATGTATTATTATACGCATTTTTCTTTTTTTTTTTCAATTTCATTTAAGAAAAATATAAATCAATAACTAAATGTTTGATACAAATGATATTTAAACTAGGTTAATTTTCTTCTACACTTTAAAAATCAATAAAGCCTTAAATCATCAAGTTTTGTTTTTCAGAAATATATATTTCATTTCTATTTTTAGTTCTCCAAATCTCTACTTGGCACTATATATAATAACAGCTAGAGCCCCATTTGTGTAAAGGGCTTGTCAAGTATTATACATTTTATTGTATATGCATCTTCCCTTTCACACAGTTTGCATACATAACAATCTACTTCCTTATTAATTTCTTGCTTTGATTTTTTTTCAAGATTATTTCTTAACAGCAGTTCTTAATAAAGACCTAACAGATCTAAATATTACTATACATTACAATGTACCTTTTCTAAAGTATATATGATAAAAAATGACAAAAAATGTTAAGCGTGGATCTGGATTCCTCGGGATCCAGCCATTTACCTCAGGGAGGTCCAACAGCTAGTCCACATTTGTGTACCCATAATTTGTGATAGTGTGCTACTTTTGGTTTGGTGATATCCCTACTTACAACTAGTATCAAAAATAGCATGTCACGTCTAGTGACTCATTAATGGGACCAGTCCAACAGCCAACAGAGATATGTTGGCCAAATATGAATTGCCATGCATAGCCAACTATGAAATTCTGAAATTCACAGAAGGGGAGGAGGGATCGATGCTCAAACAACTTCTTTAGTCTTAACTTTACTCTTCTTATTTTAAGATTTTTACAGAGGGAGTCCAATGGTTTTCCAGGGGGTGAGGGGGGTCTTTTCTTCTTCACTCTTAGTGTAATAGACAAATCCAAGGGTTGGGTTATGTCACCCCCCTTAACCCACCCACCTTCTCTGGATCCTTTCATGAATGTAAAAGAAGAATGTATAATGGAGAAGAAACTGGTCATTTACCAACATATATAAATCCAGATCAATCTGAAAAAAGTTTATGTTGAGGTTCATTTTATCATCCACTCTCTTGTCAGGGACAAGGTTGCATTTGTGACAGGAGGAGGAACTGGGATAGGGTTCACCATTACCGAGGTTCTTATGAGGTAGGTAGGTGTGTGTGTGTGATCTTAATATAGTTTTATAATATTTGACTTTTATAACACTTCTCTTTGAAACAACATTTTTAGTAGACTAAGCTAACATTTAACATCTAATTGATTTATTGATTAATGCATTGTTAAAAAATGAATGAATGTATGAATAAATTCATACTTGTACTTTTGAATAATAACAGTTGATGTTGTAGCCTACTTGTTTTCTGTAAATACAGAAAATCATAGTGTATTCATTCCTGTTAATTTTTTGTGTGAATTCAGAAAATCTATAACATTTTATATATTTAACCCCTCCCTCTCTCTCTCTCTCTCTCTTTAGACCTACATACAACCTTAATTATCTTCATATTTTATGTTGAATACAGTTGTCGTACTGCATTGAAAGCTAGCGAACATCATCAGCTGGGAACCATACATCATCGAGTGTTTCGCCCCTTTAATCCCAGGACACTCTAGTATGGTGGGGCTACAGTGTTGATCGGGCACTGCACGTTCGTAGCTAGCTCCAGCTCAGGTTACTCCTCCGCAACCAGATCCAACTTGAAGCCTTTTCGGCAGCGTTGCTAACGGCTTGGATAACGTTCTTTCTGTCTCGGCCGTATATCCCAAGAGCCGTCAGCATCTTCCACATGGATGAGGCAGGAAACCCTCTACATCCAACCTCTACTGGGAACAACCAGGCACTCCATCCCCTCTGTCTGCATTCCTCCATCAAGCCAGCATACTTGTCTGCTTTCCGTTCGTGTGCCTCATCACACCTCTCTTCCCATGGCACAGTCAGTTCTATGGCTATGATCTTCTTTCCCTGATTTGACCATAATACTATATCAGGACGGAGATTGGTTTGGACTACGTCAGGGAATAGCAACTTCTTTTCCAAGTCCACCCGCATTTCCCAAGATTTTGAAGTGCTCAGAACTCCTGTCTTCTTCAGAGATGGTGTGACGGTCTCTCCCTCTTTCACAAAAGGGATGAAAGATGTCCTCGCTGTTTCCTGTCTTTTCTTCCGTCTTTCAATGTCTAGCCAGTGGGCCAGCTGACGAAGCACCCTATCATGGCGCCACCTGTATCTGCCCTGCCCTAGTGCAATGTGGCATGATGACAGGATGTGGTCCAGGGTGCCTCTCTTTCCACATAAAGTACAGGATGGGTCTTCTGTAAGCTTCCAGCGGTGCAAGTTAGCCGGTGTAGGAAGAACATCGTAGACACTTCTTAAGAGAAAGCTTATTCGGACGGGTTCCAAACTCCAAATCTGTGTCCAAGTCAACTTTCTTTCTGGCACGTTCCAACGAGTGCTTCTTCCTTGGCTGCCCAGCTGCACCATCTTAGAAGCGCATGACTCCTCCTCCCCTTTCCTGATGACGTCCTGCACCATTGATCTTTTCTTCTGGTTGTCTGCTGCTGACCAGCTGTCTCTACACTGCATTCCCAGTCCTTGTCTCCCAGAGTTGGTTGTACCCACTATATCCTGGTGAGCCAGTCTGCTTTGAGCTTCGTTCACAGCCTGACTCACTGACCACTTCCTCCCTGTCCTAAGCTCAATGCCGGCCCCACTTATGCACTCATCTGGAGAATCCCGAAGAGTCATCAGAAGACGAGCTTTGGCTACCTTAAACTCCTCTACTATTGATGAGATGGGCAGTTTAAGTTTTCCTGCTGAGGAGTACAGCCCAAGCCCAGTGAAACTTGGTGGCAGTCCAAGCCATTTCCTGAGATGTTTGTTGATGACCCTCTCGAGGCCCTCAAATTAAATGTAACCTGCATATGATTAGGATCATATTATATATATAACTTTTGTTTGAGTTTACATGAAGAATTACTGTTTCAGACATGGGTGTGACACGATTATTGCAAGTCGACGATTGGATAAGGTCAAGGAATCAGCTGCTACACTGTCTGCAACCACGGGCAGACAGTGTCTGGCAATACAGATAGATGTCAGAGATGTAAGTGTGGCAGGGGATGTATCCTCCAGCAGTCTGTCTGTCAACAAACCAAATATGTTCTTTGACCAGTTGAACTATTGTGTATGCATGGAACTGGACCCATGTTTCTGTAGTAGATGCAAACATGGGCAACACATAACAACAACTAGTGTGGTTCATACAAATATTTGCTATTTCTCTATTTGTAAAAGCCTGTAAGTAATAACTATATATGGTAAGAGACTAATTTGTGTCAGTGGTCCAGTGTCTCAGTTGGTAGAGCACTCTCTCTGTAAGCTAAGGGTCTCGGGTTCAGTTCCAATCTGGCTGCACATTTTTACTGACCTTGTTACAATACTACTTTCTTGTTGGTTTGATGATAGTGTAGGTAATATAGTCAGCACCCTCGGAAAGTATTCCATTGCACACGTCTTCATCTATCACAAAATTATGTTGATGAAACATAATGCAATGTAAGTACTGGGGAAATCTGATGATGTACAAGACATATGAAATACTCCTGAAGCCTGTTTATCTCTTGTCTTGAAATCAACACTGAGTAATCAATATTTTCAAGGTTTTTCTTAAAACCTGCATGCAAACCCACAAGATCTGAATATGTTATAATTATACCCCAGCTTTACAGATGTGGGGGATAATCCTTTGCGCACAGGGTCAATTTACAGCGAATGCCTGTAGCGTATTGAAACGGGTAAAAAAAATCATTGCTTCAGAAATGGGCCAATCTTTACAGTGAATGCCTGTAGTGTATTGAAACAGGTAAAAACATCACTGCCTCAGAAATGGGTCAATTTTTACAGCAATTCCCTACAACTTTATGAGACGGGTGCCATTTTTGCAGGTTTAAAACCGAACATGAGATTCAACGTATTTTTGGTAAAAAATATGTTTGACAATGTTTTAATTAACCCAAATACTAAGGCTATAATGCAACATACAGGACACTTAAGAATTTTTAATATTTTGATTGGTATAACATAAAATAAAATTAATGTTGAAAATGTTTAAAATTCGTTATACAATGTACAATGTTACAGGTGTGTGTAATTTACCAGTTTCAATATGCTACAGGTGCACAAAGGATATAGGAATCACAATACAAACATCCTATATTCACACTACATGGAGACAAGGTTGGATGCAGGGGTATTTAACATTTCTGGTGATAGTTATATAGCTCATTGAAAGCCAGTCAAGTCTATTGTTATCTATTTAATCAGGTTGTTTCATTTTTCTGTTTCAGCCAAAGAAAGTAATGGAGGCTGTGAGTCAGGCATTACAGAAATTTAAAAGAATCGACATCCTAGTGAATAGTAGGTTCTTTTGTTTAAAAAAGAGGATACATGCATTCTCAAAATTGAGTGGAATTTTCTTTGTAGCTAGGCATTTTTTTTTTCCATCATTATAGCATAAATTGGCTTTGGATTTCATTTGGTCCATTTAGTCATTTAAGCTAGTGCAGAAAGTCTAATATGGCAGTATCTCCATTTGTTTTCTTTTTTAAATCATGTTTTTTATTGTTTCATTGAAATAAATCTATTATAGATATCTATATACCCTATTCCCTCTGTTTTTAAAAAACAGACTAATTCATCCTTCAGAGTGCCACAACTTAAAGGCAAAAGAAGTAAATTCACATGTATCCAATTTTTATGCCCAACGTCTATTTGCCTGAGGCTTAAAGGTTTGCTACAAGTCAGTATCTTTAGTAGCACTAGCTTTACATGTTTCAAATGAAAATGATTACATAATGCTTCATCGTAAACAAGTTTGACTAGCTTATCATGTTTTTTCTTATTACTTATTCAACCAACCATCGTCGAAACAAGTGGTATATATTCCATTATCATTATCTTATAAAATTATGAAAAAGCAAAGGGTATTGAGTAAACTTGGGTTTCAACAATGTCATGTGACTGTAACATGTGACTGGAATGAAAGAAATTCACACACACACACAGAGGATAAAATTTCTAAGAGTCTGATGCTTGCAAGCTGATCTGGTTTTATATGTTGCAGATGCAGCTGGGAACTTCCTGTGTCCTGCAGAGGGGCTGTCCTTCAACGCCTTCAAAACTGTGATGGATATAGATACAAATGGGACGTTTAATGCTACCAAAGCTGTCTTTGATCAGTACATGAAGGTGCTTTAAGATCTGGCCCCATGTTCTCGAATATAAAAATGGTATTTTAGTATGATTTTCATACTCAAACTCGAACAATAAATGCCCATAAGTTTCAATAGAGAATTATGTATGATACTCATATTTGAGCCTGAGATGGTACTTAAGTATTTCCGAGAACACGGGGCCTGCAGTGTGTCCATAGAGTCAGTCTGCTCAAAACAATTTATCTAAAAAATGATTACACATGGTTCTTAATTGTAATGTATCATATTTCATCTTTAATTTTATTGCTGGTTATACACATAACTGATCACTTGATTTTATATCTGTCTTTTGCAGAAACACAGTTGGGGATATTCTTATTTGTTTTTCCTACTAAAAATATGGTGAGATCTAAAAACAGAAAAAAAAGAAAAAAAGAAACATGGGAGAAAACATTCATATGTAATGTCAAAACTAACAGGACGGGATTCGTCTGTGGTTTGACTGGGACAGATATGCAGATTGAAGGTTCCAGTCATGTGATTAAAAGATAAACATTTAAATGAGAGGTCAGACTACACTCTGGTAGTTTTTCATGCCTGCTTTGTATCACCTTAACTCAAGGTCAGAGAAGACTTTTACTGATTACAACAACACTGAGATAATACTTTACAGAGCAGGTCAAAGTCACTGTCAAGGTCACACAGAGAGGTCAGAGTTTACACTAGTGACATTTTGTATTCACTCTTTTTTTCTTACGGACAATTGATGTGTGTATATAGAGCTTGTGGGATTTTTATGAAAAATAAATATCCTAGTTTTTTTTATATAGCTCTGGTGTAGTAATAAATAATCCCATAACAATAGTGACTGTTTATTCACAGAACCATGGAGGTGTGATTGTAAACATTACAGCCACTCTGCAGGTGAGGGGTCAGGTGTTCCAGACACACGCAGGAAGTGCCAAGGCAGCCATTGGTAGGATTCTTAATCCACAAACACTAGACCTTTCACTTAATGTCCTCAACTTAGAAAAGGACTAAAAGTTACAAATTTACAGTAAAAACATCACGAACCCCAAGGGATATAAAAAACATTATGCCATGACTCATTGTTTAAATGTATCTTACAGATTTATCTCTGGTTGAATGTTAGAGTAAAAGACTCATACACATTAATCTATACATATGTGTTTCAACACATAGGCAGAGTAGACCCAAATCAACCAGCTTCTTCCAGGAGTTGTTATATCAGTGTCTCTTGTTTGCTTATACAATACTGTAGCTCAGAAACTATTCTTTTAATTAGCCCTTTTTTTTATTGTAAACCTTATTTATTTAATTGAAATTATGTTTAACTCAAATCAAACTTATTTATTTAAAAGAATAAGTTAATACATGTGCATAATTCAAATCATAATTGATCTTCCTCTGTTAATGGAATTCTCCTATCTTGCGACCTACGAAGACAATAGTATGGTTAAATTATTGCAGTTTTCTTGCTTATTTTAAGAATAAACATTATCTTTTTTTCATTCATATAGTTTGCAATATGATTAAAGTTTTCAAAAAACTTAATTGGTAAAAACATGGTAATAGATTATATTGATTTTTATGCACTTAAAAATCAACTGTGTCCATATGCGTCTATATGAGGGAAGGGGTAATTGAGTCAAAATGCGTCTGCATGAGGCGACAGGTATATGCGTCAAAATGAGTCTACATGAGGGAATGGGTGGATGCGTCAGAATGAGTCTACATGAGGGAAAGGGTTAAACAGCATGGCAAAGAAAAATCATTGTTTTATTTTACCATTTAAAGATCAGAAAATTGATATTGATATAGTCATTAATTTGTACATAAGTATTAATTTATTGAAAGATCAAACACTGTCCACCCATGTTATCATATTACATAATCAGTACCCATGTATCAAACATTTTCATGGTATAAAAACCATGCAGTAGATGATAAACACTGTAAAATTCAGATTCAGCCACATTTGATCTGGTCAGTATGTGCCACATTCTGTTGATAGAGGAACTACCAGGCTTGAATTCCATCAGATATACTTCATACATAATATACGTAATACTAATATAATTAATAGCAAAAGTCATCATTTCATCTCTCAGAATACCCACTTGGTGGTATATATAAATTTATCACACCTCAGCTTCACAGAAATCAGGGCTATACAGGAATCAGGCTTGCAACGTTTTGTAACTTGGCATCCCTTCATAAAATCAAATTACTTGAAGACAAAATGAGATGCAGGGGCATTAATCACCTTAATTTACACTGTTTTATTGTTTTTATGTCTGTTATTCCAGAGGCGATGACGCGACACCTGGCAGTTGAGTGGGGAGAGAAGGGTATCCGCATCATGTGTGTTGCTCCAGGACCTATTGATGACACTGAAGGCTTCAGCAGACTGGGTAAAGTTTGGGTTAACCAATGGGTTATGACCCAATATTATTACAATTTCTTTTAAATTTTCTTTGCTCTTTTCCATCTGCACCTGATAAACAACAGTTCTTTAATCATGAAAATTGATCTGGAATTATGGCCCTTGCATTATGAATTATATTTTTCATTTATTACACTTTTAACACTTGGTTTCAAAAGTAATATATTAAAAGTTTGAAATGAGGCTCTGAGTGATGGTATTCATATGAGAAAGTTTCTTTCCTCTTGACCCTCAAGTTCATCCCTCTATCTCATGAATACATTCACATTCAAGTTTATGACTTGATTAACATAAATTTCACGAACTTTTAAAAGGTATATGAAACAAAAGATTTTTATTTACCATGCAGACTGTGTAGAATCTGAGCTACAATATTGTATAAGCAAACAGAGGAGACCCTGATCAAAATATGTTTATATGACGTAAAGGGCTAATCTTGAATTTTTTTTTTAGGTGGAAAACACGTAACCCAGGAGTATGTAAAAAGTATTCCAGTTCAGAGGCTTGGTAAAAGAGAGGATATTGCCAATACAGTTCTATATATAGTCAGTGATGCGGCACCCCTTCTCACTGGAACAACAGTCATTGCAGACGGTGGGGCGTGGCTAACCAGTGGTAACGACTTGGCGAGGATAAAGAAAATAGCTGCATCATATCCAAAATTGTAGGAGAACTATGTAAATGTGTAATGTAACAACAGATCATAAATCATAACATACATACTTACATTTTTTTGCATATTTTATGGCTGACTTATGCTACATATTGTAGTGCATACTAGTGAATAAATAATCTGTTCATGTGTATGAATAAAAGGGAAAGTGCTTCTTTTTTTTTAACAGTTAGATAAACTTTATTTTTCTCCTCATTAGGTATGTGAGGGTCGAGGACATTGCATGCTATTCTGTACATATTATATAGACAAATATATATATGTAATGTTAATCATTTCATGGGTTAACAGTACATTCTACAGGAGCTTTGGATTTTCAGCATATAGCAATCATTTACTAGTTAGATTTTTAAGCATCAACAGGGATGTGAATTAACCCTTTCCCTCATATAGACTCATTCTGACGCACTCAATAGGTACCACATAAAGCCTGATCTGCAGAAAACCACAGTTAAACCTTACCAAATTTAATTACAAAATCCTCATTTCCAGACCACTGAGGAGCAGCGAACAGCATAAAACCTGATCAGCCTGCGAGTTACTCGCAGGCTGATCTGGTTTTATGCTGTTCGCATAGGTCTTTTCATGGTTTCCTCTATGAGGGAAAGGGTTAAACCCATCATATAAAGGAAAATAAACTAAAAAGAAAAGAAAATATAATGATACAAAGAAAAAAATCTGGACAACTTCTAGTTTCTTAATCTTTGTTTATAACTGTTTAAATCATTTGATGTTATGTGCAGTGATTTTTAATACATTTATTTTGATACAGTATATGAAATATTCATATGTATATGTATACACATATACACACTCAAATATATACATATAAAGATATGTCTGTAGTTAAATCTCTGACCCCTAAACCCTTTTTACCCAATCAACAATTTTAAGTCCTTAATATCAGACAAATTATTCCATTGTTTTACAAATGTATAATCTTTACCTAATATATTCATTGTTTCCTTTACAGTTTTATACTGGTAATTTAGAAAATGTCTTGTTTCCTTTACAGTTTTACACTGGTAATTTAGAAAATGTCTTGTTTCCTTTACAGTTTTATACTGGTAATTTAGAAATGTCTTACTGCAATAACCGTGTTAAAATTCCTTTTGTTTTGCATTTATATACAGTTTTATGACTATAAAAATCAAAATGATTGCCACATGTTTGTCTTAATGTCCTAATATGAAAGTATCAGCAGACATAATGTTTAAAATACAATTGCTGAATAAAATTTTGAATTACAGAGTAGTGCCAGAATTATACTAATGTTCAACTGTTCCAAAATTTGTTTACAGAAACAAAAACTTAGCAAAAAGTGGAGGTAAAAAAGTCTACACTTTTTCTTTCGATACATTCCATTCAAGGGAAAATGGTTGTTTAACAGAGAAAAAAAAAATGAAGGAATTTATCATGAGCATGGTGTACTGCTAATGATAATTTTCTTGACGTGTGTTATATTGCTCTTATGTATGGTGTGAATAAAAAGAATAAGAGAGAGGAGAGATTCATTCTAAACAATAATGTAGCATTTTGAAAATCTAAAGGAAAATAATACAAGCATGAGATCAGGCTCAAATTTCATCTAATAATACTAAGCGCTAAATACCGTAAAACATAAAGTGAATTTCATTTTTCTTGTTTCTCAACTCATAACTCCCAAATAAACATTTTCAAGAATAATTTTGTATTTGTCTTGTTTCATAAAAAAATGGTGGGATGTATTTTACCTAGTTTGAGAATTACTGTAAAGCAGTAAGTATTTTTGATGGAATTAGGTCCTGTAGTAGAACTGCTTGTAGAATGGCTAAAATCCATTCTTTTGTTCCTTCTACATTGGTGTCGACACAATACAATAATAAAATTAACAACATCTTCAGCCAAGGAAAACAATATATGCCTGTATGACTACACTGAAACAGAGAATTTCATTTAAAACTTCATTTGCATATTAAATCTGAAAAATCTAAAAAAGAATACCAAAAAAAAAAAAAAAAAATAAATAAAGGAAATAATATTTGAAATGGAATTTTTTTTTTTTTGCATCAATTGGGAAACACGTTTTTGCAACTCAGTGGTTCCTGGGATGTACAAGGACTTTGCACCTAAAAAAATGGATCAAAAAAGGATTTAGAATGGACAGTGGATACCCTGATTCACCTCTCTGAAAATGTTCTTATGATATGATTTATCTCTGTCTTATGATAAGGTTTATCTTTGTCATATAATGAGGGTTTATCTCTATCTTATGATGAGGATTTATCTCTGTTTTATGATGAGGATTTATCTCTGTTTTATAATGAGGATTTATATCTGTCTTGTGATGAGGATTTATCTCTGTTTTATGATGAGGATTTATATCTGTCTTATGATGAGGATTTATCTCTGTTTTAAATGAGGATTTATCTCTGTTTTATAATGAGGATTTATCTCTGTTTTATGATGAGGATTTATCTCTGTTTTATAATGAGGATTTATCTCTGTTTTATAATGAGGATTTATATCTGTCTTGTGATGAGGATTTATCTTTGTTTTATGATGAGGATTTATCTCTGTTTTATAATGAGGATTTATATCTGTCTTATGATGAGGATTTATCTCTGTTTTATGATGAGGATTTATCTGTCTTGTGATGAGGGTTTATCTCTGTTTTATGAAGAGGATTTATCTCTGTTTTATAATGAGGATTTATTCTGTTTTATGATGAGGATTTATCTCTGTTTTATAATGAGGACTTATATCTGTCTTATGATGAGGGTTTATCTCTGTTTTATGAAGAGGATTAATCCCTGTCTATTGTTGAGGATGAATTAATACCAAATGCCAAACAGGGGTGCCATATTGACCACGCCCACCAGGGAAGCAGGAAGTCACATTACCGCATAGCTACATTGTCATTTGGTGCATTATTTACAAATAAGCAGCAATGTCAATATTTAAAAAGGAATAAGGAGAAGAAAAATCAAATTACAGAGATTTTTAATTAAAACGTTTGCATTCACTGTCAGTAACGTAGAATTTAGTGATATCCTTACATTATACCCAGTCTGTTGTTACTCTTAATATGTTGATTTTATCTATAATTAATTCATCAGTATCTTACATTTACAATAGCAATGTTCAGCACATAAATCCTTATCATGTGTGTTCATCCGAAACCATCTGAAATATCTTTCTTTCAAGGGCAAACTTTCGTCATTCGACATAGATAAACCCTCACTATAAGACAAACATAAACCCTCATCATAAGACATAGATAAACCCTCATCATAAGACATAGATAAACCCTCATCATAAGATAGAGATAAACCCTCATCATAAGATAGAGATAAACCCTCATCATAAGACAGAGATAAACCCTCATCATAAGATATAGATAACCCCTCATCATAAGACAGAGATAAACCCTCACCATAAGACAAAGATTAACCCACATCATAAGATGGTGATAAACCCTCATCATAAGATGGTGATAAACCCTCACCATAAGACAAAAAAACACCATAAAAAGATAACCCCCTCCATAAGACAAAGATAAACCCTCATCATCAGACATTGATAACCCCTCATCATAAGATGGAGATTAATCCTAATAAAAAACAGAGATCATCATAAGACTGAGACAAACCTCCATCATAAGTCATAGATAAACCCTCATCATAAGACAGAGATAACCTCTCATCATAAGACATAGATAAACCCTCATCATAAGACAGAGATAAACCCTCATCATAAGACAGATAAACCCTCATCATAAAACAGAGATTAATCCTCATCATAAGACAGAGATAAACTCTCATAATAAAACAGAGATAAACCCTCATCATAAGACAGAGATAAACCCTCATCATAAGACAGAGATTAATCTTCATCATAAGATAGAGATAAACTCTCATAATAAAACAGAGATAAACCCTCATCATAAGACAGAGATAAACCCTCATCATTAGCCAGAGATAAACCCTCATCACAAGACAGAGATAACCCCTCATCATAAGACAGATAAACCCTCATCATTAGACAGAGATTAATCCTCATCATAAGACAGAGATAAACTCTCATCATTAGACAGAGATAAATCCTCATCATAAGACAGAGATAAACCCTCATCATAAGACAGAGATCAATCCTCATCATAAGACACAGATAAACCCTCATCATAAGACTGACACAAACCCTCATCATAAGACAGAGATAAACCCTCATCATAAGACAGAGATAAACCCTCATCATAAGACAGAGATAAACCCTCATCATTAGACAGAGATAAACCCTCATCATAAGACAGAGATAAACCCTCATCATTAGACAGAGATAAACCCTCATCATAAGACAGAGATAAACCCTCATCATTAGACAGAGATAAACCCTCATCATAAGACAGAGATAAACCCTCATCATTAGACAGAGATAAACCCTCATCATAAGACAGAGATCAATCCTCATCATTAGACAGAGATAAACCCTCATCATTAGACAGAGATAAACCCTCATCATTAGACAGAGATAAACCCTCATCATAAGACAGAGATAAACCCTCATCATAAGACAGAGATAAACCCTCATCATAAGACAGAGATAAACCCTCATCATAAGACCGAGATAAACCCTCATCATTAGACAGAGATAAACCCTCATCATAAGACAGAGATAAACCCTCATCATTAGACAGAGATAAACCCTCATCATAAGACAGAGATAAATCCTCATCATTAGACAAACATAAACCCTCATCATAAGACATAGATAAATCCTCATCATAAGACAGAGATAAACCCTCATCATAAGACAGAGATAAACCCTCATCATTAGACAAACATAAACCCTCATCATAAGACATAGATAAATCCTCATCATAAGACAGAGATAAACCCTCATCATTAGACAGAGATAAACCCTCATCATAAGACAGAGATAAACTCTCATCATAAGACAGAGATAAACCCTCATCATAAGACAGAGATAAACCCTCATCATAAGACAGAGATAAACCCTCATCATAAGACCGAGATAAACCCTCATCATTAGACAGAGATAAACCCTCATCATAAGACAGAGATAAACCCTCATCATTAGACAGAGATAAACCCTCATCATAAGACAGAGATAAATCCTCATCATTAGACAGAGATAAACCCTCATCATAAGACAGAGATAAACCCTCATCATAAGACAGAGATAAACCCTCATCATAAGACAGAGATAAACCTTCATCATAAGACAGAGATAAAACATAAACCCTCATCATAAGACAGAGATAATCCTCATCATAAGACAGAGATAAACCCTCATCATTAGACAGAGATAAACCCTCATCATAAGACAGAGATAAACCCTCATCATAAGACTGACACAAACCTTCATCATAAGACAGAGATAAACCCTCATTATTAGAGAGAAATCCTCATCATAAGACTGAGACAAACCTTTATCATAAGACATAGATAATCCCTCATCATATGACAGAGATAACTTCTCATCATAAGAAAGAGATTAATCCTCATCATAAAACAGAGATAAACCCTCATCGTAAGACAGAGATATAGGTGTTAAATATATGTGTATATGTATATACTGTAATAATAATTTGCCGAAAGTCGAAGATAATAATTTTTACTCCTTGCTGGATAATTGTAAAATGGGGCCTTTAATTAATAAACCCAAGATTATTTAGTGAACAAACTTTAAAAAGACGGTCAAAAACAGGGGCCAGGTCGAAATCCTTTATGCTTTTCATTAGTTTAACAGAAATGAATATGAAATGAACATGCTGATTTATTGAATGTTCGTGGATACATGGGGGTGGGGGGGGGGGGGAGGCTTGTGATATTAAAGTTATAATGGTGGTTTTGCTTCACTGACTATGTAGTAAATGTTCACACTTTCAAACCTTTCACATACGTTTTTCTTATTTAAAACGATAACGATAGCCGCATAATCTTGCATATATAACATATACATATGCCGGAAGCGGTAGGTCGTGGGTTCGATCCCTGGCCACGACAACCTAAGTCGTAAAAAATGGTACTGGTATAGCTCCCTTGCTTGGCGCTCAGCATATAAGGGTAGTTCCAGGACTGGTTGGCCTGGTGTCAGGATAATGTGACTAGGTGTGGAATCATGCCACAAGTCTACGGCGTGATACTGCAGTGTGGAAACACTATATTTGTCTCTAGTATACATCGTCTCCAAATGACTTAATTACTGTCGGTGGGACATTACTTAAACGTCCAACAAACAAACGACCGAAGGATTGAATGCATTGTCGTCAGGACGTACATGATGACACAATATAAATAACTAACTACGAATATTTTCAATTATATGTTTAAAGTCGATTTGGTAACAAGTTTTACGACATATTCTTATACTCTCGACGATTTCTGCTCTGGACCAATACTTTGACATTTAATATAAATCGATATACATGATAAGGGTATTTGGTATTTTAATTTAAGTGTACAGTCATTCTGAACTGTATCATTTACTTACTGACAGCATTACATTAAATTTCATATTTTCATGATCAAATTTACACAATTTATATGTGCTCATTTCATACAAATCCATTCAATGTGAATAGACATTAAGCATGTTATTTTATTTCATCGACTGATTCAGTTTGTTGATTTTACTCTTCAAGACATTTTAGTATCAACCATTATCCTGTACAGAAGTCTCAGGATATCCTTTGCTTGCTGTAAAATCATTGTTTGTTTGTTTGTTTTTCGTTAAAATTATACTTCACTGAACCTGTCTTTAATAAAATTTGGATTTCATGGGTAATATTATTCATGAATTCGTTTCTAGAAGAGCTGAGAACACTGGCAATAGAACTACATACTTTGGTGGTATATTGTCCATTTACCTGCGTAGTAGGATCATGTATCTACAGAGGTTGTGTCGTTTCATATTACGCACGCCCCTCTTTTTCACCTATAAAATCTGGAATCCATGTTTCAATATACACACGCACGACACGCAGGAGAACTGGTGAAAGCGGAAGAACCAATGGGACTTTGACATATTCCAAAAAAAATAATAGGTTCCATAGTTTGAGATCTATCGAGCGAACAATTTTCATGTTGTGTGTGTGTGTGTGTGGGGGGGGGGTGCTAATTGTCGTACACGAAACCAATGGAAATTATTCCTCAACGAAAATTGATGATTATATAATACTTGATTTCAAATATCATGATATATTAAGCTTTCCTGAAAACTGTATATTTATAATTGCTATATGAGTCATTTTCAATTTTTTCTCAAAATAACACTGGAATTGAAAATTCAATATAAATCCATTCTTTCTTTTGCTCTCCTAAAAAATAGGTTTGGTTTTAATTTTTGTTTTCAATCTATCATGATCTGAATTTATTTTCCAGCAGAAACAAGTATAAGACAGTGAAAAATTTCCTCAAACAAGAAAAAATAGCCCAAAAAGGCCAATATATCATTATAAATCACTCTGTAACAGATCCTTATCATAACGCCAATTTTTGTTACAAAAAATATAAGTTTCGTTATGAGAAATATATTTTGCATTTAAAATTACGTTTATTGCAACGTAAATAAAAATATTACATGTTAATTTATTATAGAGAACTCATAATTACAAACAGTGCGAAAGTTAATTGTGATGTGTTTACATCAAAATCACGAATATATACTTGAGCACAGATGCAAAATGTGTTCATGTGTTACAAGAGTGACTGCTTCCTGTTACAAGAGTGACTGCTTCCTGTTACAAGAATGACAAACTATGCTCAAAAGGAGAAACTGACAACCATTTTAGCATCTCAAAGATTTTCTGAGAGGTAGTAATATTTTCAGCAGGATGCTAAAAATACATAGCATAAAATTGACAATTAAAACAAATTCTAAATTGTATCTTCTATTACATGAAATACTGATTTCGTTATGTGAGTGACTGTGAAGAAAAACTTTATTATTTAATTCACTTTAATAAATTATTTCTGACCGATTCATTCGTTCCAGATAATGTAATGGGGATGTAAAATGCTCAAAGGCAAAGGAAATTTCGTTTATTAAGGGATTACAGATGCGAAGAGGAGAAAATTGTTTTTGCAGAAATGTAAAGACAAATGAAGTTTACAGGACGCAACAGAGACGAACCAAAACGTACCTGAGAACATAGCAATGGGAGGTAAGGCAGAAGATGTAACAGAGACAAAACAAAACGTACCTGAAAGAAAAAAAAAGTACCTGAAAAAAAAAAACGTACCTGAGAACAAAGCAATGAGAGACATGGTGGAAGGTGCAACAGAGACCAAACAAGAAGACCTTGAGAACATAGAAACGAGAAGCATAGTGAAAGGTGCAACAGAGACCATACAAGACGACCTTAAGAACATAGAAATGAGAAGCATGGTCAAAGACCCAAGACAAATGGGGAAAAAAATCACCTTGAGAACATAGAAACGAGAAGCATGTTGGAAGTTGCAATCCTTTCATGGTCAGGATCATTTATCAAAGACAAAGGGGTAGTTCTAGTTTTGTCTTTATAAGTTCTCGCACTGTTACAATTATAGTAGAACATTATGTTTTCTGTCTGCGCAGAAGCAGAATGAGAAATATGTTTCATGGAGCTCTCTTTAGCCTGAATGGTGTTTTACATTATGTAAGCGTATTTTAAGACATTTGGGCGTTTTATACATCAAAGGCCTGAAGTTGTTTGTAATAAGATTCAATAGTTAACTATGTTAATTTTTGTGTGTGCCCAAACGGACTTAAATAATTTGTTTCCGATATAGCCGAAAGTTACAGTCAGTCAATCCATGAATAGTAATATAGCAGTTAATATATAAAATGTCCTCTCTGAATGTACTGTACAAAGCACATGGTATTCTAATACATAAATGATGTGTTCTATTCAAATTGTGTGTCTTGTAACGAGCTATGTATTTCTTGTAATGGACAGCTGTTATTTTTGCTTTAACCCTTTCCCTCATAGAGGACACCATGAAAAGACCTATGCGAACAGCATAAAACCAGATCAGCCTGCGAGTAACTCGCAGGCTGATCAGGTTTTATGCTGTTCGCTGCTCCTCAGTGGTCTGGAAACGAGGATTTTGTAATTAAATTTGGTACGGTTTAACTGTGGTTTTCTGCAGATCAGGCTTTATGTGATACCTATTGAGGTACTCAAAAAGAGTATATATGAGGGAAAGGGATATTAATTACTGTCTGATAACAAGCAATTCATCTGTACAGTTGGTTTATGTGTCAGTACTGGATGACGATTTTCTGTAACATGTCCTATAGTCTATTAAAATGTTTGTAAAGAAATATCTCTCTTCTTGTCACTGTTGTAACAAAACTGGTCCGTAATATAACGATGTTATTTTTATTGTAACATGGATATCTTTTTTTAGTTTTTTTTATACAATATATTTTAAGCAACAACAAATATTGTTTTATCATGTTTTAAATATAAACAAAAACTTCAAAAAATAATCTGCCTATGCAACTGATGACAAAAAAGTTACATATTTTTCTAACTGCTAAGAGATTCTTGAATAAAAAGGAAAATGTTTCTTATAATTAGATATTTTGTGTAGTATTTTTTTAAAAAAAATGTACTTATATCTCGAGATAAAAATATTAATTGTAAAATAAGATATTTGTTTAATCGAAACTTATATCTCGAGATAAAAATATTAATTGTAAAATATTTGTTTTTATCGAAAAAAAAAATAGAGGTGAAATGTCGTTACAATAAAGACAAGTTGTTACATATACTTCACATATTAACCATTTATTTACTAGAACAACTCTGATTAAGATGCATTTCAGTTATTATCAGCGTATTAAGACCTTCTAAAAGTAAACCATGACTTAATTATAGGCTTCTATTGCAGTACTTTCAATTTTCACAAATATAGTCTTTGAAATTTTTACGAATTTTGAAAATGACTCATATATGTTAATATCTGTGTTGAAATATACGTACTAAACCACATAACCTGGATAAACCAGTACTCCCCCATTATTTTACCGTGTATTAAGTTTCATTGAAATCAAACCAAAACTATCAAAGGAGATGACAGCATAGCATTTTATTAACGGACGAAGATGAAGGATGAACGCACGACTAACCATCACCACAAAAGTATGACCCTCGGGAGTATGCAAATGTAAGGAAATAATAAACCTAGTCATCAACTGACAATCTAAACTTGAATTTAAAGTGTTTTATTGCTATTTGTTATATAATTAAAACACCAGGACATCGCTGGTATTTCAATTTTCTGTTAAATAAATGATAATATTTTAACCGCATTAAGTTAAAAAATGTCACTTGAGAGAAGTTTAAATCTCTACCAAATAAATCACTTTGTGCCGTCCCGTCTCTTCGCGTCACGCCCACTTTTTTGTAACATATTTGGGTCGTTGGAAGTCGTGCAGTTAAATGCGCATTTCGAATAGAATGTACATGTGATTTGTTTACAACCTTGATATTTCAAGTTAGTTACCAACCTACCGTGTTATACAATGATCAGATAAATTGAATGGTGTAGTTTGAATGTGACTTTGAATATTGCTCATTTGCACTGTTTCGTCCAGCTGTAAACAAAATTTGTCCGCGCTATTAATGGAATTTTTACAATACTAAATAGTACAATGTCTGATTGTGCATACCGTCGGCATAGATGTGGTCTCATGTTAATCTTCAAAGTACAAGTCATTACTGCAATAGTATGAATTACGACCCTTTGCATTTTTTTTAAATTTATTTTTAAAAAATTCCCATCATTTTTCCTTAGTTTTTTTTTGACATAGTATCAAGTGGTACCGGTGTAATTATTTCAAGTGGCTCCAAATTTCAAGTTTAATCCCCCCCCCCCCACTTCCCAACCCCGGAACATGAAACCGTTTTTTCCCGGGTAGGGCATATTGAAAACGTTTAGAGACTCCCACCCCATTTATGTTATCGGAGGTTAATATGAAATGGGGGGGGGGGGGGGGGGGGGGGGGACTTGAAAACGCTGCACCGAAGTATTAATCATATTCAGCGATAGTTCTTGTTACTTTGGTGAAGGTCGGCGATTGGGCAATTTTTTTGGCCTGGATATTAGATAAAATATACATTGAGCTATTTTAAATAAATGGTTCATCATAGAGAGACGAAATACAGAGGTATGACATAGATTCGTAGCTTAAAGGTCAAGGTCACACATACAGACTGAAAGTCAAAATTGATGTAATAGATCTTGTCCATACATTTAACTTGGTACGCTTGTACACGCAAGTTTTGGGACACAGGCTCGACTTTCGACACAACAATACTTAGATAGAATTCCAATTTTACGAAACATACGTGACTATGTTCAATAAGCTGATATAGATCTTTTTTTCCTTGATGATCAATTTTTGTTTAGAAATGAAATGTTTGGGTATTTTAAGTTTAGAAACTAGAATGATGAAATTCTCCACTGTGTATTTAAGTACAAGTTGGCGCTAAATATCATTGGTGGACTGTTTAAGATGCCAAATGCCAATCAGATAACTCGCATTTTGGTATATCGAATTTCAGCTCATGTGTCTCTTCATTATAACAGACGGGACCTCTTGTTGTTTATAAACGTCCTTCTTCCCGGATGAGGAAGCAAAGGGGGGGGGGGGGGGGGGGGTAAAATAATTCACTTTTGAAGATGACGTGCAACGGCTGAAATATACCCATTTACATACGTTTCAGTTTTCTTCCCTGACTAGATATAATATGAAATCAGAGTTACTGCGTAATTATTACCAGTGTCACAGCATCAGCAGAGGGACACGTGAAATATAACAAAATCCGTATCAGTTTTGTATATCAAATATCGAATATTTATCGATTACGTCATAGAAATTAAGTTTTACACTTATTGTCGGAACAAACTGATAAAACTGCATCTGCATTAACATGGACAACGCCACTGAAGAACCTTCGTTGAAGGATGGATACGACTTGGCCGTGTATGGTGTTGAAGACGACACCTTCTACTACATCCACATCCCGGCCCTCGTCTGTATCTCCATGAGTTTCACCAGCGTCCTCGTCGTTCTTATTCTCTCTTTTCGGCGACAGAACTTCCGAAATTTCTTCAAATGGTCCAAAAGCGAGAGGTTCGTCGTGTATCTTGCGCTTTGCGACGGCGGTTACAATGTCTTTCACTTCGTTGACCACCTCAACATCGTCATCGTCAAGGACCACGTGCGACCGAAGGAACTGTGTGAGTTCTACGGGTTCACTCTGGCCGAGTTCATCATGAGTCAAAACCTGATGGTTAATGTGGTGGCAGTCAATGCTTTCCTTCTCATGTACTTCAACCGTACCCTGGATTTCGGCAGAAATGACTGGCGACTCCTTAGCTGGGCATACGGCGCCCCATTTATTGGGGCGGTCATTGCTGGGGCGGCTGGTCAACTTGGACCAAACGGCGGTTTGTAAGTACTCCATATATGTTTCAGAAATTATATTTTAAGATTAAATTTATCAAGATCACCAATTAAAATCACATTTCTAGACTATGTTTATCACCCATTTCCATTTGATAATCAGGTCACCCATACTTGTGTTAAAATCAGCAATCCAAAGTCCGAGCTCTGAATACTCTATGTTAGAATAAAAGTAAAGATTCGTAACGTCGGTCCAAGAAAAAGATAACTTTTACTTATCCTTTAATTCAGCTAGTAAGCCTAGTGTATATATAACATAACAATATTGTGAGTGCCAGAGACAATGTTAACTGATAAGAAACACTGAAACTATTATACGTGTTATTTTCTCTCTTAATATTTGATGAATCATTTAAACAACATCATACAATAATCCTTCATGTAATAAACCCGACATCTAAAAACGATTCAAGTTTGACTCATCATTAGATTGCAAGGATGTGCAGAAATACATGTACCATGAATTCGATACACAAGTCCATGATTAAAACATACTATGACGAAATGTTTAGTACACAAGTCCTTGGTTTAACATGCTCTAATAAAGAATTCTGTACACAAATTCAATTTTTTTCGCTTTTCATTCGCATCAGAAATTTCCACATTACATTTTTTTTTTCATTCGATCGCCCCATTAAAGTGATGAAATCGTTGATAGTGTTGAAGAACAATGTTTTAATGTAAATGTGTCGTATTTTTTGCATTTCATAGTAACTCTGATAAACAAGGATCAACTTTTCAAGCACAAAAAAGATCAAGCAAAATTCATTTTAAAGGACGGCTTGCAAAAAGCATACTCCACCCGTTTCTCTTTCTTTCTCTCTCTCTAATTTTTTTTAAAATATTTGTATAAATATTTGCATTTAAATCAGAAGAAAGCAATAATATATATATATAAACACGATCGCGTAGCATGAGTGAAAATTGTATCATTTTGAGATGAGATATATTTGAAATGCACTCAAAATTAACAAATTTTCATATTATGCTAGCTGCTGCTACATACCCATATATTTATCTTTTTTTAACCCTTTCCCTCATATAGACTCATTTTGACGCATTCAACAGGTACCACATAAAGCCTGATCTGCAGAAAACCACAGTTAAACCTTACTAAATTTAATTACAAAATCCTCATTTCCAGACCACTGAGGAGCAGCGAACAGCATAAAACCTGATCAGCCTGCGAGTTACTGGTTTTATGTTGTTCGCATAGGTCTTTTCATGGTTTCCTCTTTGAGGGAAAGGGTTAAGTAAAACCGTAGTTCCGGTATATCTATATCACTCACACTGTGAGATGTGGATTTTATTTCACGGATAGAACACAGTATTGACCTATAATCATAATAACTACTGTTTCAAATGTTTGTAAAATGCTGTTTTTAAACAGAGATCCCATATTTTATTTACTGCAGTGCATGGGCATGGAAAAAATATCCTTATCAGTTAACCTACTTCCATACGGAGGTATTTGGGAATTAGTAAAAATTATGATGAAACCTGTGGCCCGTTTCACTAAACTTCGTACGAAAAGAATTTCGTAACCGTTAATTCACAGACGTAAAATAGTATTCTTCCTGTGATTTTTTTCTTTACAAGAAGTGTTGTTTTGTGTAATGTAATAAATTGGGTCATCTTTCTTCATGTTTTTTTTGTGTGTGTGAAAATAAGACATTAATAGACACTATGTAGAACAAAAGACTTACGATTAAGATCAAATATGTTCGTATGAAGTTTAGTGAAAAGAGCCCCTTGAATGTTATTTCGACTTACGATTTCTTTATTTTCACTTTTGTCTCTCCC
>CM037785.1:58373078-58389055 GCA_021229015.1 Solen grandis
TTGACTACTTATCTTAGGTAAAAGGGGGTTATTTCAATGTACACACTTATCTCCCTTGTATTTGTCACATTGATATATCAATTGAAATATTGATCATGTAATACAAGAGGTAATATATATCAATACAAGAAGAAGAAAAAAATCAAAACAACAGTAAACATTATATATTTTTTTATTACAAAACAATTTATATATGTCATGATGTATGATGGAATAATGTATTGATGTATAACGTAAAACAGCTATGTTAAGTAATACTTATTATGCTGTATTTCACCGAGAAGTAGAATACTTTTTATTTTGGGGAGGGGTATCCAAGTCTGTTACTATACTGTATTAAACAGCATTACATATCTTTAACAAATCTTGAAGAGAGAGAAAAAAAAGCGACATCAACATACATTCACTGTTAGTAAATATAATATAAAAGTCTATATGGTATATCGTCATATTGCTTAGATATGCTGTACAATGATGCTGATGATGATGAAAGACAGGCTTGCTTGACACTCATAACTATATTCTAGTTATGATAAGTTCTTGGGGTATGAGTTAGGTAATTATTTGCCAGCTTTTTAATTGTACATATGTAGTAATATTTTATATATATATTTATGTGTTCTTTTAATGTAATTCATTGAACAAAAAAAAAAAAAAAAAAAAAAAAAAAACACTTCTCACACATACATACATACATATTCACATGCCATACACATATACACACACATTAACATGTATACACGTACATGTATATAATCAACACATTTAATTCTGTAGTTTGATGCAATTGCTTGGTGATAATTAAATTACATATGTATGTTGAACTTTCCATATAGGTAAGCTTAGTACATACCCAGCTTCAGGCAGCAAAATAGTTTATTTCCTGTGTTGTCGAATGGACCTGAAATTTCTTATAACTTCCCCTATATTGTCATATATGTCAAACTTCAGGTGTTCTTGACTCTTTGTAAGTCCAAACACAGACCCATTGAAAAACCATGCGCTTTCCATTTCTTCATGCTGGTACAGTCTGTTAATGAGTCCAGTATTTAATTGGGTTACATCATCCACAACTCTGAAACCGGCGCTTCTGATGTCTTTCCTTTTCCTCATGACTTGATTTCACATTGTTGTTTTGCGTTTTGATAATGATAGGTCGCCTTCCTCCACGTTTCGTTGGAATCCGGTGTATAGCTATAATCTCCCGGGCTTTTACCTCGACTCCTTGCTCATGTAACAGTGCACATGCCTTGTTTACCAGCACATCTTCTGTTTCATCTTTTTCTTCTGGAACTTCCATGAGCTTGATGTTATTTTTCCGTGAATATTGTTCATTATAGTTGGCCATTCTTTGATATATTTAGTTAAATGAAAAGGGAACTAGAGATTTTTTGGGCCAACTCTGTTGAAATATGTAGGAGGAGTTGTGCATCCATCCCCCCCCCATCCGCCCACATACCCCAATCTAATAACCAGAGTTTTCCTTAGGAAAACATGGTTAAAAATATGATGCACTGAGTTATGGTTCTTGTGCATGACACTTCTCTATCATGAGGACTATCCACATGTGAAGTTTCAAGTTAATAACTAATAATATAAATATGGGGGAGACATAATGATAATGACACATTTTCTATATTATTATACACCCTAAGAATAAACATTATAAGATATTTTAATTTATGTGTAAGATCATAGAAATGACTTATTCCCCACATGTGACTACATGGGAGTACTTAAAACAACATGGGTTGTTTTCAAAACATAACAACAAGAATGTTCAGTTTTATACATATAACTATAAATATATATATATATATCTTCCTTTTTTTCCCTTAGAAACTTACCTTTGATTTATGCATGCTTTCAATACATTGCAGCCTGTTTATACAAATGGCTTTGAAATTTGAGACTGTATACATATGTCAAAAAAATGTCCTTAAAATTTGGATCATATCATAACCATGGGTAATCAATTTTCCACACCACTTTAAATTTTCAAACAGGAGGATTTTGAGTTTTTGAAATTTAAAAGCAGGAGTGGAATCAGCATTTGACACTAACTTTTTAGCCAGGTATCCCAACAGAACACCTTTGAAATTCAGGATTCCCTTCAGAAAATTAGGAGTCCCTGTCATGTCACTCAGACATGTGATGGCTTTATTTACATAATAAGAGCTGTCAGAGGACAGCATGCTCGACTATTCAAAATGCTTGTTGGTAAATCAAATGAAATTTATTTCAGTTCCCTTTATATAACCCTGTACATAATAATAGTCAAAAATGATATACCTTGAAAGTCCGATACCCCTTAATATTTTTAAGAAGTCTAAAATTTATCCCACGCCTAGTTACTGAAACATAAGCATAATAACACTGCATGCAAAAACTTCAACCAAAAATCCAAGTTAGAGAAGGGTCATAATTTGCATAAAATTCAGTCCAAAAGTTATCCTCCTTGGTCTTCTGATGCCCCTGAAGACACTCCTCAACTTTCTAGTCAATTCCACAAGCAATTTCTGAGATATAAGCTGGATAGTAGCTTGCATGCAAAACTTTAACCAAAAGTTTTAAGTTAAAAAAGGGGCCATAACTTGTAATATATTCCATCAAAAGTTATCTACCTTGATAGTATGATACCCCTAAACGTATTAAAGATGTTTCAAATCAATCGCACGCCTGGATACTGAGATATTAGCATGAAAGTACCTTGCATGCAAAACTTTAACCAAAATTTCTAAGTTAAAAAGGGTCATAATTTGTAATATATTCAATCTAGAGTTATCTATCTTGGTTGTCTGATGCCCCTGAACATATTTATAAACTTTCAAGTCAATACCATAAATGGTTATTGAGATATAAGGTTGATAGTAACTTGCATGCAAAACTTTTACCAAAAGCTGCCAGACTCCTATTGTCTTATGGCCCCCTGCTGTTAATGTGTAGGTAATCCGAATCGGCAGTCATCCATGACTTAGTGATAAGCATGTGTTTAAGGTATTGGGTATGCAAATTGATTGACACCTTCACTGATTCACAGGCTATTGTCGAGTGATACCTAAGGACATCTCTTCTGCCGAGCGATCTAATGATTGAAGTAAAATAGGCAATTACAAAAACTTTATATCAGTAAAACTATTCTAGACAGGTGATGTTTAGGAAATAGCATAAAAATCGATTAGTATAAAATTGCACACTAAAAACAACAACTAAGTTGGACATTAAAATGTAATTGCTATCGAAATATTTTCACTAGAGCCCAAAGAAATTATTGATTTAACAAATAACTTTGACTAAATCTAATCAACGAAATTTTAAATTCACTTTTCTCTACATCTAAAAATCTTGGATTAAAAGCGGGAAATTTAACTGCCAGGTTGATGAACTTTCAGGTATGAAAAATTGCCGATTTTGTTTTGGAAAAAAAATTAAAAAGCTATTCTGCAGGGAAGATGCATACCTATCGCTAGCCATGTAAATTAAACTTTATCAGAAATGGGTTGTGTTTCTAAATGTCATCAGCAATACTATTTTTACATAACTTGTACGTATTATTTTAACGAAGCAGTTAAATTCTTCTTAACTAACTCTCTCAATATATAAATACAAAAAGTAGATCTATACATCATCATGTTCACTTTTCTTATTATTTTCGAATAAAATAAAAATAATTATTATAATATATGTGTATTTTAGATTTATGAATATAATTAAGAAATGAAAGAATTTGAAAATTGTTAACTGCCATATTTTGGGACAATATATGTGTAGATTATGATTACTAATTCAAATCAAATCAGTTGATCAATGTTACTGATAAGTCAACAAATACTAATGCACAGAATACACAATTTATGTGCAAAATAAAACGGATATTAAAGATTTTATATTAAATATCAACATCTATTGTTTGTTTTGTCACTGATTAAACACTTATAAAAACCAAAATGTTTCAACTAAAACTAAAAATGTACACACAAAAAAAAATACTCACAAAAGGGGCCCACACCTACCCTATAACGTGCGCCTGATTTTTTTTTTTCTGAAAATTTCTGTGTGGAGACCGCTTCCAGATCGACAAATTGACAGCCAATATCATTAAGGTCGAACATTTTCCCTCCCACATTTTTAAAAAAATGATTATGTTTAACGTGAAAATTTGTTTTGTTTTTTCAGTCTTTGACAAAACTGTCTTTTACACTGTTGAGTCACAAACTAATGATCACAAGTCACTTTTTGTGGGGGTTCAGGAAACCCTTATTAAATATTTTATGCCAGTTTGTGAATGAAAATACAAGATAAGTCTGTATTTCTTACCCGGAAGAAGTAATGCCCTTTCAGTAATATCAGTGTCCCCCCCCCCCCCACCACCACCAGCAGCGCTTTCATCTCCCCAACCGTTATTTTTTTTTAAATTTATTTATCGGGGCCTGTAAATGCAATTGTAATCAAATTTATACGATTGCACAGCAGTTATTCAATAACATGACTTTGCGCCGGTAAAAGATAACATTACATCGCTCAATGCTTAAGGCTCGGTCCCACTTGGCAATTTTTTTAATTTTTTTTTTTGCCTCGGGTATGGGATGCATACGTACTCCCGATGGAAATAGCGTCGCGAGCCATGTAGAGTCATCGGGAGGCCTCGGATGTACTGCAAAAAGAATTCATTGAAATTTTCCCGATGTGTTCTCGATGTTTTATCGGGAAAACAAGCTGGGGAAATATCCGCAGTGAAGCTCCGGTCAGCATTCACGAAGCTTCCGCGATTTTTTTTCCTCCGATGAATCCCCGATGCGTCTGTGATGTCTCGCCGGGGGGCATTCGGGGTTATTCGGTGGCCTTTCTGTGACACATTCCCGATCTTATGGTTGAATCTCATAATATTTGCAAAAAAAAATAAATGGCAAGGGTTGAAAAACGCACCCAGAAATTAGTCTGTTTTGGCCAGTCTTAGACTGAGACGGTCAAAAAGGCCATTGGACATTGCTTAGGGCATCACCTTAACCTACTCTCAATAATCTTCGTAGGATGGTTCTCAAGATCCCCTAATCTACGGGGATATTCCTCCGATGATGTTACAAACTCAGTGAAACTTCGGGGCACCTTCGCCGATCATCGGAGGAGGTCCCCCGGTGCTTTTCCGAACATCGGGACTCAAGGCTATTGTGTCATAGCCGAAACAACAGTGAATGTTCAACGGACCAATCCCGAAGCCTAATAATTGTCATTTTTGAACGGATTGCTCAGTCCTTTTTTGGCTCAAACATCGGGAGCCATCGGTAGAAAAAAAAGTTGATTTCCACATCACCGATTATTTTTTTTCCCAGTGGGATCTAGGCCTTCAAGTTTCAAAAATATATATCGGATTTAAAAACAAAAACAACAACAACAAAAACCTTCACTATTATCCCCAGATACCCTTCAGAATGCATCTCCATCACACTAAAAACTTTTTTTTTTCGTGGGGGGGGGGGGAACATGCCCCCGAACCCCCCCCCCCCTACCACTCCTATCACATTCGGATTTTGGCCCCCCCCCCCCCCCCCCCCCCCCCCCCCAGCAGAAAATTTCTGGATCCGGGCCTGCCCATTATACTCGATGACTGATCGACAGCTGTCGAGGTTGGCGATATCGATAGCTGTCGAGGTTGGCGATCATGGATTGTGTTCCTTCAAAAACGATTCCGCTAATTTCTCTCCTTGTCGGTATGTATGTGTACCAAGAAAAAAAATAAAAAGAAACAATATTAACACTAAATCTACTCTGTTTCTGAATTCTTTTTGTAATTTCTTTTCCTCATTATTTTATGGGTTTTTTTTTTTCAATCTTGCATAAATAGCCTACTTAATACTAGTTCTTGTAATCAAATATCTTTGATAGTATCTTTGTCTATTAAATTAAGATATTTTTTGCTTTCAAAGTCACATTCTACATATAAGTGATCATGGTTAACAAACATATCGATTACACAATCAATGACTGATCGAAATGTCTTGTCCGGTTATTTCCAATCATCAATTATGACTTTGGCGAATTTTGAAACCCTAATTTAAAGGCATTTTCAAAGGGTTAGATAATACAATCACTATTTTTTGCACCAATTTACATAGGATGATCTTTATATTAAATTATCTTATATTATTCCTTGCTATGAAATATAGTTCCGTTCTTTAAGGTTTTCAGACCCACGATAATAGGTCCCCACCAGATAGATGTGAAAAAGTTATTTAACATTTCATATTTTACATTGTGACATTTTATATTATCAACTGATGTAACATGGAAAATAAAAAATGCAGAATATCAGATATAATGAAGGAAAAACGAGAAATAGGTTACTTTGAGGTCCTTATAGTTGTTACATACTATTTAGAACTGGGTGATGGACGATGTGAAGCACGGACGATGTTAACCGGGACGATGTGAACCACTTTTCAAGACGATGTGAACCATTTTTAGAGGACGATGTGAACCATTAATAAATATTATAGTTTTAATATTAAGAAAAGTGTTTTTATATGAAATATAACTATTGATATGAATAAATAGATGACAAAAAACATAATTGTTATATTTTGTTATTTACACGACCTAATTTGTTTGGTTTGAAAACATTAAAAAAAATAATTAAACGCCGCCAAAGTGTTTTAATGATCTTAATGTATTAAATTAGTTACGAAGAAAGCTTTGTGCAAAGCGACATACTATTTAAAATAAAAGTTGTTACATTAATTAAGAAAAAAATGTGATGATTTGATAGTTTGATTACCCCCGAGTGTGAACTTTAATTAATAGCCCCGTATTTATCGGTTTTAGCACCTATTTTGATATATATACACCAACATACTATTTAAAATAAAATTTGTTACAATAATTAAGAAAAAAAAATGTGATGATTAGATTAGCATCGTTTGATTACCCCCGAATGTGAACTTTAATTAATAGCCCCGTATTTATCGGTTATAGCACATATTTTGATATATATACACCAACATACTATTTAAAATAAAATTTGTTACAATAATTAAGAAAAAAAAATGTGATGATTAGATTAGCATCGTTTGATTACCCCCGAATGTGAACTTTAATTAATAGCCCCGTATTTATCCGTTTTTAGCACCTATTTTGATCTACATACACCAATAGTAATTAATGTGCAACGGCCTTGCCTTTGATCATATTTACTTAAAGTTGAGAAAAATAGAATGAGTAGACAAACAGTAATCAAGTAATTGTTAAACCAATAAATTAGATCTAATAATTATGTATACTTGTTAAAACAAAACTCCGACTTCAGGTATAAATGCACATTTTTCCCTCGGGAATCATAAGTATTAGCGATTTAGTAAGAAGTGGTATACTTCTCTGTGAAAATAATTGAAAATTCTTATGTCGGATTTATGTGTGGAGTGTCACCTGGAGGTGACAGCTCGTCAACATGGAGTTGCTGCGACGCGTGTGAGCGATGGCAACATAGAAAATGTGGAACGGGTAAGTTAATTTTAAATTTAGTTCATTTATGTTATATTAGATAAATTAATTATATATTATTTATATGACACAATAATAATATTATTATTAATGATAGTATAAATACCACAATATAGATTACTTGTAAATATTATAGTCAAGTCATAAACAAATATATGTTCATCGCCAACTACAATTTTGCGGTCCAGGAACCTGAAAAGTACAATTCAAATAAATATTCAGCCTAGCACAAAATAATAAACAGCACTCACACTGTCATATAAATCATATCTGAAATTAGAATATAATTAATGTATATAGATATGAACAAAATCTTGTATTTATCTCCGCTCGTTCATTCATGGCCATATGAATAAACTTTCCTAAATTAGTTAGTATTTTATTATTTGTTGTTTGCATCAATGATACAAATTTATTTATAGAAGGCCATGTATTTAGAAATAATTTGCTTTCTTAAATCTGAATAGAATGGACAGACGAGTAAAAATGATATTCTTTTTTCTACTTGACCCATATTACATTTTGAACATTTTCGATCATTTCTTGGAATATCACGGAATCTACTTTTTTCAATAGCAAGTTTATATGCTGAACATCTTAGTCTAGATAACGCTACCCTATATTTCTTACATATAACACTGTTTAGATACTTGTCTGCTGTAAACTTATGTTTAAATTTTCTGTAAGTATCTAATTTGGACATATTGTTCAGGTCAGCAAACCATTCCTGCAAATAATTGTCATAAATTCTCTGTATAACTAAAATTAATTTTGTTCCATGAAAATGAAAAACCTAATTCTTCAAGCATATTCTTCACTTTTTTGCTCCAACTGTTTATCAAATTACCATTTGCATCTTTAAGATTAAAAATCTTATATATTAATGAGTAATGAGAAGTTTTAATTCTAAACCAGAATTTAACTATTTTTATTTTTCTAATTATAAAGGGAACCTACCAAACCCCGTTAAACTACAATAAATAAACATCAATAAAAAAACCGGAAAACCTTTAGTGTTTCAAAGTAATATAATCTCGAACCCATATATATCCACCAATTGTCTTATAATAATAAGAATAGAATAAGAATAATAAGGATTGATATATATATATAGTTTAGAAGAAAACAAACTACATACTAAATTAAACATAATTACTACATACCAAAATTAGATATTACTTTGAATTATTTGTATTAGATTTTTTTTGATGGTTTCTTAAAGGTATCACACAGAAGGACTACTTCTTGATGAGGAAAGGCGAGTTGGACTTGGACTTTCTGTGCAAGGCCTGTCGTCCGGTGCATGCAGTTGCCGAGGACATCGAGATCGAGATGCCCCCAGCTCCAGAGACTGAGTTCCCGACAGAGGATCTGACGCTCAGCACCCCTCGAGAGATGGACTTGGACTTTCTGTGCAAGGCCTGTCGTCCGGTGCATGCAGTTGCCGAGGACATCGAGATCGAGATGCCCCCAGCTCCAGAGACTGAGTTCCCGACTGAGGTTCCAGACGTGTCATTTAACATTCCAGACAGAGCCATAGATCAACCGACATTAATCGAGGATGAGTATGTATATAAGTTACTTTTTAATGAATGAAAAAAAAAAGTATGTATATACGTTATTCTTAATGAAATGAAAATGGAATTAAGCACTTAAGTGGAAATTACAACATCAGTAAAGTAATATTGATTTTTTTTTATAATTTAATTCTTGATTTGAAAATAAAAAAAGAAATATTTTGAACATTGAAATGTAAAATTTAAAATGTATTTTGTTGTTGCAAAATTCCTAGGCTTGTTGACGACCCCCCTCTAGCCGAGAATATCATCACAGAAACCGCATTGACGTTTCAGATAGTGTCGAACGGGACGAAGAGAGGAGGGATCAAGCTGGTGTCGAGCGATGGTTTTGCGTACACCAAGAAAGTAAGTATAAATGTTTATGAATCTTTCTCTTCTTATTTTTCTTTTTCTAATTATTATTATTATTATTAAGTTTACATGCGATGCGACATGCGATATAATTTATTTCTCTATAATAAAAAAAAATTTAAAAAAAATATTTTTGTAAATTGATGCTTTAGGGTTGACACATGCCATGTTCTTCAATGATATTTTATTTTCAGAGAGAATGCAAGGACCACATCTACTGGACCTGCAGCAAGAGGAGCAAGTCATTTCGCTGCAACGCCTGGGTTAAGGAGTTCCAGACGGGCTTCGTCCACTGCTTGTTCGGTCATCAGCACCCACCAGACATGAGGATGACAGTCGTATCAGCAAAGGTAATTACTTATAAATGAGAAGTAATAAATGAGTAATATTAATCAAATACTTATTATACTTAATAAATAAATTCTGAATAACAAAGAAAAAAATAATAATAATGAATATATTAAAAAAATGTTTGCATGTTTCGTAATTATCCTATGTTTCAGACGAAAGAAATTGCAAAGAAAAACATCTTCAAGTCGGCTAGCAGCATCGTAGACGAAGTAATGCGGGACATCGACTGCGCTGGACACATGCTGCCGAAGTCAATCAACATTGAACGATATGCAAATAGATTTAGACAGTCCCTGCGTCCAGAGGATCCAGTTGACCTTAAGTTTGAGGTAAAAATTATTATTATTATTAATAACATTAATAAATGAGTATATAAAGAGAAATATTAATAAATTTATTACATGAGTATATAAAGATAAAAAGTAAGAAAAATATTAAATATTAATCAAAGAATTTGTTTAGTTCATTTATGCATGGTATTCTGTATATCCATGCATGAAAAATATGTTGTTTTTTTCTTATGTTTTAGATCGACAGAGGATTCATCCATGCGGATGAATTCTTAATTGCAGACGTGGCTGTTGACGATCATCGGCATTTGATATTTGCTACTGCAACCCAACTGCATCATCTGGACAATGCAAAGCGCTGGTTTGTTATTATAACATCTTTAATGAAAAGATGCAATAAGAGTTTTTTTTTAAATATTTACAGGATATCATAATCGACAGAACCGACGTGCGAATGGATCGCAGCTTCCCTTCTATGTATTGGTTCCCTTCCTCTATGACGAAGACTGTTGCTGTCAACATCCGGCTGGTAACAGAGCACCTGATGACCAGGTTACAGCGGAAGAGGAGTGTAGCAACTCACAAGAAGATCTTTGGGTTTTGAGACGACTACGAAGACGACCGCATCTCGACATCTCAACTACTACGATCTTGCAGCGGACTGTAGGGGCTTGCTGCCAACACTTAGAACTCCAGGAACGATACGTAACCCATAAATGTTTTTTTTTTCTTTTTTTATTTTGTGAAAAAAAAGAACTTAAAAACAGCCGAATTTTTTTGTTTTGTATTTTATATGTTTGTAAGTATTTTGTTCCTTTTTTTTTTTTGCCTTGTAACATATGTATATTTATTTGTTTACAATGTTTATTTGTTTTGTCACTGTAAATATGTGTATATTTATATAGTTTAAAATTAATTTTAAATTAAATTTCTTTAAAACCTTTAACCATATTTGTCTTTTTATTTTGAAACTTTAATCCGATAAATGGTGTGAGCTAGGATGAGTGAGTAATAAGTGTGTAAGTGATAAACACCTGATTGATAATCAGCTGGTGAATTTACAGCCATAATGAATAACCTAAATTAATTATCAGGTGATGATTAGGTTATCCGAAAAGCCGTAGTGTTGAAAGGTGTTGATTGATGTTAACTACTCTGAGTATAAATGAATATAATCATTCATAGAAAACATTCTCATAAAAATTAATAATATAAAAAAAATTTAAATATTACTTAATATGTAATTAATATCAAAATGCAATAAATATTTTTTTTTTTAATAATTGTTAAATTTAGATACAAAAAATTTATAAACTATAAATTTATTTTCTATTTAAGTTTTAAATAAAATCTTTAAAAAATTCGATTAAAAAAATTCTCATAATAGCAATTATGTGATTAAGATTACGAAAATATCACTCGTTTGAACAATAAATGTCCTTCTAATAATAATAATAATCATTTCAATATTCACTTAAATGTGATTCATCAACTCATCCCCAAACAATTTGACACAGAGGACAAACCAAAAGGCAGTATATACTGTAAATAATTGCTTAAAGTATGTGTACTTCCAAAGTTGAATATAAAACACTATAACATAGTTAAAATGAGGAAGAAAAACATCATCCGAAATCGAAACGGAGTTTTACAATGTCCGAATTTGGGGCACTTTTATAGAGAGCTTGTTTTCATATATTTACGCTAGGCAAAAACAACAAGAATACTTTTCAATTCAATTTTATACTAATTCAAGCACATAAACATACATGTAGTTGCCAAATTTTCGTCCATAATAATACTCATTTACATTTACAATATATCGCTTCCACTGGACGCCGCCATTTTCAGCCTCAACCAGACGTAAGACCACAATTAATTTTACTATATGTTCTATATAAGCATATATGCAAATGAAAATTTCTGTAAGGGAAATTGACATCCAAACTTACCCTCATTAGATAGATCTATTCAAGAGAAATAATTCTGTACATTTTAAATATGGGATAACCCGACTACTTTTTACCTATTTAAGGTTAAATAACATACGTATGAATTTAGTGCACTGGTCGGCCATTTCACACCAATTTTCTCAAAAATTCCCCTCTCTGTAATGCTCAACTTTTAAGGTTGTTGTGCAATAAGGCCTCCAAATTGGGCATTTTATGACTATTTTAACTGTGTTCTATAGAATTTAATCCTTTATTGCATGTCTTTCAGTCAAAAACTCACCTTAATTCAGCATTATATAGGGTCACTATTTTCTGTGTAGGCACATCGGATACAGGGTAACCAAGGGCAGGTAATTGTGGTCTTAGTCCATTACGTAGGATAGTACGACGGGAACCAGACTATAACAAACTCTACCGTCAACCATACCGTACAAAATTTAGCATCAGCTCTGGTAGACAATAGTCATTAATGAGTCCATTACTTGACTTTTTATTGGATGTTTATAGATTTGCAAATACAAATTTTAGACTACTAGTAGATTCGTCTCAGTAATTAAATTTCGAGGCCAATTCAATAGAGCAAGCCATTGGTATACATGCTAAGATATTGGCACTGGATCCTTTGCTAACCAACATGTCATGATCAGTGGTAGTCTCCATAATAGAAATGAATTTCAAACAATTTCACAGGAGTTTATTTTCAATTTATATGGCACTTAGAGTGATTACAATTAAAGCATTGTTTTAATTCACACACGGGAAAAGCCAAGCAGAGCGTTTAATGATGCAGCTTTCATGTAATTATTTACTTTATTTTGTTGCCCAGAGCAATACCTAAAAGTACCAAAGCTATTATCTTGAAACTTTACAGCTGGATAGATTTCATAGAGGAAACGTGTCTTGCTCAAGAACTGTAACTCTACACATCATATTTTTGAAGTTATTGCCCTTGGTTAAATTTCATACTTAATTTTTGTCAGATGCATAACAAAGAAAGTATCAAAGGTATTAACTTGAAACTTCACAAGTGGATATACCTCAAGCAGGAAAAGTGCAATGCACATCATAATTTTGGAGTTATTGCACTTAGTTAACTTTCATACCATACTTATATAAAGTATTTATATTGCTATTATAAAGTTGATCCCTTGAGAAATGAGGCCCCTAGGATTTACCTAGTTTCCTTTTATCTCTATATAGAAAATTTTTTAAAAAAAACTTTTTTCTATGAAGCCAATAGCCAGAATTTTATTTCACTTAGCACAAATGGTCACCTCATGACTTTCTACCATAATTGCTAAATAAAGTTGATCTTTTGAAATTTGAGGCCACTAGGGGTTGCCTAAATAGCTCTGTATAGAAAATTAAAAAAGGAAAAATCTTTTTCTATGGAGCCAGTGGCCAGAATATTATACGTTCATTGCTAAAATAAAGTTGATCCTGTGAAAAGGGCCTCCAAATGATTGACTGCCGGTAATTAAGTCTCCCAAACTAAGTTTGGAGACATTGATTTTACTTAGTGTTGTACTGTTTTTTAGCTGACCTGAGCACAACGTGCTCATGGTGAGCAGTTCTGATCGCCTTTTGTCTGGCAGACGACATCCGTCCGTGCGTCCGGCATCAACAATATCCATCAAACAGCATCTTTTCCTAAACCACTGAATGGATTTGACCAAACTTCACAGGAATCATCCTTATGATGCCCTCTGTCAAGATTGTTCAAATTATTTTGATTGGTTGAAAAAGTAGGTCACAGGAGCTTAAAATAGATTTTAAAAATGCCAAATTTGAAAATCTTCTTCTACAAAACTGCAAGGTCTAGAGCTTAGATATTTGGTGTGTAGCATTGCCTAGTGGACCTCTACCAGGTTTCTTCAAATCAGGCCCTGGGGTCAAAATTGGCCCGTCCAGGGGTCTCTGATTTTAATAGGCTTAAAAAACTACAAGGCCAGGAGTTTAGATATTTGGTGTATAACATTGCCTTATGGACATCTATCAGGTTTGTTAAAATCATGGCCCTGGGGTCAATATTGGCCCCGTCCCAGGAGTCTCTTGATTTTACATAGGCTTAAATAGAAATATCTTCTCAGAAACTACAAGGCCAGGAGTTTAGATATTTGGTGTATAACATTGCCTTATGGACATCTACCAATTTTGTTCAAATCTTGGTCCTGGGGTCAAAATTTGCCCAGCCCCAGGGGTCACATGAATTTAAATAGACTGATGTAGGAAACAAGAGGGTCATGATGGCCCTAAATCGCTCGCGTGAATTCAACTGCTAGAGAGAAAAGGAAAAGAAAAATACACATAATAAATTATAAAGTATTTAAATTTTATATATTTTTAGTTCTGGTGGCCATCTTGGTTGGTGGACGGAAATTTTGCTTTTTTAAAATCTGTTTTTTATTCTATTTTTAGCTCTGGCGGCCATCCTGGTTTGCGGTCTGGAAAGATTTAAGCTGTTTTTGTGAAGAAATACCCAATGATCATTCCTGTTGAATGTCATTAAAATCTGCCTGGCCGTTTAGGAGATGTTATTTAAATATTTTTCTATTTTTAGCTCTGGCGGCCATCTTGGTTGGCGGATCGGAATGATTTTAGCTATTTTTGCTCAGTTCCACCTTCATTTCATCAAAATCTGCTCTGCGGTTTAGGAGGATATGTCGTTTAAAGATTAGTCTATTTTGGGCTCTGGTAGCCATCTTGATTGGCAGACCAGAATGTTAACATTATCAGCGAGTCTTCTGATACTGTAAAACCATTAATTTTCGCTGGCATTAAATTTCATTAACTATGTACCTGAGGGAAATTCGTGGGTACATTTATTCGTGGATCTATGTTCCAGAAAACGTAAGTTCTATAAAAGAGACTTTTGTTGTTGTTGTTGTTGTTGTTGTTGCTGTTGTTGTTGTTGTTGTTGTTGTTGTTGTTGTTTTTCGTGTAGATTAATAATCGTGGACAAAAGCCACCACGAAATCGACGAGAGTTAGTGTCCACAGAAGATTAATTATTTCACAGTAAATTATTGGTACTATTTTACTTAGCTACATTTGAAAATTTCTGAAATCAGTTGGCAAAAAATCTTTTACATATTTAAATTCCCTCTTATTGTCCATCAATAGGTGATTGTAAACATTTGAGAAAAACGCTATATACCACATCACAGTCAGACTGGTCCCAGTAGCTGTGTGGTTAGAGCGTCCGCCCCGGACTGGGGAGGTCATGGGTTCGATCCCCGGTCTCGACAACATAATGTCTTAAAAAAGGTACTGGTATAGCGTCTTGCTTGTCGCTCAGCATATAAGACTAATTCTATGACTGGTTGGCCCGATGTAAGGGTCAACTGACTGTATGTGGTATCGTGCCACATGTTTTCAGCGTTATACTGCAGTGTGACAGCACTAATGATGTCCCTAAAAATGACTGAAATACTGTCGGTGGGACGTAAAACCACCCCCAAAAAGTTCTTATTATGCGGATGACTCCGGATAATGGAGTTACATAATGTTCGGTTATGGTGTTTTACCGGTGGGAAATGACAAATAAGCTCACCTCGTGAATGTTTTAATGTCTAATAAAATCATAATTTCAACCTCGAAACCTCGAATTGTAACCATTCTATCTTATTATCATTGGGTTTCATTCTGTAACTTTTTGTAAACCAACTGTAAATATAAGCTTTATTCAACATTTATATTCACTGTTGTAAATATGAATGAATATGTTAGGACATGCAAGACTTGTTGCAGTTGACAAACCTGTCCTTATAGAGGAAAAGAAAAAAAAAAGACAAAGTGATTATTTGATTATATTTTATATACCGTTTGTTTATAAACATAGCATGCTATATAAGATATTAACTATATTTATTAGACATTTGTGTTTTACGAATACATTTGTATATGAATAATTGATACCATTTACACTGAGTGTCAGGATAATGTGACATGGTGTGTTCA
>CM037785.1:58389155-58439155 GCA_021229015.1 Solen grandis
CTGGATTTTTATAAAACTTCACAGGAATGTTCATTATAAGGCTCCTTTACCAAAGTTGTTAAAATTATTTTGATTGGTAAAAAATCTAGGTCACAGGAGCTAAAAATAGATTTTAAAAATAAAATTTTTAAAAATCTTCTTCTCCGAAACCACAAAGCGTAGCCTTTTGATTTTTGGTATGTAGCATGATCTTATGACTCTCTACCAAGATTGTTCAAATTTATGACCCTGGGGTCAAAATTGGCCCCGCCCTAGGGATCACATGATTTTACATAGAGTTATAATAAGAAAACCTTAAAAATCTTCTGTAAGAAAGTATAGGGCCTGGAGCTTAGATATTTGGTGTGTACTTGGTCAGAATGTTTCTCTCCATAAGATCTTTGACAGATTCAAGTTTGGGTCATGTGGGGTCAAAAAGTAGGTCATGAGTCAAATCTTAGTAAAACCTTGTTAACACTCTAGAGGCCACATTTTTGACCCAATCTTCATGAAAACTTGGCAATTTAATTTGTCATGTGGGGTCAAAAAGTAGGTCATGAGGTCAAATCTTCTTAACATTCTAGAGGCCACATTTTTGGCCCAATCTTTATGAAACTTGGTCAGAATGTTTGTTTCGATAAAATCTAGGAAAGGTTCAAATTTGGGTCATGTGGGGTCAAAAAGTAGGTCACAAGGTCAAATCTTAGAAAAACCTTGTTAATACTCTAGAGGCCACATTTTTGGCCATATCTTCATGAAACTTAGTCGGAATGTCTGTTTTCATAAAATCTTGGACAAGTTCGAAAGTGGGTCCTGTGGGGTCAAAAAATAGGTCAATATGAAAAATCCAACATATGTTGCTCATTTTTAATCAGGTGAGCGATTCAGGGCCATCATGGCCCTCTTGTTTAACTAGATACAGTCTGAAAATAGTGCATTGTAATGTATGTTATTGGAAAAAACTATGACCTCATTATCAAGTAGTTACATTAATGTTTTCAAGTCATTGTATGAGGGGTTATATAAGAATACTTGGACTTTTTAAGTATCTTTTTAACATTAACGTCAATCATAATGACTTTTTATCCTAACCTAAAAATTAATAGGCCCGGACTTCCAATCAGTCCCTTTTTGCTTCATAAGGACAACTCCCCTGCGCACACAGCCCTTGACATGCGCCTTGAGCTGTCGTTGATAGAGCTAGGGACTGTACCCCATCCTCCGTATATCTTGAACCTTGCTTCTATGGACTTCGCTTTATTCCCAGGTATTTTATCTCAATCATACGAGTTTAAATCATTATTATTAATTATGAGATATCAACAACTGCAATAATAATATTATCATTATGATAATATCAATAATAGTAAGCATTATGATTAATAATAAAATAATTTCGAATGAAAGTTAAAAGAAAAGTTGCGGGGTAAACGGTTCAAGTCAGTGGCTGAATTGCTCAACAGATTATGTCAGGCCTTTTGGGGACATGGTTCACTAACATGTATAAGCACTTGGTTAACCAACACAAGCAATGTATGTAAGCTGGAAGTGATTATTTTGAGAAATGGTAAATTGTTTTATTTGAAGCTTCTAATTTTGACAAAAAAGTTGATGTCGGTGTTGTATTTATAGACTGTGTCAGGAGCACGATGATGTGTTATTGTAAAACCATATATTCTTAATTTGTAGAAAGATATATTCACAAGAATTTCAGAAATATTTGATTATACATTCCAAAACAATGTATCAAACTTTCAGGCTGATATATTCTAAATTGTTTTCATGCTACATAAAAAGTCCACATATTTTTGGATAACCAATAAATATTAATTCCACAAAATATTCCAATTTTAGTTTACTCATGAGCAAGATATTTGACAATATGGGGTGGGAGGGTTGATTAAGTGTTTGATATATATTTGAATTGAGTGTTTTACCAATTAGTGTATAAAATGAAATAAAAAAAAAATTCTTTCTCTTGTATATAGTTTGATTTTATGTTCGTATACAGAAAAATGTCAAAGAAAAGAACATATAAAATTTACATTAACGTTTAACATAGAGATTTAAAATGAGAGTTCTTCCTTTCGGTTACATATACACAAAAATTCTAAAAAATTTTAATGATCTTCAAGGCATTTAAATCAGGTAACTATCCACTACTTTATTATGAATTTTCTTTGCCTAAACCGTTTTATTATTAAAGCATAAAAAAAAAGTTAAATGAAATCAAATCTTTTCTGCGAATTTGTTGATTTTCTTAATATAAAACATGAACAGTCTCTGAGCTGTTCTTTGTCAATAGCACTAAATTTATCTGCTAAGCATGCTTCCCGACAAAATATTCATAACAAGGGAGTTAAAAATGTATTGCGAATACATTTATATCTTCAACTGTACTCGAAACTTACTTTTATTACTCGAAACTTACCTTTTCCGATCCGAAACTCACTTTCCAACTCGAAACTCACTTTTTGCAACTAGAAACTCACCTTTCCTAACTCGAAACTCATTACTCACTAAAAATTATATCTCCATAAAAGCACAAAAGAACTAATTTCTCTATAATGTTGCAATAAAAAACTCCAAAAAAACAACAAAAAAACAAGATGGACACCACAACAAATTGTCGAGTGATGAAATTGCTTGTTTATTGAAGCTTGTACTTGAAAATAATTATTTTGAATTTGACAATGAATTTTACCTACAGAAGATGGGAACAGCAATGGGAAACTCGATGGCGCCTACCTATGCGTCATTATTCATGGGAAAACTTGAACAGGATTTCACCAAGACATGTAAAATAAGACCCTCTGTGTGGTTAAGATTTCTTGACAACATCTTTATTATCTGGGATCATTCACGTGAAGAGTTAGAAACATTTATCGACAACTTAAATAACTTTCATCCGAATATTAATTTTACATGTACAATATCTGACCAGTCTGTCTCTTTTTTGGATGTAACAGTAATAAAAGGAGAATCTCTTCAAATTGAAACAGACATTTTTCTGAAAGAAACAAATAACCACCAATATCGCGACTATACATCGTGTCATCCTAAGAAGTGTGAAGACAGAATTCCATATAGCCAAGCAAAGCGATACAGGAGGATTATTTCTGACGATTCGAAATTCAATGTTTCTCTCCAGCAACTACGGAATTTTTTCCTTGACAGAAACTATCCCAAATCAGTGATAGACAAAGTTTTTAGTAATGTGTCCCGTATGTCTCAGGTGGATGCATTAGCCTCTGCGACTGGTCAAAAGAAGAGTGTTATTCCTTTCATTGCTATGTATAATACAACCTTACCAAATATAGGCGGTATTCTACATAAATACTGGGACTTTCTGAAGTTATCGAAAAGGGAAAATCTGAAATTTGTTCACAACCATTTTAAACCTATTGTTGCGTACCAGCGTCCAAAAAGTTTACGTGACTATTTAGTGAATTCAAACTTTACGCATAATGAATTTAAAACTTTTTTCTCTAAAAGTTGTAACAGACCTAAGTGTTCTCACTGTTCCCGTATAAATACTGGCTCGTTTTTTTCTAGCCATGTTACAGGAGAAAAGTTTGATTTGCGTTGTAATACAGACTGTCAAACTAAGAATGTCATTTATCTTATAACATGTTCAAAATGCAACATGCAATATGTTGGTCAGACCAAGCAAAATGTCTCAAAATGTATGAGCAGTCATAAGTTTGATATTCGTAATGTTATGGACCCTGCATTTTCCTCTACCGTTGCTTTAAATTTTAATTTAGAAAATCATAAATGATTTTTCATTTATGCCTATTGATATTATCAATAGCAACATTGATTGCCTGTGCAAAGAAACCTTTTGGATACATAAACTTAGAACTCATGTTCCTGAAGGTTTAAATTCTAAACTACTTTATACAGTAGATTAATATGCGTCACCTATATCTACTTGTATGATAGGTACTTTTTTTTGTTTTTTCCTATTCATGTTTTTTTATTGTAATAAGCTATAGGAAATGTTTGTATTTTATATCTGAAACAGTACCTATCTCATTTTGACGTTATAAATAGTACGCATATTAACGTCTGCACTTTCCTGCTTTTTTGACGTTACGTTATTCATGGTGACGTCGTTTTCGTTGTTTATGTTTGAAACTTATTGTTATCCTGATGAAGGCGTTAGCCAAAACAATGAAGTAATAACAATAATAATTTTTCCTAGGTGTTGTTGATTTTTTCCACACTCTATAATGTTGCGTAACTGTCCCTTAACCATGCGGAGGAATATAGTTTGTTTTGATACAAAGGTGGCTTGTAGATTATTTTGGATAGTAAATATGCAGGTTTCAATCATTTTATGGTGTTACAATAACCCATGTAGAAAGCTTGCAATCCGATGCAAATCCGTGTAACAATCACATCAAGCTATCAACGTCAGATATCTCCTGGGGTTATTTGTTACACTATAAAATGACCGAAACCTGTATACCTACTATCTGAAATTAATTACAAGCCACCTACTGACTTTCGCAGCCAACCTTTTGCATAATTACTTTAATCTATAAATAGAACTGATTACAAATCAAAATGTTGATAGCGCTGAGAGAACAGGATTGTTACATTTCTTTTGTTTATCAAAGTAAATTTAATACACAGGGATCAAATGTTCAAGTGATACCACTAAACCCAATGTTATAAACCCGCTTTAACTTTGCGTTAACAAGGTCATGTTTGTGTTGGCAGAATGGGGTGTCAAAATGAAAAGACGAAATTTTGACTTCTGGCGGGGCAAAGAGATGAAAAGTTGAAATTTTGGGGCAAAAAGATGTAACTTTGTGGTGAAAAGTAAACATATTTTTGTCTTTTCACCTTAAAAGCCCAAAATCTTGCTCCAAATTCTCTACCTTTTGCACTGACAAATCAGTATTTTTCATCTTTTTGACGTCAACCTTTTTCCCCGAAAACCCACCACACAACATGGCAGAAATTAGCCACCATAGTTTCCTAACTCAAAGTAATTAAGTGCACAACAAAAGAGTTAAATGACCAGCCCTGAGTTCAGTTGACTCACATCTGTTTTTGATTTGTTGTTGTTGTTGTATTGGGGTTTACCGTCGCTGTGATAGTATGGATCTTATGGATTTGTAACAGTAACTTAATGCAGGGCAGGTTATCATCATTCAAATGGGTCAAAAATTCTGTTCAGTGATGCCATAGGCACAACTGCACAATATTTGATGAGACATAGGTTCAGAACTGGTCCCTGGGACTACAGTATTCTTGCTGCAACCACAATCTTCAGGTACAGGATCCACTTGTTGTGAAGCCTATCATAACAGTGTAGAAACCTCCACTGCCCCAAATTCTTGTTCTGTAATGTTTTGAGCATTCTCCTTCAGGACAATTAGCGCCACATTGTTTGGTTACCTTTCTGTTGATGATGAAACTTCACACTGACCTACTGGAGTATCTCCCTCACTCTCTTCAAAACCATGTCAATTTTCATCTGTGGTGTGTTCAGTCAAGTGAACATTCCCTCACAGTTGCAAGTTGGTACCCAGCTTAAATTCCTTACACAGTGATAAAACAGGAGTCAAAACCCTCACATTAGCTCTGGTATGTTGACTGAACCCCCGGCTGACAAGCAGTGACATAGCTGATTGAGTCACTCTAGAAGTTATGTGGGGGAGACAAAAAGTTTCTCAGCACTTGTCAAACCACAATGATATGAAGCTTCATTGGCAGGTCTCTGAACATCTCATCTGTTAAGTTAAACAGTTTGTTACTGAAAACAGCCTCACATTTTAGTAGGTCTATTGGTTACTGGCACAAATACATGCAAAACATGAAGGGCAAATATAACAAGACAGATTTTAAAATTCCGTATTATGTCACTGACAAATATGGTTACAAAAATGGTAGTGTGAAATCAGACTGTGAACTTGCAATATGGTTCCTTCTGTGCATGTGTTCTTCATACATACAGTTTATGTAGACTTCATGATTTTTCAAATGTTATTAGGGTGTGGCTTCAAGCTATAGTAAAAATGCTTCAGCCACCAATGAATATTTGATTTTTTGAGAAGGAAAATTATTAAGTTGCAGCTTTTTTGTCTTCGGTCTCACACAGTTTGTAGCAAATATAAAGGTAGCAAAATACAAAGCCACAAAGAAGCTACAACATATTGCCTTATGTACCCACCTGATTGTAATACAGGCTGTAACAATTAATAATTTAATGATAGCATATTTATCAGTGAGCTTGTGAGAGCCATATGATATTCTACTATCTGGTCACATGAGTTTACTGGTATAGTACTATGTATGACAGTGTGGTAACCAGTGCTTGATATATCCTGTATAGTGTTCCCATTGTCTTATGCTGCATACTTCAGTTCTAGCTGGTTAAGTAACATCTGGGGATGCTCTCAGCGGCTGAGTGGTTACAGGGTTTACCTTGGTGCTCATCATATAAGGTAACTTCAAGAACAGGTTGGTCTGTTGTCAGGATAATGTGACTGGGTGTGGTATCAGTCCACATGTCTTGGGCATGATACAGCAGTGTGGCAGCCCTATATCTGTCTCAAGTAGACATAACCATCAATACTGTCAATGGGATGGTAAACCTAATAAACAAAAAATTAAGTCATGTCTGTGCCAGGTTTATCCCATCTCTCTCTCTCTTAGCACATTGTGATAAGTATCAAACAGTCCAATGAAATTTTTCATAACCCCCTGTACTTACTGCTTAGACATATTTGAAAATATACCCTCATTTTAACTTGTAAAAACTTTACTGTTTTTGTTGAAAGATTTCATAGCAGATTTTCAAATTATCACAAAAACATATTTGAAATTTGAAAAACAGGTAGTGTCCATGGCTTCTCGGGCCAACAATCTGTGAAAATTGCCAGACTGGGTGGGGTGACTTCTTCCATACTTTCTTCTACTTCTTTTAAGATTTTTCAGGGAGGGGTCCACCACCTGTTCCACAGGGAATATTCAATAGTTTTTCCAGGGGGTAGGAAGTTCTTTTCTTATTTACTCTTCCTCTTTTTAGATCTTCCCATGACTTGATGTCAAAGCATGCGCATATGGGTACAATATTTTATGCATAGTTCTAAACATAATAAGCCTCTAACCCTCACCCACCCGTGGATTTGCGCATGCACCATTATCAGACTGGTACTTAATTATGCATACAGTACCGTAAGTTCTCGGGGCAAGAGGACACCGATACAAAATGGCTAAACTACATTCTGACAGTGACAAAAAAGAAAGTTCTATGCAAGACATAGAAAAGACACATCAAAGCTAGAAATGTTTTTGTATGAAATAATGGATAGTCTGTGGTGTGTCTTTTTCCTTTGTTTGAAATCACAAAATAAGCATGAAAACAATCATGCTTTACTTGGTTAAAGTAATAACATGAGGAACTGCAACACTACATGATTACCTTATGTGAACAAGTTGTAATACTCTCACAGTAATGTAATTTAGCCAGACAAACATGCAGCCTGTTTATTACTTCATTGATATTCATGACATTCTGAGCATTTTTGACTGTGATTGGATTTCTTACAATGATATTAGCTGATTTTTGTGTGTATTTGTCAGTTAAAAAATCAACGTTTTTTAAGATGTTTGTTACATTCATATAACAATGTCTGTTTCAATCTTCCGACTTTTCTGGGAATAAAAATGTTGCACACTATATTTTCACACAGTGTCTCAACATACAACTTTCTGTCAAGATGGGTATATAGGGATGAATGTTAGACCAAATACATCTTTCAAGTCCCAGTATATTTTAACATTAGATATGCACAAGAAAGTATTATTTTGGCATATCATATTAGGACAAAGCTTCATACTATGCCTTATTAACCTTCCAAGTCCTCATACTTAGCTCCTTAATCACTTCATGATCCCTAAGTATCCTTAATCACTGCATGATCCCTCAGTATCCCTTGTTATCTGGCCATAACATTACATGCTAATGTTCCTGTCAGTGCTAATCAATGTACTGAATGGTCCAGCAAGGCACAGTGTAAGTTCAGTTATCACACAGAAAACTTTTTATTTCATTAAATCTAGCAAGGCATAGTGTAAGATCAGTTATCAAACAGAGGACTTTTCATTAAATATAGCAAGGCACAGTGTAAGATCAGTTATCAAACAGAGAACTTTTCATTAAATATAGCTTGGGTAAATTCTAAGTCTGCTGCTGACTCCAGCCACAACCATATTTATGTAAACCAGTGCCAAAACAAAAGCCAAGATGTCATTTCTATTATTGATCTTTTATTATATTCCAGTATCATAAAATCCTACAATAGAGGGAAAACATAATTAGATATGATAACAAATCTTATTTGATTTTTTTTCTAGGAATATAACATTAAGTTATATGGTTATGAGTGCCTTTCTCAGGGCTTATCTTTTGCATACATAATCTAAAAGGCATGTATGGTTTGTTAAAATGTCTCTTTCATCTACCAAAGCTGAAATGTATATAGGGTTTTCCTCCTGCTTTTCCTTTTCAACAAATTACCCCTTACTTTCCTGATTTGGAAAAGAGAACAAGGTATAAGTAACCTGTGACTGAGTATAACAATCAATTGTCTAAACCAATTCAGGCTTTAATCAATGCTCCAATTCAGATTAGAATTTGTCATTCAGACTATGTTTCCATTCAGGCTGTAATTTGTCATTCAGACTATGTTCCCATTCAGGCTGTAATTTGTCATTCAGATTATGTTCCCTTTCAGGCCACAACTATGCTCCCATTCAGGTTATAAATTTCCTGTTTAGGCTGTAAATTGTCATTCAGACTAATATTGTTCTCATTCAGGCTGTAATTTGTCATTCAGATTATGTTCCATTCAGGCAGTAAATTGTCAATCAGATTATGATCCAATACAGGCTGTAAATTGTCATTTAGATTATGGTCCAATACAGGCTGTAATTTGTCATTCAGACTATGTTCTCACTCAGGCTGTAATTTGTCATTCAGACTATGTTCTCACTCAGGTTGTAGTTTGTCATTCAGACTATGTTCCCATTTAGGCTGTAATTTGTCATTCAGACTATGTTCTCACTCAGGCTGTAATTTGTCATTCAGACTATGTTCTCACTCAGGCTGTAATTTGTCATTCAGACTATGTTCCCATTCAGGCTGTCATTTGTCATTCAGACTATGTTCCCATTTAGGCTGTAATTTGTCATTCAGACTATGTTCTCACTCAGGCTGTAATTTGTCATTCAGACTATGTTCCCATTCAGGCTGTAATTTGTCATTCAGACTATGTTCCCATTCAGGCTGTCATTTGTCATTCAGACTATGTTCCCATTCAGGCTGTAATTTGTCATTCAGACTATGTTCTCACTCAGGCTGTAATTTGTCATTCAGACTATGTTCCATTCAGGCTGTAATTTGTCATTCAGACTATGTTTCCATTCAGGCTGTAATTTGTCATTCAGACTATGTTCCCATTTAGGCTGTAATTTGTCATTCAGACTATGTTCCCATTCAGGCTGTAATTTGTCATTCAGACTATGTTCTCACTCAGGCTGTAGTTTGTCATTCAGTTTATGTTCCATTCAGGCAGTAAATTGTCATTCAGATTATGGTCCATTACAGGCTGTAATTTGTCATTCAGATTATGTTCCATTCAGGCTGTAATTTGTCATTCAGACTATGTTCCATTCAGGCTGTAATTTGTCATTCAGACTATGTTCCCATTCAGGCTGTAATTTGTCATTCAGACTATGTTCCATTCAGGCTGTAATTTGTCAGTCATTCAGACTATGTTCCCATTCAGGCTGTAATTTGTCATTCAGACTATGTTCCCATTCAGGCTGTAATTTGTCATTCAGACTATGTTCTCACTCAGGCTGTAAATTGTCATTCAGATTATGTTCAGTTGCCATTCAGACTACTGGTATGTCCCGTTCAGGCTTACTTTTGTACTTTTTAGCTCACCTGAGCACAATGTCCTGGGTCTGTCGTGCGTTGTGTGTCAGTCAACAATTTTCTTTAAACAACATCTCCTCTGAAACTGCTGGACAGAATTTGATTAAACTTGACAGGGTTGATCCTTGGGTGAACCTTCACAAAAGTTGCTAAAATAAACTTTATCATGTAGAACTCTAGTGTCATGGCCACAGAAAGAGATACAATTTAAACTTTAAAAATCATCTCCTTGAAAACTACTTGCCAGATTTCAAAATGTTTTAATACAGATGTTCCTTGGGTAACCCTCTACAAAGATTGCTTAAATTATTCCAATCTGTAAAAAACCATGGCCGCCAGGGGCGGGGCTTATTTTCCTTTAATGTATAGTGAAAACTTTTAACAACATTTCCTCTAAAACCCCTGGACAGAATTTGATTAAACTTGGCAGGGATAATCCTTGGGTGAACCTTCACAAAAGTTGCTAAAATAAATTTTATCATGTAGAACTCTGGTTGCCCAGGGGATAATCTTTGGGTGAATTTTCACAAAAGTTGCTAAAATAAACTTTATCATGTAGAACTCTGGTTGCCATGGCAGTGAAAAGAAAAGAAATATGAACACTTTAAAAATCATCTCCTTCAAAACTACTGGCCAGGTTTCAAAATGTTTTAGTACAGATTTCCTTGGGTAACCCTCTACCAAGAATGCTAATTATTCAGATCTGTAAAAAAACCATGGCAGCCAGGGGCAGGGCTAATTTGCCTTAAATGTTTATAGTGAAAACTTTTAACAACATCTCCTCTGAAACCACTAGACAGAATTTGATTAAACCAGGGATGATCCTTAAATGAACCTTCACAAAAGTTGCTAAAATAATTTTATCATGTAGAACTCTGGTTGCCCAGGGATAATCTTTTGGTGAACTTTCACAAAAGTTGCTAAAATAAAATTTATCATGTAGATCTCTGGTTGCCATGGCAGTGAAAAGAAAAAAATTATGAAAACTTTAAAAAGTGTCTCCTTCAAAACTACTAGCAGGATTTCAAAATGTTTTAGTACAGATTTTCCTTGGGTAACCCTCGTATAAGATTGCTAAAATTATTTTGATTCGTAAAAAAAGCATGGCGATGTTATTTGCCTTAAATGTATATTGTGAAGACTTCTGCTCCATAATTTCTGGCCAGATTTTAAAAATTTTTGCACAGATGTTCTATGGATAAATTTCTACCAATATTTCTCCTTTAGAGCAGTGGTACTCAGGTGAGCGATATAAGGCCATCATGGCCCTTTTGATTAAGTCAAGTGTGTCATTCAGTACTAATATTGTCATTTAAAATCTGTGTCATTCTGGACCAATTGTATTTGTCATTCAGACTTTAATTTCATTCAGGCTACGTTATGTCAATCAAACCATTGTGCAACCAAATTATATTATGTCTCTTGAGCCAAATTTGGATGTATTACTGTACCAGATAGGTTGTTTTTGCATTTAAGACTATTGTGCCAACCAGGATGTGACTATAATGCCATTAGCCTTAAATAACGGTATGTCATACAGACTTTTCTGCTTTTCTGAGGACCTGTCTTGTTATCCCCCTTCATACAATACAATCATAATTTAACCCTTTCCCTCACAGCGGAAACCATGAAAAGACCTATGCGAACAACATAAAACCAGATCAAGTTTTATGCTGTTCGCTGCTCCTCAGTGGTCTGGAAATGAGGACTTCATAATTAAATTTGGTAAGGTTTAACTGTGGTTTTCTACAGATCAGGCTTTATGTGGTACCTATTGAGTGCGTCAAAATGAGTCTATATGAGGGAAAGGGTTAAATGCATTATGGGAGAGCTTTGATTTACTGTATGAAAAAAATGTGAGATAATTTGAACAAAGAAAGAGACAAAGAGAAAATTCAGTTCTAAAATAAAAAGAAAGAAAACCTGTACATCTACACACACACCTATACACTACTTAAACCTATAAAAAGTTTACCTATCAAACAAAAGCTATCAAATGTCCTAACTACACTCCTTTCTGGACTGTTTTCAGAACTACATACAATGTATATATTATTGTTATTAAGTATTGTAGTCAAATGTAAAGTTGTGATTGAAATAATTTTCAGTGAGCGATAATTTCTATGTGATAGTTTGGGGGTATTAAATATGTGCTTTGTGTTTGTTTTAGATAGTTTCGTGTGTGATTGGTAATTACTAGTCAGTTGATTTTTGTATTGTAATGATGTTTATACATGTAGGTCATGACTTGCAATTGGCATATGTCTACTGTATTGTGCTTGTAATAATACCTGGGTGTTTGTTTACTACATGATGTGTGGGATAAGTAATGCATAATGTTTATCTTATTAATATGCAATTGTAAGATTAATGTTTGGTGTAGTTAATACAGTATATAAATGAAATGTGAACTGTCAGATAGTACAGCTACTGTTGTTTTGATACAATTAGTTAAATATAAATCACCCCATTTGCATGTTTGCTTATCAGTCGAGGAATCAGCTTGATTCTCAAGACAGTTGACAGGGGTCCTCAGTTCTATTCCAGCTCGGACCATTTTTTTTTCTTAATCCTTTTTATTTTCAAATCTCACTACAATTTCTGTATAAAAAAATAATAATATATGTAAATAAAAAAGAAATAATTGATAAGGTTGTTTTAGATGTGACACAATGAAGTAATAAAGTATTTTAAAATATTTTTGGGCTCCTTTTAAAAACCGTATTCTTGTACTATATAATTATGTTAAGTATCTTTTAAATACTAGCTTTTATATATCCATTATTTTGCGAGTAACTCGCAGGCTGATCAGGTTTTATGCTGTTCGCTGCTCCTCAGTGGTCTGGAAATGAGTATTTTGTAATTAAATTTGGTAAGGTTTAACTGTGGTTTTCTGCAGATCAGGCTTTATGTGATACCTATTGAGGGCGTCAAAATGAGTATATATGAGGGAAAGGGTTAAACAGGATAGGTTTATAAGGTCAAGTTTATAAGGTCAAACAGGTAGAAGAGAAAGAGAAGAGAGAGAGAGAGAGAGAGAGAGAGAGAAAGGGGTTGGGGGGTGGGAGGGTAGAACAGTATGCTTATTGTAAGCCATCCATTAAAACATTTGTTTTAATCTTTTCTTGTTATGTTTACAATGATTAATTTGTAATAGGTAAGGCTGAACAATCCAAGGTCAAACTTTTTCCTATATATAAAATGGACTGACAGAATCTTTGATATCTCAAGTGTGTGACTTAATTCAACTTGAGGAAAGAGGCGTAGCATTTATACTGAAATCATTTTACTGTGCAACATTGCTTTACATTTTCAATAGATTATCTGACTAAAATAGTACAGTAAGACCTCCCCAAACCAAATATTGTTAAACTGATTTCCTCTCAATTTCAAAGTTGTTTTTTATACCCATATTTACTCGTCTTAACATACTCATCACAAACAACAAACACTTTTTATTGCAAGGGATTTATTTGAACAGACCTTCGGCATACAAAATACCAGTTATATTATATGAAACATATTCCTTAAGCAATTCTCTGAACACAAATTGTAAATTATGTTCCTATGCAGACTACATGTATAATCATACGGTACAATACAGAATCTGAGTGTCTTTTAAGTGAATAAAGCAAAAGTGTACTAAACCAGGTTAAAAACCAGAAATAAAAATTCAAAACAAAAAATGTAATTTAAAAACTCTGGAAAACTGTGTCTATTACAATTATGCAATTTTAACCAGCAGCTATACATTTATAATTTTGCAAATATATCAACATGTTGAATTCAAACAACAATGACAACATAATGTAATACATTCTGAAATATCTCATTTAAATTATTGTATATACTTCAGTTAAGTTAAGCAGGCATAAATTATCCCTTTAACTGTTACTCAGTTTCACTCTCTGTGTTTGTGCTGCTTTTAACGCCAACTTGGAGCAAAAGTCTGATCAATTAAAGAAACCAAACTTTCCTGACTCTTAGATTCTTTTAAAAATAAATTGCACACATTCAAAACTCTGTATAGCTTTAGATGTAAGAAGTCCTATAAACTTTTTCTCAGCCATTAGCCAGTTTAAGAGCTCATAACATATTTATGTTTTTGCTTTAAAAACAATAAGAAACAGGATTGTCACATGATTCTTGAAGTGTGATAACACTTCATTAATTAAAAAAAAGTGATGACAGTAAAAGCTTTTAAAAGCATGTAATATGCTGTGCCACAGCAGACAGTGGTATATTACTCCTTACTCTAAACTGTATGGAATGTATTGAGAATCAAACGGAGATAAATATATTCTGTGCAGTGACCATGAAATTTATTCACTTTTAACAGCTTAAAAAACTCTGATAATAACATATTATATTCTCTGTTTATTTGTGATTGTTTTCTTTTCACAGGACAGGCAGTTTCTTGAACTTGAGATCAAATACGGCATATTGCAGGTATGTTAGTTTTTCTCCTAGTTAATCATACACTGGCACGTGATGGTTCCCATTCAGTTGTATAAAATATGTAACATTTGCATTTCAAATTTACATATGTAATCAATCTAAACTGATATAGAGTTTGTCACATGAATTTGTCTTTTGTAGAAAACCAAAAGAAGAAGATTTTTTCTAAATCTTTTGTAGTCCTCATCCATCAAACTGAGTATACATGTAGGTGTATCCATATAAACCCTATATGTACAAACCTCTTGTAAGGCCACTAGGACAGATAAATCATCCAGTTATTTCAGGGATGTTAATCAAGCCACTGCTGTTTTTGCTACTGAAATTCTAAATAACTGACATAAGATGAATTCCCAGGAAGAAGCCAGGTATTTCTGGCTGACATTACCCTGTGCCATCAGTCCATGGGGACCGTGAGATATCGCCAATGGTTACACCTAGTACCAATTAGCCACAAACTCCCTTCAGCTCTAATTGCCCTGTCTGCACCTTGAAACATTATTTTGTCATTGTTTTCATTGCTTTTGCATTTTAAATCCTCTACAAGATTCCCCCTAACACCCTGGGAGTAATGAAGTAGAGTTTCAGGTGTATAATTAATGGTTAAACAATATCCATGTTGCAATTTCGTCTCCTCTTTAACGAAAGGAGACATACTGATTTGGACGGGTTTCTTTTTTCAATATTTTTATGTCCAACACATTTAAGACTGCCTGATGATATTTGGTATATGTATAAATGATCTGAAAATGATGCATTGCAAAAAGAAATTTCTAGGAGTGGCCCTCTACAGAGTAGTAGTGCCTTTTTACAGAGTAATTGCCCTTTGATAATTTTATGCTTGTGACGCATGTAACTCTGAAAGCATTTGTACTACAGACTTGAAACCAGGGTTGGCAAAACCCCGGGTTTTATGAGTATTGCCCAGCCCGGCGGGTAATACTGGGAAAACCCGGGTTTTTCTGGGTAATACTGGGCAATACTGGGCATTTCTGGGTAATAGAAATTCTCAATTAATATCACAGCCATAAAGTAGCATTGAATATGTGGTGTTTTAATAGCATAAATACGTTACCTGTTATTACTTCAGGTATGTGTCTATTTGTGCACAGCTTCCAAAACAGAGTCCACAAAATAAACCATTCCCTAAAACCCCCTAGTTACCGGAAGTGTAACCCCCGTTCTCCAATTGTGTTTTGGAAGCCATCGAGTTTTTGTGGGTAACCTCGTGTCACCTTTCTTGATCGCTTCTGTGCTCTAACAGCTCTCCATATTTCCTTTCATAGCCTCGGCTGTGTTTATATATATTTTGTTTATTCTATTGCGTGTAGAATTTTCATTCCTTGTCCCGTATTGGGATTTTTTGCCTAGTGTCACGGGTTTCCGTGCTTCGGCTCCCGTGTCACTGTTTATTTTGTTTTTGTATATATAATTATTTTGTCTCGTTTCGAGACCCTTCTTGTACGGGTTTCCTTTCGGTCTTCCCGTTTTATTTTGTTTGCATTGTTCTTTCTTTATATTGAATTTTCACTGTCACAGTCTAGGGGTTCCTGCGGACATGTCAAGGCGTCCTGGGACTCCTATCAGTCCTGCCTTTCATGCTCGGGGTGCTCCAGGGATAACACCTGCACCGTTTGTGTTTCCTGGTCCGAAGAGGTTTGGAAGAAAGCCTCTTCACGACGCTCGTATTCGTCTCGGAAAAGGAAGGCCTCATCTTCTTCCTCCTTCTCTGGGTTTAGTGCCGCTGGGGGTCGGAGCCCCTCTCCCCCTCCCAGGAAGAAGGCTTCCCGCCCCTCTCCGGAGAGGCCGCCTTCGTCTCCTAGCTCCCTGTACGGCTCTCCTTGCGTTAGCCCCAGGGTAGCAGACAAGGAGATTACTCCGACCGGTCACCGGGCATGACCGGTTCAATTGCTTGACGCTGGTCATAACCTATCGACCAAGGACCGTGACCGGTCACCGGTCTTATCTTCACATCAGGTCTAGCCACCGGTCACCGGTCAAGACCGGTCACCGACCATCGTCTATGACGCAGGACCGGTCACAGGGCATATCCCCCAGAGACCGGTCAACGGTCAGGACCGGTCACCGACCACCGGTCACCGACCACCGGTCACCGGGTACCGGTCATCATTCACCGGGCACCGGTCATCAATCACCGGTCACCGGTCATTATCGCCCGGTTAGTGTTCGTGACCGGTCCCAGAGACCCAAGACCGGTCATCACCGGTCATCGGTAAAAGATCGTCACCGATCACTGGTCAGGTCGGCTCCCCACTCCAGGCGTGCGGGTCACCGGTCTTCGCCGGTCCTAACTGGTTCGGACTCGAGTTCTTCCTCAGGTAGCCCTGCGGTCTCTCTGCGTAGGCCACCTGCTTTCTCGTGCTCCAGGGTGCCCAAGAAACGGCCCTCCAACCATTCCCCGGGCATTTCCGGTCACCGGTCCCCTAGCTCTGCTCCTAGGGACCGGTCCCCTTTACGCTCTGCCACGTCTCGCTCTTCGAAGGATCAAGGTGCGGATTTTTCATCGCAGCCTCATACCTTTGATCCTTCCGCGTGGTGGTCCCGTATGATGGGGGAATATACTAGGCACTTCAGTTCTGGTTCCCCTCCTGTCATACCGGGCGAGCCTACTCCTTCTAGGAGGGATAGGGTGTCTCTTCCACCGAAGACTTTAGATCACCGGCTGTTTCTTCAGCCTTCTCCCTCCTCGGGGCCACAGGGCGCTTCTTCTGCACAGCCCCCTATGTGGCCCTTCTTTCCTCCATTTCCCTTTATGGGCTTTCCCCCTCAGGATGCTCCCCCATCTCGTCCTTCTCCCGAGACTGGGCCACCTCCCTCCGCTCGCCACCCTCCTACCAGTGGGGCTGTTCCGAGCGGACGCTTGGAGGATGAGATCTCTCTTCATGCTCCTGAGGAGGATTCCTTGTTTGCCGAGGATGTGCCTCTTTCGGCCACCTCGCGCCGATCTAGTGCCCCTTCTGAACCTCCAACTGACAATCCTCTCTCTGACGAGGAGGAAGAGTCAGACGATAGTCGGTTTTCCATGGACAGGGCCGTTCAGGAGGTCTTTGCTACCCTACCTGAATCGGTGTGCAAACCGGCCCCTCCTCCCTCCCGTAAGAGGTGCGAGGGTTACCTCGACCTCGTCGGTAAACCTAAGGAGGCCAAATCAGTCGAACCGGAGTTGCTTCCTTTCTCTCCGGTCATCCGTTCGGCCCTGGAGGATTTCGAATCTTCTTCCTCCTCCAAGCCAGGACCGGGCTGGTTTGTTCCCACTTCAGATCTTCGGCCTTTGGGCTTTTACCGCAAGACCTACAAGTTCCCGGAGGGCGATTTTTCTATCCACCCTCCAAAGCTGGACTTAGATGCGAGTCGGCTCCGACTCAAGGTCCCCTCTTCTTTCCCGCTTCAGCAGAAGGTCTTGGATCGTTGGGAGCAACGCTCCCGCTTTCTTTCCGGCATCTCGTCTCACGCTGACTTCTTCGTGGCCGCACTCTCGGTCAAACTGCAGCAAAAAGATGCCTTATCTTCTTCTGTCAGGCTTCTTTTAGAAGCCTTAGCAGCGACAGCAAAACATTCTATTTTGCTATCTCTCTCTCTCTCTACAGAGATAACTCGCTGTAGGCGGGATGCCATCCTGGACGGCCCCAACAAGCTTCTTCTCTCCTCTTCTCGAGACAAGCTTAGGTCGGCCCCTCTTTCTTCTTCGTCCCTGTTCGGGGGCTGAATGAAGGAAGTAGCGGATGCCTCCAGGGAGGAGCAAATGCACGGAGCGGTGGCCTTCCAACCCCGCACTCCTACTTCGGCTCCCCCTAAATTCTGGATACTGAAGAAGCCTTCAGCTTCTAGCGGTAAATCCCCGAAGGACTCGGAAAAGGGTAAACCTCAATCTTCTTTCAGAGGTAATCCTTCTTCCAGGGGTGCCCGCCAATCTGGTCCTCAACGACCACGATTTCCTCCTTCATCGCCCCCCACCCCTTCTTCTACCTCTACCAGTCAAAGGGGTAGGAGTAAGCCCTAGGGGTGCGTCCTTTCTGCCGCTTCCTCTTCCAGACGTTCAATCAGGAGGAAGAGTGTTTCTGCCCCTTCCAGTAGGCGGCAGACTCACTCATTTCATTCAGCAATGGGAGACAATCACAGACGACCAGTGGGTCCTGTCTATCGTGAGACACGGTTATCGGATTTCGTTCAGTCGTCCCCCTCCACTGTCACGCTCCCCCATTCATCTCTCCTCCAATCATCCTCGTCTGGGACTCGCTATTTCAGATCTTCTGAAAAAAGGAGCGGTAGAAAGGGTCTCGATTCTAACCTCTCCGGGGTTTTACAGCCGTCTCTTTCTGGTTCCCAAGAAGGACGGCGGTTTTCGGTCGGTCATAGACCTATCTCATCTAAACTCCTTCATTCCGAAGGAACACTTCAAAATGGAAACAACTTCATCGATCAGGGCAGCTATCCTCCCCGGTCACTGGGCTGTTTCCCTGGATTTATCGGATGCCTACTTCCATGTATCTATCCATCCCCATTCCAGGAAGTACCTTCGCTTTACGGATGGACGAACTGTCTACCAGTTCAGGGCCCTTCCGTTCGGCCTGTCTTCAGCCCCCAGAATCTTCACCAAAATAGTTTCGGTTCTGGTCGCCAGGGTTCATTTTCGCGGCTTACGCCTTCTGGCGTATTTCGACGACTGGCTCCTTCTTCACATGGACCCAGTCGCTCTTCTCGACGAACTTCGATGGGTGACAGACCTAGCTCTCCGGCTAGGCTTCATCCTCAACTCCGAGAAATCGGAGTTGACCCCATCCCAGAACTTCACGTTTGTCGGGATGCAGTTTCTGACCGACCTAAACAGGATCAGAATTCCGGAACCCAGGATTCTGGCTCTTCTAACTCTGGTTTGGGGGTTTTCACTTCGGCAATCGATCTCAGCTCGCGAATTTCTATCACTTCTCGGTGTACTCAATGCAGCAGCGGATCTTGTTCCGCTGGGTCGCCTTCACATGCGACCTCTTCAATTTATCCTACTCTCGATCTGGCGTCCCAGCCGAGACCCTTTACAGACCATTCTTCCGGTTTCCCCGTCTCATCTCAGTTGGTGGAATTCCCACTCGTTTCTCCGAGAGGGTGTCCCTCTTTCTCCTCCTCAACCGGAACTGTTCCTCTTCTCGGATGCCAGTCTGTCAGGCTGGGGTGCTCATCTGGAACCTCTGGGTCTCACAACCTCGGGTCTTTGGTCCCCTCGGGACGGTTCTCTACATATCAACAACCTGGAACTCAAGGCGGTTCTACTAGCCTTACGACAGTTTTCTCCTCTCATTCGAGGCAAGTCTGTTCTAGTATCTACGGACAACACGACTGTTGTCTCTTACATCCGCAGACAAGGAGGGACGCACTCACCTTCTCTGTGCATGAAAACATGGCACCTTCTTCATTGGTGTCGGGTGTCTTCGGTACTCATTCAAGTCAGACATCTTCCGGGTCGTCTAAATGTCTTGGCGGACCAACTATCACGCAGGCATTCTCTTCTCCCCTCGGAATGGAAGTTACTTCCTCGGGTCGCAACAGCTCTGTTTGCGATTTTCGGGTCTCCGTCTGTCGATCTGTTTGCAACCAGGCTGAACAACCAACTTCCACTGTTTGTGTCACTGGTGTCGGATCACAGGGCTTGGGCGATAAATGCTCTGTCTGTAAACTGGGATCATCTATTTGCTTATGCATTCCCACCGTTTTCTCTGATTCCCTTAGTTCTAAGGAAAATCCTACAATCCCAGTGCAGGATCCTCCTTGTAGCTCCACTTTGGCCAACGAGATCTTGGTTCGTGGATCTTCTGGATCTTCTGATAGACCATCCTGTAGAACTTCCCCAGGTCCCGGACCTTCTGTTACAAGGTCGGAACAGGGTCCTACACGAGAATCCCTACGCTCTTCGTCTTCACGCTTGGATGTTATCCAACAGCGAGTTAGACAGAAGAAATTTTCGGCAACAGTTGCCTCTATTATCTCTAAAGCCAGGAGACAATCTACTCGATCTGTCTACCAGGCGAAGTGGAAGGTCTTCCGTGATTGGTGTATCGCACGGCAGATTAATCCGGTCAAGGCTCCTGTCAGAGAAATCGCTAACTTTCTAGTTTTTCTTTTTAACGAGAAAAAACTTGCGGTCAGTTCTATCAAGGGTTATAGGTCCATGTTGTCGAACACTCTAAAGTTTCACAGATCCTCTTCCCTTGGTTCGGATCCTTACCTTTCGGAAATTATTCGTTCGTTTGAACTGTCTAGGCCAGTCTCTCGTTCGTTAACTCCCAAGTGGGATCTTTCTTGTGTTTTACTGGCTCTTACTAAGGCACCTTTTGAACCTCTTTCTGAGGCTTCACTCCTTCACGTAACATGGAAGACGGTCTTTCTCATAGCGATGGCGTCTTCTAAGCGTCGTTGTGAAATTCATGCCTTTTCTACCGAGGAAGGCTATTTACGCTTTAACAAATCTGATGGCTCTGTATCCTTGAGTTTTCAACCTGGTTTCCTTGTGAAAACCCAACTCCCCTCGGTCTGTTCCCCTCCGGTAGTTATTCCGAGCCTTGCAAGGTCTTGCGCTAGGGGTGATCCTGATCGGCTTCTTTGTCCGGTTAGAGCCTTGAAGTTTTACCTTCAGAAGGTTAAATCTTTACGGGGTCGTCGTCTTCGTCTTTTCCTCCCAATAAAAGGGGGGGGCGAAGTTTCGGCAGCATCAATATCTCGTTGGGTAGCCTCAACTATCAAGTTTGCCTATTCGGATCTTTCGGATAGGGATCTATCCTTTTTAAGAATTAGACCACATGAACTCCGTGCTTTGTCTGCTTCTTGGGCTTTCTTGAATAAATCCCCCATGGATGATATTCTTAAAGCGGCATCTTGGAAGTCCTCTACTACGTTTTCTTCCTTTTATCTCCGCTCACTGGCTAACCAATCACAAAACCTTGCGGATTTGGGTCCGCTTGTAGTAGCTCAGACAGTAGTTTAGTCATCCTGTCTGACGTTTTTCGCTCTATCGAGAGCGTTTACCATCGGAAGCTTTGGTCATTTTCTACTTCGGGTGTCGCTGCAATCAAGGTTCTTCGTTAGCAACCTCCCGCCTTAGCGACGAAGTCATACCTGAAGTAATAACAGGTAACGTATTTATGCTATTAAAATGAAATTTTTGAAGTAAAATTAATTTTAATTAGTAAATACTTACCTGTTATTACAGAGTCCCACCTCCCTCCCCGCTTGCTGGTGGTTGTATCCCTCGATGGCTTCATATACAATTGGAGAATGGGGGTTACACTTCCGGTAACTAGGGGGTTTAGGGAATGATTTATTTTGCGGACTCTGTTTTGGAAGCTGTGCACAAATAGACACATACCTGAAGTAATAACAGGTAAGTATTTACTAATTAAAATTAATTTTACTTCAAAAATTTCATATTTAGTCTAGTATTTTTCTTTACAAAGCAAGCTTTGTCACCTGCCTTAAATGTGTTAACATCTAATTTGAAGTGATAATTGTTTGTATCTATAGGCAACAATATACCTTACTTAAAGCTCTGACTGGGGGATTACCTGTAATTATTCTTCATTATAATACCAGCAAAACCTAACATATTAAGTGAATTTGAGCTAATCTGTGTGAACAGTTTTTACTAGTAAAGGTTTAGTCAAACAAGCAAGAAAAAGTGACTTTCTGTTGTAACTGGAAATTTTCACATTCTCTGTCAAACATGAAGCCTAAGGACCCCATTTGGAAATTTTTTGATATTATTGAGGAGGGTTCAAAGAAGACTGCAAAATGCAAAGAGTGTAAAATGACAGTTAGTGCAAAAAGTGAGAGACTTAAAGCCCACAGGCAAAAATGCTGTGGTATGTCTTTCGACCTTGAAACTAGGACAGATCGCGATACATGCAGTGAACCACAGTCAGATACTGTACCACAAACAGGAGATGCCAAACCTGTAACTCCAGCGAAAAGGAAGATGAGTGATCATGAGTATCTCTCACTAATATTATTGTAAACTGTTGAGGATGCCTGCAAATACAGCTTCCATAGAGCGCATTTTTTCAAACTTTGGACTTATTCAAAGTAAATTAAGAAACAAACTTGGAATACAAAAGTGTGCTTAAAGTTAGTTTTCTGTTACAGAATGCTGAGAGGAAAGGAAGAGATAGAGTGGTGAACTTATTTCAATTGTACTGTACACTGACAAAACATGGTTGAACTAATTGTGTATTTGCCCATGCACTTGTGCTATCCTCAGCTGGCTATCCTTATGTTTTTTCCAGTTGTTAATAAATGTAAATATGTTCATTATTCCTTGCAAAAAATGCTAAAATATCATATTACCCAGTATTGCCCAGTTTAGGGGGTATTGTCCAGCCCGGGAAAACCCGGGTTTTCCCACCTGGGTTTTCCCGGGCGGTCAATACTTTGCCAACCCTGCTTGAAACTTCACAAATATATTATTCAGGACATGAGCTTGTGCACCTGGGTATTTTCATTGAACCTTCACTGAAGTTGACAGAGTTAGGGCCTTTGTTTTAGAAAAATATGGAATTTTATAATTGTGACGCACATAAGTCTGAAAGTATTAAAATTTTGTACTACAGACTTGAAACTTCACAAATGTATTATTCAAGAAATGAACTTGTGCACCTGATTATCTTTATTTGATTACCGTTGACAATGCCCAATTTGCCAGATGTTTGAGCACTTGTCTTATGTTGCTATGGTTGTTGTTAATGTTTGAATATAAAAAAAAAAATGATGTTATTCCTAATACATTTGTTAGAAAAGATTATTGCTGAGCTGTCTTCTTCATTTGCCAGTGCATTTTTATGCCCCCCACCAAAAAGTGAGGCATATACATTTTTCATTGTCTGTCCGTCCATCCCAAAACTGTGACACAGGTAACTTTGAAGTTATTTGTTTTACGGACTTTAAACTAAATGGATATATTACTAAGGACATGGCTAAAGCACCTTGGTGTTGGCCTTTGTTTTGAAAAATGCAAGGGGTGGGGGTATCTGTGTCCTCTGGACACATTTCTAGTTAAAGAGATGATGATATTTGGAACATGCATTAACGACTTCAACAAAAATTTCCAGGAGCAACCTTTCTGTTACAAATATTTTGCCCTAACTATGAATTTATCATCACAGATTGGCTAAGAATTTTATGAGACTTAATCATGCAAGTAAGAAAAAAGTCTTACAAGTGCTGTGTTCCCTAATTGTTTCCATGTATAGCTGATGCTAAGTAGGATGGCTGAAACTAAAACCAGTCATGTATAACAGAATTATTCAAGATGTTCCTTCCAGTAAGCAATGAACCTTAATTCAATGGTGTTACTCATTTCAATGTCTGTTGTAAAGCTAATGTAACTACTTCTTAATTTCTATCTAGTTACCATGGTTTTACGCCAAGCCCTCAATTTGACAACGTCTGAGACCCACGTCCAATGATAATTTCATCGGCCGTGGGATTATACGGTCAATTTCTGTTGTTTTAGTACTACAGCAAAGTTGCAATTTGATTGGATGCCCCGGATAGCTCGGGGCAAATTAAACAGCCAATCGTATGGCCTGTTCTCCTCTGCTGTAGGATTGATCGCAATTTCTACCTCTTTGGCAAAGAGTACTCGGTTTGTAAACCGCGTTTTTATTGGTCGGTATTTATATCGACTTACGCTTAAAAACGACGAAATGTTAACGTATTTACCCACGGCTGATAGATGGAGTGAAACGTAACAAATCAGGCGTGGGTCTCAGACGATGTCAATTTGAAAACATGAATACTTGATTGCTGTAAGAACCCAATCTTGCCTCTCTGAACCCAGATTGAGTTGATCAGCACATACCTGATACATGTAACTGCTAGTCAATGTTAGCAGTCAAATATGCATAATCTTTATGTCAACAAATCAACTTAGGTGTCATAATTTGGTGTATGTATTGTTTGAGCATTATGTTGATTTGAAGCAGCTCAACAGTTAGTGCTTTTCAGTCTCAAATTGTTATATGTTCTTTCCATGATTTTATATATGTTCACCTACTGATGGGACATATAATGGACTCATCTGGGGGACTGCTATGTAGATGGTGGGTCAAATGGGTAGTAAGCTGGTCTGGTAGTCAACAAATGTCCTGTCACTCCAGAATTAAATCAAAGCGCTAAAGGCACTGAAGTTGTGTGTGTCTCAAATGGAAGATAGTTTGATGAGCTGTGGATATGCAGGGTAACTTAATTTTTGCCAAAACCAAACTTATATTAAAATATTGAACGATTGTTGTTTTAGATTTGTTTCCTTTATTCCTTTGATTTAGATATGCATATTTTATATAAATCTTATAAACTGTAGGCTATAGAAATAGGGAGAGTAACAGTGGCGATATGCTAATTGTTAACAGTTCGTTGAAAGCTATGCAGCGTTCATCTTTAATTTCTTGTAATAACCTTGTTAATGCAAAGTTGAAGCGTTTTTTTGTTTTTTTTTACAATTTCCTGAAAATTTGATCCAAGTTCATTAAATTTACTTTGATTAACAAAAGAAATGTGACAATACTGTTCTCTCATCACTATCAGTGCTTTGATTTGAACTCTCAGTAGCTTATATAACAAGCACAGTCTCTATTTATAGATGCAAATATCAGTGGCTCGCTCCTAATAAGCAACTTTGGATAGCAGATATACAGGTATCGGCCATTCTATTATATAGTGCTTAAAATAACCCCTGAAGGTATCTGAGGTCGTTAGATTGATGTGATTATTAGTAAGTTACACGGATTTGTATCGGACATTAAGTTTTCTATATGGATCATTGTGACACCACTAAATGATGGAAACCTGCACGTCCACAATCCAAATTCACCTTCGAGCCAATTTTTCATTCAAAAGAATTTCTTTTCCTCTGCATGGTAAAGTCACAGTTACACAACATCATAGAGAAATTAGTTCTCTGCTTTTATGCCACACACAATTATAATGTCCATTAGATATTTATTTTTTTACTCTCAATTGAGTTTTCAACACTTCAGATGAATCTCAGCATTCCTGTGTTGTATAATTTTGTTCAATTGTTTGATCATTTATACAAAATTGAGAGGTTATTTGGTTATCAATGAAATGAAATGGATGCTCAGAATGTAGGTACTATAGTTGTGAGTGACTATGCCATTGGGGGATAACAATTTCTCGTGATCTTTCCAGGCACAAAGTACTGGTCCAACCCAGGAACTGTTGAGAGAAATCAAAAGTGTAAAAATTTCTTTCCCAATTGATGTAATATAAATAAGTTTAATCTTAACTTAGAACAAGTACCGGTAAGGCAAATATTATATGACAAGAAAAAGAAATGCCTCATTCCAACTCAGTATACAATTTTTCATTATTCATGATTCAGACACATGTTGAAACGCGACTCATCACTGAACACTACATTCTGCCAACGCTGGCCACGATGGTCGTGGGCCCAAATTAAACGTTGGTGACGGTGGCATAACATATGAACCGCGGTACGGCCAATGGCAGGTAATTCCCTGTTCTCTAAGTCGATTTCTGACTGTATGTCGATTTATTGGGCGTCCACAGTTACCTACCACTACACATAACGTGGATTCTGCCGTCAAAAATCTGTCACACAAATGGTGTTGACATATATAATTGTCTTGTCGTACTGACGTTACACGTGGTCTACCTGGAGGTGGCCTATCGACAAACTTTTAGCGACTTGTTTTTGCATTCATCCACATTCAAGCATGGCCAAAACTTAAGCCCTCTCTTCCAGATTTAGCCTCGGCATTATCAAAAATCGATGTTTAGTCAGAAAATCTGAAATTATGGTTGTATGTCGACTAACACATGTACTTGTGTAAAATTCACTCAATAAAACCACACAGAATGCATGAGGAAAGCATGCGCAAACACATGGAGTGGACAATTGGCTGTATAGAATCATACCAGTTTTTTTTTTGCCATGATTGTCAGTCACAACTCATAAACATTTACTACATTAAAACGGTGTAAAGAAAATAATACTTTTTTTTTTTAATATAAGAAATACAGCTCGATCACCTCTAATAGTCTTGTAGTATACTAAAATGTACCATTTTAACAAATCACTGAAAGTGTTGTACCCACTCTTGGCATATTAATTTTGGAAAAACAATCTATATCTAGTTTAAAGGATAATTAAAATAAACAATAGTAAAATAAACTAGTAATTAATAAGTGGGATCTTTCAAAATTATTTATAGATAAGTTAATTTACAAATTAATATTACCTTTTTAATATGAACTAATCAAGGCACAGTCTCAGCTAGAGGTGGCAGAACATCACTAGAATACACTGTAATCTTACTATATAAGTGAGGAGCATTAGAGAAATTACCACCCCACCCACTTAAATTGTATGGCAGTCATTTAATCGCAGATTTTACATATAATGAATTTCAGATCAAAGTTTTAGCTCACCTGGCAAAAAGTGCCAAAGTGAGCTTTTGGGACCAGCCTTTGTCCAGTGTCCATCGTCGTAAGTCGTCAGTCGTCAACAATTTACTAAAAAATCTTCTCAGAAACTACTGATGGGAAAGTGATCAAACTTTGCAAAATTTTTCCTAAGTTGATCCCCTATAAAAATTGTTCAAATGGTTCTGGTCTGTTGCATAATTAAGTAGGAGCTAAAAATAGATTTAGAAGGAAAAACTTTAAAAAAATCTTCTTTTTCACAAGGCCTAGAGCTTAGATATTTGGTGTGTAGCATTGTCTAGTAGATCTCTACCAAGTAATGTTCAAATCATGACCCTGGGGTCAAAATTTGCCCCGCCCCAGGGGTCACTTGATTTAACATAGACTAATATAGGAAAAACTTGGAAAATCTTCTTCTCAGAAACCACAAGGCCTGGAGTACAGAACAGAACAGAACATAATTTTATTGACTTAAGCATACAATTGCTCGTCGTCATACAAAATACGTATATACAAATAACATACACATGCAGGAAAATGGCTACTGAACTGATGTATATCATATATATTTATCATTATAACATACTGAGCATACTAAAGTGATATAAAAATATGAGAGTGGATCAATTAACATGAAGGAATACCGTCTCTGATCGAATTTTAAAACTTTTTATACAAAACTTTGCTAGTTTTACCAAAAGCACTTTTTTTCTTGTATTGATGAGATTCATGAATTTTAATATATTTGGTCTGTTGTAATAATATTTAGGAATAAACTGTATTCTTAAATCTCTATATAATGGGCATTTAAGTATAAAATGAAACTCATCTTCTATTTCATTTAAGTTACATAGAGTACATCTACGTTGGCTTCTAACAATATTTGAGTGTCTACCGTTTCAATACTTAATTTATGTGAAGAAAGTCGGATTTGTGCTATAGTATTTCATATATAAAAGTTTTATTTCTAAAAATAAACAATGAACAAAATGACATATTATTTCTCCAAGTCGTAATATATATACATGTATAGCTTTTAAACGTGTCTTTAAAATAGGTATAAACATGTCAACATCTACTGATTCTTGAAATAACCAAATCTCATGAAACCCAGCGTTTTGTAAAATATTCATAATTTTTTTTGACCAATTCTCAAAATTTCCTAATATTATTTCTTGTCGTTCATTATCTCTTACCGTCTTTAAAATAATATTATCTCCCTTTTTTCTATATAATTTTAACCAATACTTAACCATACGTACATACCGTGTAATATAAAGTGGAAATCTTCCCAGTTCTGAATATAGTGCTAGGGTATTGGTTGAATATTTTACATTTATAAGTCTCTTACAAAAATTTTTATGAACAATTTCTAAATTTTCTGCTTTAATATCTCCCCAGACTTCACAACCGTAATTGAGGATGGATAAAACGTATCAGTCAAAAAGATTAAACAATGTGTCCACTGGAATATTTTTCCCTCTAATGATATTTAATAATGAATGCATTACCCTTAAAGCTTGTGGCAGGAACAAAAGAACCTCTACTTGACATGACAATACTGAGATAGTTGAACGAATTTACAATTTCAATATCCTGACCTCCATACAACCATTTTTCGCCCCGTTTTAACTTCCCACTTTGTTTAAAAGTCATTATTTTTGTTTTCTCAACATTCACAGTTAGATTCCATTTGTCACAATATATTTTCAATAGATTTAATAACTCTTGTAATCCTTGAGCTGTTTCTGAACAAATAACAGCATCATCAGCAAATAATAATAAATAAATCGACAATTGGTCTATTAACACCCCGGCATTACTATTTTCTTTCAAACAATTTTCGATATCATTAATAAAAAGAGAAAACAACAAGCTGATTTCGCTCTGTAAAAAATCCGAAAGTGTTTCCATATATTTTACAGCTAATTTGACATCATTATACCATAGAAAATTTCGGTTTATATAATCATATGCTCGTTTGAAATCTATAAAACATGTATACAAGTTCTTTTTCTTATTAAATTGTGATTTTATTAAGTTATGTCATACAAATATGCCGTCTCTTTAAAACCAAACTGTGCATGTAAAAGTTTATCATTATTCACTGACCACTTCTTTAACCTTTCATTTAAAACAACTGTAAACAGCTTGGAAAAACAACTAGTAATCGCTATGCCTCTATAATTGCACGGATCCGAAGGGTCACCTTTCTTATATAATGGTACCAGTACCCCGTTAGACCATCCACGTGGAAACTGTTGTGTGTCTAAAATATTATTGAATAATAAAACTAGCGATTTACCAAGTATGTCAACCCCCTCCTTAAAATACTCATATATAATGCAGTCTAATGAACATGACTTATTGGTCCCTAATTTTCTTGTCGCGAGCTTGATTTCTTCAAACGTGATTGGTCTATCTAATTCAGGAAACGATGTATCCTTCTGACTATTATCAAAATTGTTTAAGAATTCTAACACCTCAGGATCTTCATTCTTCTGAGGAGATGATAAAATATCTTGAAAATAATGCTGGAATTCAGATAAAGATATCATGTTGCTTATGTTAGTATGTTTCTTATGCTTAAAATAGTTCTAAAATTGCCGAGGATTTTTACGTCTCATATTATTTAAATTTCTGTTAAATTGGTAATTAAACTCACGTTTTTTCTTTCTACAACAATATTTATAATCTCGTTTTTTATGCAAAAACTCCTTTCGTTTTTCATCACTTTTCTCCCAGTTATAATTTTGTATTGCTTGTTGAACCATTTCATATTTGATTCTACAGTTTAGATATTTGTTTTCAGCATTGTCTAGTGGATCTATACTAAGTTTGTTCAAATCATGACCCTTGGGTCAAAATTGGCCCCGCCCCAGGGGTCACATGATTTAACATAGGCTCATATAGGAAATACTTGAAAACTCCTCTTCTCAGAAATCACAAGGCCTGGAGTTTAGATATTTGGGGTGTAGCATATTGTCTAGTGGATCTATACCATTTTTGTTCAAATCATGACCCTGGGGTCAAATTTGGTTCGCCATAGGGGTCACTTGATTTAACATAGACTAATATAGGAAATCAAAGTGCTGAAGGCACTGAAGTTGTATGTGTCTCAAATGGAAGAGAGGTTGACAAGCTGAAAATATGCAGGGTAACTTAGTTTTTCCAAATATTAAACTTATATTGAAATAATAAACGATTGTTCATTGAAGGCTAAAGAAATATAGGAGGAATAAAAGTGGCAATGTGCAAGTTGTAATAAGTCTGTTGAAACAAATGTTGCGTTTATGTAATGACCATGTTAATGCAACATTAAAGCGGGGTTGAGCGAAAACTTGACCTCCGTTTATTAAATTTACTGTGATAAACAAAAGAAATGAGACAATATGTTCTCTTAGTACTATCAGCACTTTGATTTGTACAACCGAGTGACGGCACAGTTTCTATTTTATAGATGCAACTCAGTGGCTCCCTACTTTGTTTTTAGTCACTTCGGATAGCAGATATACACTTGTATCAGCCATTTTATAGAGCAACAAAACCTGCACATCCACCATCCAAATTCACGTATAAGCCACCGTATGCATCGAAAGAAACTATACTCCTCCGCGTGGTAAAGTGAGTTACGCAACATCCAGGGGAAACTAGTTTTTCTGTGCTTTTATGCTACATACAATTATAATTGTGTCCCATAAATATATATTTTTTTACTCAAAATTGAGTTTTCACTACTTTGGCTGAATCTCAGCATATCTGTATTGTAGAATTCTGTTTTATAGTTTGGTCATTCATACAAAATTGAGAGGTTATTCAGTTTTAAATGTAGAGAAACGGACCCTCAGAATGTAGGTACTATAGTTGTGAGTTACTATGTAACACACAACTAAATACTTGAAAAATCTTCTTCTTCACAAGGCCTGGGGTTTAGATATTTCGTGTGTAGCATTGTCTAGTGGATCTCTACCAAGTTTGTTCAAATCATTACCCTAGGGTCAAAATTGGCCCCGCCCCAGGGTCACTTGATTAAACAAAGGCTAATATAGGAAAACACTTGAAAAATCTTCTTCTCAGAAACCACAAGGCCTGGAGTTTAGATATTTGTAATGTAACATGGGCTAATAGACCTCTACCAAGTTTGTTCAAATCATGGCCCATGGGGTCAAAATTGGCCCTGCCCCAGGGGTCACTTGATTTTACATAGCCCAATGATACAAGGTGATCGAACAAGGGCCATTATGGCCCTCTTGTTAATCAATATACATGTAGTTTTGATTTTAAAATTAAAATTACAATTTGTTACCTTGTCTCATCATTATTCAAATATGTTTTATTTTTTTCCATTATAAAATTTGGCTGACAGTGACTATACCATGGGGATCACTTAAGTGCTGCATTATTTTTGTATTTTTATTTTATTTGTGTTCAAATTTGCAAATGATTTTTTTATAAGCTTACCTGAGCACTTTGTGCTCAAGTGAGCTTTTGTGATCGCCCTTCGTCCCGGCGTCCGTCGTCGTGCGTCGTCCGTCGTCAACAATTTGCTTTAAACGACATCTCCTCTGAAAACGCTGGACAGAATTTAATGAAACTTGGCAGGAATGTTCCTTGGGTGAGGTTCTACAAAAGTTGGTAAAATAAAGTTGATCCATGAAGAACTCTGGTTGCCATGGCTACAAAAAGAAAAATAATTTGAAAACTTTAAAAATCATTTTCTTCAAAACTACTGGCCAGATTTTAAAATAAATTGGTACAGATGTTCCTTGGGTCAACCTCTACCAAAGTTGCTAAAAAAATTTCGATCCGTAAAAAACATGGCCGCCAGGGGCGGGGCTTATTTGCCTTATATGTATATAGGGAAAACTTTAATCAACATTCCTCTGAAACCACTGGACAGAATTTGATTAAACTTGGCAGGAATGATCCTTGGGTCATATAGAACTCTGGTTGCCATGGCAACAAAAAGAAAAAAATATGAAAACTTTAAAAATCATCTGCTTCAAAACTACTGGCCAGTTATGTCAGGGGTTATGCCCCTTTCAATGCTAAAAAGGCTATATTTCACATTGTTTGCCTTCTAGGATTTATATTTCTTAACCAATCATCTCTAAAATTTGTGACAATGTTAAGTGTCATAAAATTTTGAATTTTGGCTGATATTTGCCCTTTAGGACAGGAGTTATGCCCCTTTTGAAATGATAAAAATGGCTTATTTGGCTTTGTTTGCACTCTAAGTAATTTCTGAAAACCTCAAATTTCACTGTTTACGCCTCAGCATCTCTATTTCTAAAGCAGTATGTTTAGCATGTTTGACATTGAGGGCTATTTATTTCAGGTGAGCGATTTAGGGCCATCATGGCAGGCTCTTGTTTATTTTTGAATGTAGGGCCTCACATTGTAATGTAACAACTAAATAAAATTAAAAATATATTGACAATTTATAAAAATATATTGACAATTAAAACAGATTTGCCAATCTTTGCTATTAAGCAAATGAGATTCATTCACATATTATCTCCCTTCACAATAAGACTGAATGAAACACCTCCTTGTAAAAATTTCAAGCACTCACAAATGAAGTTTACTATTATACAGGCGGTGATCTGCAGGTGTACTAGTATCTATGCAACAATGGTACAAGCATCAGCATGTCCAATGATGTGGTAAAAGGTTTAAGAAAATAAACAAAATTTTCTGAAAAAACCCCAAAAAAACAGGGCCCAAACAGAACCTTTGTTATACAGAGAGCAGTGTTATTCTTGGATCATTATAGCATACAAGTGTATTACAGAGTGGCCATACCATGTGGTATATGATGTCATTTTAAGCTAATGGTAAAACATATTTTGCATCAATGTTGTAAGAATTTAATTTCTTTATCAATTTTAATAGTATAGAGCTTATACAAAGTGGAAAATTGTGCCCAACACATAGGTTCCAGTGATTCTTTTGTCAGATGTACAGTTTTTCCTAACTTTTGGGAAAACCTTCCGAGTTTGTTTGCTAACACGTAAAGCACATTGCTAATAATGTTTTCCCAAATATTTGGAAATACTATACATCTGTCAAAAGAATCATTAGGAGTTTTATGTAGTGCACAATTTTTTCCGCTTCACATGCACTATATCCCATTAAAATTTATGAAGAAATAAAATACTTAAGCAGTTTTCATTTCTGAATCGAGGTAAATCTGCTGCTTGTGATAGCTTAAAATGACATCATTTACCACATGGTATGGCCACACTGTATAAGTTAAATCTGCGATTTTCTACCGGTAAGCTTGAAATAATGATCCCTGAAAGGTTGACACTCTAATATGTACAGAAAATAAAATTCCAGTTGTTAGTACATTGATCTCCTAAAGGCTCTCTACCATAAATGCTAAAAAAGATGATGCTGAAATTTCAGGAGTAATACTATGATCAGTTAAGACATTTTCAAAAACCTTTGATCAGAATTTATTTCATTTTACACAAGTAAGCATCTTGTGGCCACTATCGTTATGACTAAAAACAAGTTGTTACATTACAATGTTGTCTAATTTTCTTTTATTATATTGAATCAGACTGATGTCTCTGAAGTCACAAGATTTAATTTCAAGTGACATTTAAAGCTTTATTTAAGCTGATGGTACTCAGATGAGTGATCTAGAGCCACTTCTGTCTATTAGGTTTGAACAACTCTAATACCTGACAATGTATTGTCTGATGTTGGCGTTTTCTGTACAGAAAATATACCAACATTGAAAGCGTTGTTTCAAATCGGAGTAATTTAAATTTTATTTAATTTCCGTGTAAAAGGAAATTTTAATATATCATACCCATAAATGATGGAAAATTTCGGAAAAAACAATGGAAGTATCATTACATATGACTTCCTGAAAAAAAGTCAGATATTGAAAAACTGCAGGATCTAATTTCTGGCTCTGTTTCTTATGGTGTATTCTGTTCTAGTTAGTAAGATAATATTGTCAACCAAAAAACCCTGATCTTTTGCTAATTTTAGTCCAGAGTGAAATGCTACTGAGTTATTTAAAATTCGAAATACTTTATATTTGAATGGTAAAATGTGCAGTTTTACTGTTGAATTATCATTGTTTTCATTATCATACTGATGTGTTATCATCATCTTACCTTCGCATTTTCACTATTGTCCTGTCGCATTATCATTATCGCACTATCGCCTTCCAGTGCCCATGCGCATAGCTTAGCACTGGGTAAGTTGTTCAGTTTAAACATATTTTATTTCTGCCATAATTACAGAAATGGTGTTGGAAAACAAGTTCTTTCAGTTTAGATCCAGCCCTTCCCTTGCAAAATATATGAAACAAAATAATTATGGCAGGCATTTCAAATAAATATTGGATGTGAAAAATCTTCACATTTTGAAACATTAAAGCTATAAAATGATATACATGTATGCATACCGGTATATATACCAGTACCAGACGGACAACGACATCAGTATATTCAAGAAATAAAACCTTGCCATGGTAGTTTACAGAAATCTGTCCACCGATGTTGGAAAGGTTCACTGGTAATTAATTATGCATATATTTTTGTAAGTTCGTGGGGCAAAGGTCACCAATACAAACTGGCTAAACAGCATTCTGACAGCGACAAAAATGAAAGTTCTATGTAAGGAGGAAAGGTTGAAACATACAAAAAACACATCAAAACCCATCAGGCCGAGATTTTTTTTTCTATGAAATATTGGATAGTTTGAGGCGTTTCTCACACTTAAATATTTTTCCTTTGTTATAATATTTGAAATCACAAAATAAGCATGAAGAACTAGAGGCATTCCTGCTTTCTCTTGTTGAAGTAACAGGCAATACACAAGAAAGATGAGGAACTGAACTCTGCATGGTTGCCTTTTGTAAACAAGCATGTCTAATGTCGGTGTAATGCAGTCAGTCCTCTCACAGCTAAATATGATTAGATGAGAAAAACATGTAGTCAGTCTGTTGCCTCATTAATATTCATGACATTCCAAGCGTTTCAGAATGTGATTGGATTGTTTCAGACAATACAAGGTAATCATCATGACTGTGTACTTGTCAGTTAAGAAGTCAGTGTTTTTTATTTAAGATCTTTTAAAGATATTGTTTATGTTCATATAAATTTGTCTGTTTCAATCTTTCAACTTTTCTCTGAATATAAATAACACTACATTTTCAAACAGTGTTTCAACAAACTTTTTTTAAGAATTGAAAGGGATAAATGTTGGACCAACTACATTTTTAGATAAGAAATGAAAACTCTTGTTAAACCTGAATATCAAATAACATTTTAAGTCACTTTAAAAAATGCATTTAATTTGAATGCATCAATTTGGAATGTTTTTGGGGGTTTTTTAATTAAATATTTTCAGGGTTCCTACGCTAAAGTGGGCTCAGGTGTTAGGGAAAGAAAAATGTAATTGTTCAAAAATATTATAGGAAATCACTGTAAAGATTGGTCCAGTTTCTCAAATTTTTTACCTGTTTCACTATCTTTCAAGTGAAATTCTGGAGTGTCAAATTCTGATTACCATACCTGTCAAGTCACACGCATTGCGCGTGTGTCACACGCATTTTGTACCTGAATCACGCTCACACGCCTAGATCAGTTAAGCACACGCATTTTCAAATGAACAGAAGGAAAAAATATAAATGCATAGAAAAAGAAAATTTAGAAAATATAAATCATATGTTTTAAATTATTCGGCAATCATAAAAACGAATACGATCGAATTACATAAAATGTGAAAAATTACGCTATCACCGTCAGACGTGTTCAATTGAAAACCCAATAATTATTAGTTGGGTGTCCCTAGCTTTTTAATCGGTAGCGAGTACACATAAGCGCGGGTTACACTTCACACTGTACAGTATTGAAAGCCGCTGCCGGTCCTTTTTAAAGTTACAATGGAGGGATCATCCAAAACAAACCAGTCTCCTGTAAAGCAAACCAGTCTCCTGTAAAGAAGCCAAAATCAAGAAAGTTAGCAGGAGCGGCCGTGTATAAAAGTACTTATGACTCAAGCTGGGAGGTTAAATACCCCGTCCGAGCCGGTAAAACACCGGGGTGTTTTTTATGCGCTGTATGTTCAAAGGAAATAAGTTGCTCTCACCAGGCTGAAGCCGACGTGAAAAGGCACATGGCAAGCAAAACGCACTTGGACAAAGCGGCGTCACTAAGAAGACAGCCACAAATAAATTTTCGTCCAGTTAATGACCCAATCACTTATAAAGTTTCCCGTGCCGAAGTTTTGATGACAAATTTTATAGTTGAGAACAATCTGCCTATAGCTGTTTCTGATAAAGTTGGGCCGCTTTTTAAAAGCATGTTTCCCGATTCTGAGATCGCTAAGAACTACCAGTGTGCTAGAACAAAAACGTTTTGCATTCTTAATGGAGCTCTTGGACCTAGTTTTCACAGAGAACTAGTAGATCACATGAAGTCCTGTCCCTACACACTAGCTACTGATGGAAGTAATGACTCAGATCTTACAAAAATGAATCCAGTTACTGTGAAGATTTTTGATGTGAACCGAAATATGGTAACCTCTAACTTTCTGGACATGTGTACAACCTCAGGCCCCCACTGCAGCTGCGATTTTTGACAAGATTGATGCAGTCTTACACCAGAGTAACATTCCATGGTCAAACTGTGTGGCATTTTCAGTAGATAATGCATCTGTTAACATGGGCAAGAAAAACTCAATAAGAACAAGGGTAGTGGACAAGAATGAGGACGTTTATTTCATGGGTTGCCCCTGTCACATGGCACATAATGCTGCACAGAAAGGTGGTAAATCTTTCACAGGGTTGTTGAATTTTGATGTTGAGGAACTGGTCATTGACGTTTTCTACTGGTTTGATAAAAGCACAAAACGCAAAAATGAGCTCAATGAATTTTGCACATTCTGTGACCAGCAATACACTCAAGTTTTGAAACATGTTTCTACTCGGTGGTTGAGCTTAGAAACTGCAGTAACACGTAATCTTAGAATGTATGAGCCCTTACGGAGCTACTTCTTGTCTGGCAATGAAAAGCAAGCCAGGTATAAAAGGTTGAAAATTTGCTTTGAAAACATTCTTTTGGAGGTGTATTTGCTGTTTTATCAGTTTGTTCTCAAGAAATTTGGAACATTTAATCAGTTCCTCCAAAGAGAAGAACCATGTGCTCATTTGCTAGATGAGCAAATGCAAAACTTTCTGAGGTATTTGCTGGCAAAGTTTGTGAAAGTTTCTGTACTTAAGAACGTTGACTCATTGCTTGATGTTGACCTTACAAACCTTTTTTAAAAATTGGTTGGTTTTGTACCCAAATTAAAAATTTTGGTTGCAGAAACTAAAGCTACACAGTTTCTCCAAGCTGCTCTGCAATTCTACATTGACTGCACCATCTACATTATTGAAAAATTCCCATTCAATGACCAGTATCTCATGCATGCAAAGTTTGTCAACTTTGACAAGTGAATAGATGCCTCATTTGATTCAGTAGAATTCTTTGTTAACAAGTTCCCCAAAGTACTTGAGTTCAGTGACAGAGAGATGGATTCTCTGTTGGAGCAATTTAGAGACTATCAGTTGATGGATGACCCTGGTGATGACATTATGTCCAAAGTCACAATTGTTGAGAAATATCCAGATGGTACAGAGAGGGAATCTGTGAGAACAGACATGCTGTGGGGACTTTATGTGAGGCATAATCTACCACTTCTGTTCAGAGTAGCTGTTGTTGTGTTCCTTCTACCTCACAGCAATGCAGAAGAAGAGCGTGTGTTCAGTATGGTGAGAAAGAACAAGACAGACTTTAGAGCATCATTAAAATCTGAGGGTTCTCTAAGTTCAATTTTGACTGTCAAATTGAATAATAAGGAGCCATCACACAAGTTTGAGCCATCAAAGGAACTAGTTGAAAAATCTAAGAAGGTCACGTGGGAGTATAACAAAGAGCACATGTAAATGTTACTGTCAAACCTGATCAGTGTAAAGTAAAACCTTAATGTGAATGCATATTTTGCATTTCACTCAAATAAAAGAGTTTTTACAAAAGAGTCCTTGATCTGGGTGTACCCTTCAAATCATTTGCAGAGTACACCCAGATCAAGGGCTCTTTTGTAATAACTCTTTTATTTGGGTATATTCTGTTTGCCAGATGTAAATTACAGATTAGCAGTTTTGTACTAGATCTATGTGAAATTAACCTTTAACATGTATATATTATGCAACACTACCTACTAGATCTATGCAGCAACACTGCCTACTAGATAAATGCATATACATGTATAATCATTTTTTTTGTATTTTGTCACATTTATAAGTACAATGTTTCATTGATGTAGACAGTAGTGTAAAATATATGCTACAAGATTCTATGAAGCAAACAGAGTAGACACTGATCAGTCAGCTCCTATAGGAGCTGGCTGATCTGGGTCTACCCTGTTTACAAAGATATGAAAAAAGTGTTAAGGGTAAAGGGTTTTAAAAGCAAAGTAGTTATTAAGACAAAATATTCATGTGTTTATTTTATAACTCACTGTAAAACAACATGTCATAATAAAAGTTAAATTCAAGTACTAATTATATATTAGTTTCATATTTTTTCCAAAAAAAGCAGATTTTGTAAATGTTTGAGTGTAGATGAGACTTTATATGACTAATTAAGTTACAAACAAGCATAGATCTTCACTCAAATCATATACAAAATTGCTTTCAGGAGATGCTTCCAATTACGTTTAAAAAAGGCCAAAATCCAGGATTTTTCCAGAAAACCCCTGGACCCCCAGCTTTTAAATGTCACACTCCTGGTATTCAGGGACCATTGACAGCTATGGATTACATCAAGAAAAACTTAATTCTCAGTTAAGAACCATTTAAAAGGTTTTCAGCTCACCTGAGCACTTATACTCAGGATAAGCTATTAGGATCATTAAATGTCTGGGTTTTTTTACATGTTACCATATTAATTATTTAAGCAATCTTTTTCAAACTTTATGAAAATGTTCATTGCCATCATCGCTTGACCAGATCAATTATAGCTAAAATTGGTCATTAAGGGCAGAAGTTATGGCCCTTTTGAATAGGAATTAATGCCAGATTTTACGGCATCTTCATTCTCATTCCGTAAGCAATCATCTTCAAATGTCATGACAATTTTGATGGTCAAAATCTCTCATCCATCTCTCAGTTTATTGCTGATATCGGCCAATATAGTAGTGAGTTATATGGCTCCTTTAATTATATATATATATATATATATATATATATATATATATATATATATATATATATATATATATATATATATATATATATATATATATATATATATATATATACATATATATAAAACTGATTTCACTTTGTTAACACCTTAGATTCAGCATTTAGAAAGTAAATTTCAATAAAGTTTGCAATGTAAATGAACTTAATCTCTTAACTAGATTTTATTATTAATGATATTGGATCAGCTGGTTGGTTATAGGTATGGCCCTAAAAAAAAAAGATGACAGATTTTAGCTTGTTTACTATCTAAAGTAACATCAGCATTTATGAAGTAGTCTTGATCAGTCTTATACTCTGCAGTGTTAATGACTTTAATCTCAGTTTATTATGGCTTGCATTGGACAGATGAATTTAGAATCATGGTCCATTATAATGCTGTATGTAAACTTTAGAGCAGTGGTACTCAGGTGAACAATATAGGGCCATTGTGGTCCTCTTGTGTTTATATAATAAAAAAAAACCCAGCTGATATACCAATACTGATTTTAAGTGGAGGCAGAAATACAAAAAAGTGTCCATTCTCTGCAAAAATACAACTGATTGCCTTGAGGAGTGTTTGTGTCACGAAGAACTTTAACCAGATTCTAGCCATGATATTGTAGGATGTGTTCAGCAAGATTGCTCAGCCTCCTTGTCCCTGTATAGGATATTGATATGTTATTTAGTGTAAGACAAGATCATTGGAGCCAGCCACAAGCAGCGTGCTAGCACTGCTTGCCCTAGATAATCAACCGGAAATGTATGTGTCACTTCTGAGATGATACAATGAATCTAAAATGAGTCTTCTGTATAGAGGAATTTGTCAGTGGTTTTAGGCACTTACAGTATTGAATGGTTACAGCATATTTCATGTTAAAGGAGACAACCTATGACCAGCTTTGTTGGGAGCTGTATATCACTTGGATGCTTTTTCCATAGTTATTTGTGTTTGAAATAATTTATGCTGTTCAATTAGGTGCTGACAATTGTGAATGGAAATGTGAATAAGTATCTTGTCAAAACCACTCCCTTGTCTTTACAGTAGAAAATCGTTTGATATTATATTCCTTATATTTGAAACAATTTGACTTGTCATTCAAATATAACAAGTGTATTCATTGTCATGTTCCTATGAAATCATAATTTTCTCTAACAAAATGATTGGCCAAGTAGCTGTGTCAGAGAATGTTTCAGCCTGTATGTCCCAGAGTTCAGTTTGATCTTAGTTAGGAATTGACCAACTGATTATTAGCTCACCTGAGCACAACTACTCAAGGGTGAGCTTTTGTGATGGCCCTTCGTCCGTCATCCGTCGTCAACAATTTGGCTTATTAACACTCTAGAGGCCACATTTTTAGCCCAATCCTCATGAAACTTGGTCAGAATGTTTGTCTCCAATAAAATCTTGGACAAGTTCGAAATTGGGCTAGGTGGGGTCAAAAAGTACATGTAGTGCATGAGGTCAAATCTTAGAAAAACCTTGTTTACACTCCACAGGCCACATTTTTGGCCATATCTTCATGAAACTTGGCCAGAATGTCTGTTTCCATAAAAGCTTGGACAAGTTCAAAAGTTGGTCATGTGGGGTCAAAAAGTAGGTCAATTTGAAAAATCCAACATATGTTGCTCATTTATAATCAGGTGAGCGATTCAGGGCCATCATGGCCCTCTTGTTATCTCAGTTAAACATGCCTTCACTTGCTTTACTCACAGTGTTTTTATTCCCTGCAAGTGAAACCAGTTGGGGACTGTAGGTTTGCATGCGTTCTTCTGTCTGTCCTGCATTCTCGTCTGCTCGGACATCTATAGATGGATTTCAATAAAACTTCACAGAAGTGTTCCTTATAACACAAGGGTGTGTTGTGCACATCATTCATATGAATGCTTGAAAGGTCAAGGTCACTGGAGTTGTTAGATTTATAGGCTACATCCCAGTGTGGTGATCATAGGTCACGTCATAAGTTAGACATCTATGGATTAATTTCAAATAAAACTTACAGAAGTGTTCTTCATAACACAAGGGTATGTTGTACACATTAACCATAAATGTCCTTGAAAGGTCAAGGTCAGGGAGTTGTTAGAAATCGTTTTTGGTATTTATAGGCTACATCCCTGTGTCCCCTCCATAACTTTGACATCAATGGATGGATTTCAATAAAACTTTACAGAAGTGTTTTGTCCTAACACAAAGGTGTGTCATGCACATAAATAATATGCATCCTTGAAAGATCAAGGTCACAAGAGTTGTTAGAAATTGTTTGTCCACCCCAGAAGTGTTTCCTTGAAAGGTCAAGTTGTTAAAGGTTGCTTTTTTTTTTTTCATAAAAATAACTACATATTTAGCCTACATCTTCGTGTCCACTCTGTAACTACCATATCTATAGATGGTTTTTCATAAGACTTAGAACATCTGTGCCAAATAACTTTGAAATCCAGCCAGTACTTTTGGACAAGAAGATTTTCCAAATTTGTCCTATATACATATAAGGAAAATGGGCTCCATGCCCTGGCAGCCATGTTTTTCAACAGATCAAAATAATTTGAAATATCTTGATAGAGAGTAACCAAGTAAAATCTGTGCCAAATAATTTGAAATCCAGCCAGTACTTTTGGAGAAGATGTTTGGATTTTTACATTTTTCCCCCTTTTATTTGCCATGGGAACCAGATTTTGGCATGGAAGGGCAATTCTTTGAACAACTTTGGGAGAGGACCAACCAAGGAACATTCCTGTAAAATTTTATGAAAATTGGCCCAGTAGTTTAGGAGATGTTGTTTAAGTTAAATGTTGATGACAGACGGAAGACGGATGACAAGCACTCAACATTCATTGGTCACAATAGCTCACCTTGAGCACATTGAGCTCAGATGAGCTAAAAAATGAATACACCATGTACACGTAAAAGATTGTTACAATGCTATGCTTAGTTTTTAGTTGTGTGTGACGTAGTCACTCTCAACTATAGTACCTACATTCTGAGGGTCCGTTTCTCTACATTTAAAACCAAATTACCTCTCAATTTTGTATGAATGACCAAACGATTGAACAGAATTCTACAATACAGATATGCTGAGATTCAGCCAAAGTAGTGAAAACTCAATTTTGAGTAAAAAGTAAATATTTACGGGACACAATAAATGTATGTAGTATAAAAGCATAGAAGAACTATTTTCCCTAGGATGTTGCATAACTCACTTTACCAAGCGGAGGAGTATATAGTTTCTTTTGAATGCAAAGGTGGCTCATGCTTGAATTTGGATGATGGATGTGCAGATTTCGGTTAATTAGTGGTGTGGTCCATATAGAAGACTTGAATTATGATAAAAATCTGTATACATGTAACCTCCTTATAATCACGTCTAGCTATCTCAGTTACAATAGAGATATCTCCAGGGGTTATTTGTTGCTCTATAGAATGGCTAATAAAGGTGTATATCTGCTATCCGAAGTTACTAAAAACACAGTACGGAGCCTCTGAGTTGCATCTATAAATAGAAACTGTGTCGTCCCTCGCTAGTACAAATCAAAGCTCTGATAGTGCTAAGAGAACAGTTTTGTCTCATTTCTTTTGTTTATCACAGTAAATTTAATAAACGGAGGTCAAATTTTCGCACAATGCAAATAACCCCGCTTTAACATTGCGTAAACATGGTCATTAGATGAACGCACCATTTGTTTCATTAGACTGATAACAATTAGCACATTGCCACTCTTAATTACTCCTCCTATTTTTCTATAGCCTTCAATGAACAATTGTTTATTACTTTAATATAAGTTTAATATTTGGAAACATTTAGTTACCCTGCAGCTTGTCAAACCCTCTTTCAATTGAGACATACACAACTTCAGTGCCTTCAGCGCTTTGATTGAGCTATTAGATTAGTCTCAACGTTTATTGAATGACCCTTGTATATCCTTTTTGCACTGGGCCAATCTTTACATCAAATGCCTGTAGGTATTAAAATGTTGCCTTTAAAATGGGCCAATCTTTACAGCCATTCCCTGCAACATTATGAGGCAGATGCCTTTATTCAGATTTAAAACTGGATGCGAGATTTGGCGTATTTATAGAAAAAGGTATATTGGACAACGTCCAAATTATCCCAAATACATTTATTTTTTTGGTTGTTCTTGTTTTTCAGCACTAAACATATTAACTTTCATTAATTTTGTGGACACAGTTGAACTAGTGAAGCATATGACGACATATTTAAAGGCTATAATGCACCTTGCAGGACACTTACAAATATTATATATTTTGGTATAACATAATATAAGATTGATGTTGAAAATGGTTAAAAATATATTTTTCAATGTTACAGGCTTGTTGTTCAGTGAGGCATTTAACCCTTTGGCTGCCAGGTCACTTATCATATATAAACAGGCTATTAGCAAAGAAATATCATTACAGGTATTATTGTACAAGCATAATGTGGCTGCTTCCTTTTAGCTGCCAGCAGGATGGGTTAACCCATTCTACACATGAGACAGCATAATTGCCAACAAGACAGGTTTACCCTTTAGGGAGGGTTCCACATGGGTAACTCCCCAAAACGGATGAACCGGTGTCTTAATGGCAAATATGCTGTGAGCAAAGGATATATTATTATTTTAAGTGATCATTAAAAATTTGTTAAAAATCATTTACGTACACATTTAAATCCTAATCAAGCATCAAGGAAGCCAAAAGGAAATTGATGAAGAAATGATGTACTTGCTTGGAGGAAAATTGTTACAGAATTACAGAATGTTCATTTAAATCAGGGCACAAAAAGTTCACAGTGTGTTTTACAAAAGAAAGAAAATTGCCATTATCACACCCTCCTGAGCACTGGATGAATTACGGACTTTGTGTGAGTTGGAGTTCATTTTAATTGTATTGATGTTGAGGTAAAAATCATTTTATGAATCTTTTCCCAGTCTGTGGGTGAGAAAATAAGGTTGATACAGACACTGTATGATACCAATGAGTCTCCTAAAACTCCGGGATCACCTAGCTTGAAGTCTGAACTCTGATTCCTGGCCATCAGTGAACATATTGATATTGACATGTTTTCTTTGAACAGCTGCAACAGATGCCACAGATTTTGTCCAAATAAAGATATGGAGTGGATAGGGTGGATTTAGTGGCTGTATTTGACTTATTGTTCATTAAACAAGTGAGATTGAAATTATTTGCTTTCATCAAAGACGCATAAATAACAGAAATTGGCAGCTTATTCTTTGCCTAAATTGATTTTCTGAAATCACAAGCTGCCTTCCAGACTTCAACAAGACTAACTTCAGTCAATTTTCAAAAGAACAAGAAAACGCTTAATTACCGACAAAAATCACAGGTTAATCCTCCATGTACACAAGGCTATCATGTTTAAATGATCTGTCTCCTCTATGCTTCCCCATGCAGTGCATAGTTATTATGCATAATTAAACTATAAAACATATATGGGTAGTTGCAGGATTGGTTGGCCCGGTGTCAGGATAATGTAACTGGGTGTGGTATTATGCCACATGTCTACGGCATTATACTGCAGTGTGGCAGCACTATATGTGTCTCAAGTATACAACATCTCCAAATGAGTGAAATACTGTTGGTGGGACGTTAAACCCAACAAACAAAAAAAACACACAAACTATAAAAAAATACACAAAACACTACATATTCCTAAGGGAATTAAAACATAATATTTATAAATAACACTCTGTTCTTTAAAGCCTTTATCAAGAGGAACACTTCTCTTTTGAAAAACTACATCTTGCCGGTCGCCATATGTAGTTTTTCAAAAGAGAAGTGTTCCTCTTGATAAAAGCTTTAAAGCCAAAATATTGAAACAGAGTGTTATTTATAAATATGAAAATTACTACATGTATTATTATTAATAATTATGCATCCTTACTCTTTTTTCCTTCATTAATATTCACTATAGCTAAATTCAGTAGATTTACTAAATGAATTTGGAAATTAAGACTCATCCAAGCCCCATCGAAATGTGCAGTACCTGTGTGACAGGTAGGCACGCTCTCGTTAACTATTGTGTCACGCAATAAATTGTGCTATTTTGGAAAACTGCTTATTTCTTTATTTATTTTCTGCTTTTATGATATCGGTCCAGTGGATCATGAAGTAATTAGTTTAGCTTGAAATTATGGTTTTAGATATACTGGTCACATCTACCATATCATATTCATTACAACATGTACCAACAATAAAATATGGGGGAAGTTCGTTTAATTCTGTAATTGGGCTTCTGAAAAACACATTAAAATTCACTCATTCAAATGCTGAAAATGTATTTTTGTAATTTTGAAATACAATATTAGAATGTAGAAAAGTAGTCATTTGTTAGCACACTCTGTAGACACTGAAAATTGTACAACTCTATAACAACTTCCAGCAAGATTTCCAGCAAAGGAAAGGTGGCATGGACTAAAGTCTGATGAGACTTTCAAGGGATTGCCATCAACTGCCCAATGCATATTGTCAGGATTTTGTGATTTGATCATTATACCCCCCTTACAACAGAGGTGTAAGATGGGTATACTGGATTCAGCTTGTCTGTCTGTCCATCTGTCTTTTTTTTTTTGTCCAGACTATAACTCAAAAAGTATAAAAGGTATCAAGATTAATTTTCATATGTAGATAGATCTCATTGAGAGGGGGTGCAGTAACCAAGAACCATAACTCTCTGTTGCATAATTTGGAGTTATTGCCCTTTCTAAGTTTTCATACTTAAATTTTGTCCAGGCCATAACTCAAAAAGTATAAAAAAAAAGCAAGATGAAATTTCATATGTGGATAGATCTCAATGAGAGGGAGTGCAGTGACCAAGAACCATAACTCTCTGTCATGTAATTTTGGAGTTATTGCCCTTTGAAAATTTTCATACTTAATCAATTAAAAAAAAAAGAAAAGGTAACTTTCAAAGATTATACCTCCAGATACAAAGTAGGGGCTATATTGGAGGCACTTCAGTCTGTCTGTAGATTTGTCTGCCCTATTTCTCTATTTTTTCTTATTTTGATTAAACTTAAAAGACTGTTAAGTACCAAGCCTAGTTTTGCATATTGTTGACACATCATGATTGGCTTGATTTTAAATGAGTTATGGCCCTTCATTATATTTCTTAAATATATTTTGTCAGTGCTAATCTCGGCTACCTTTTGTCAAATTTTGGTAAAACTTCACAGCATTAATAAGAACAAAAAGTTGCATATATCGTTGCCACATCATAATTGGCTTGATTTTTTTTGATTGGATTTTGATTTAACTTCATAGCATTAATATTAGTAAGTTCCAAGCCTAGTTTGGTATATCGTTGGCACATCTTGATCAGCTGGATTTTGAATGAGTTATGGCCCTTTGTTATATTTATGGAATATATTTTGCGCACTCTATTTCTCGGCTACCAATGATCTGATTTTATTTAACTTTACAGCATTGATAAGTACCAGGTATATTCATATATCATTGGCACATCATGACTGGATTGAAATCAAATGAGTTATGGCCCTTTGGTATATAAATAAAATGTATGTCTTGGCTACTGTAATGTGTGAGCGATTTTAACAACTAACAACTCCCTAATGCAATTTATACTGGGCTCTGAAAAAATTCATGTCAGTTCTAACTTACTATCTGAGCTTCAGCTTAAAAGTAAATAAATATAATTATTTTCTAAGCCTAAAATTCTACAAAGGTACACCACAACAGACAGTGCAATGATTTCTGTGTGCAGTAGTAACACTCCAACTAAAAGACTATCTGGCCACCAGGTTTGCCACTTCAAATCTTACAATTCACCAGATAGTGTAATGAAATCTGCATAAGAATACAAGGAAGTGTTTGGAATGAAATGACTTGCAACATGTACCAGCAGATCAATACCATTTCATCATCTTTGGTCATGACCAAAATGAAATGAGAACATAGAAATAATGTCGCATCACCTTGTGAATTCACCTACTTAATGGTAACAGACCAATTTTTGAGACTCACAGATGTATATATCTGATATCTGATGATATATCTTTCCACTGGGTTAAGAATTACATGTAATGATTGAAGTGAGTAAATTCAAGAAATCACAAATATTTATTAATTACTACATTGTAGACAAAACTAATATAACAAACCTAAATCAGGTAACATAATTATAAATAATATAAAGAATTATTTCAGCGCAAACAGAGCCAAAGTACCTAAAGTTGTTTCAACTACCATTGGTCTGATTTTGATTTGACTTCTAAATACAGTTGAGACTCGTTATCTCAACATCAACAAAATCATCATTTTTACATTGAGATATGAGTATGTCGACAAATGAATTACATATATCTTGAAACATGTGATTATATATAAACAATCATTCACGAAATGCACATGTATCTGACACAATTTGTTTATTAAGACCCTATATGCCTAAAAAACCATGTATTATATGTTATTGCCTAAACTGAGATTTGTTGAAGTTGATGATTCAAGTTTCTTTTGGTATACTCGCTGCTAATACTGCCAAATGGCACTGATGTTAGATCACCTGTGTCATGAAAATAGTTCATACCTTTTATAAGTTAGTTTAGGTGTAGGACTGCATCTAGCATTTATCTGTTAAATTCCAAAAATTATAGATTACGTTTTAATGTTGTAATTGACACAAATTGTGCTGGTTGGGGATATAATCTGCAAAAAATTTGAAAACTTCCTGCAGCAATACTGAATATCCGCACGTCCGTGAACGTGTCGGCACATGTCAAGATAAACACATAGTTTATGGTTATTGCACTTTTCTATATTTATTGAATATTTTTGTCTGTAATACATGTTATAATGAGTCAGGGCTCTACCTGGTTTTTGTGTCTTTTTATTTTTATCCTTCAATGTGTCTGACATTGATACAATAACTGTGACAAAGTGGTATTGGGGGTATTCATCACCTTCAATGATAAGTCTTGTATTTAGAGGAGTTTTTCCACATTGTTTATTTTGCACATTTATAGGGAAGTTTCTGGTCAATAACCTCAATAAGGACTGAGATATTAGGATGATATTTGGCATAAAGGTAACTTATAAGCTTTGAATTGGTTTTGGGGTTAGTTGAATCAAGGTCACGGTTACTAAAACTAGAAAAAGTGTTTCCGGTGATTTTAGCATGTAAACTGGATGTGACAAATCATAGTCAGATACCTTGGCTTACATCAGTTGTCTGTCTACCTGAACAATAATCACCTTTGATAACTTTTTAGTTCCTACCGGTATTTACACCAGAAATCTGGATCCTGTGATAACTTAAAAATGTTGAAGACAATATTATGAAACTTGGTATGTGAATAAATGGCAATATGGAGATTCTGCATGTCACTTTTTTTTTTTATTTCTTGGACCAAAAGTCAGGTTGCAATGGTAATGGAAAAATTATGCACCTCACCGGTAGGGGATTCATGCATACTATTCTATTCAATATTTTGGCAAAAGTTTGCCTTTCTCAAGAAAAAAACCCATTAATTTCTAGCAAGTTCTTCATTATAGACGTTTGAATAGTCGACATATTATTATTGCTACCCTAAATATCTTTAAAGGTAGGAAAGAGGCAAGTGGTAAGAGATTGAATACCTGGTTTTGAGTCATTTTTTGATTGAAGATTGTGGAGAAACCAAAGTTCAGTTTCTGTATATTGCATACAAAATTTTTCTCATGATTTTTAAACTACTTCCTATACACTTTTTTGGGAGTTGAAGTAAGAAACCCATGTTTTGGCTGTGGTAAGCTGTTATGAAAATCTGTAATTGTTAAAGGTTGTGGATTTTCAAAGCCTTTGGCCATTTTTTATACAGGCTTTGGTAGCAGCATGTTTTGGCTGACCAGTACAGGTCAGTTATTTTTTGGACCCATCTATAGACCCATACCACTGACTACAGTATAAGCAATATATATGACTGAATCTATTTAAATTGGCAATAACTTAAGAAAGAAAGATGTATACAATATTTCCTGCCATTATACATGGTAACTTCCCTGTGAAACTACAGCAATCTCAAAGTGCTATGTTCAACTAATTTGTATGGAAGCACATTAGTGATGGAATTAGAAGAACATCCCTTGTACTGAACCATTTTCATGAGCTGTATGGTAATTGGCATATATTTGTATAATATTTCACTCTGAAGTAGTGCCTGTGGATGATGAGTCCATTGTCTGGAATTATTTATCATATAGCTGTGAATATGTTTGCATTGATTTGCATAAAAGACACTTTCTTTTTAAATCATAGCAGAAACACTTATTTGTAAGCATCACAACATTTCAAACACAATATAAGGTGTGATTTAGATATGTCAATCTACTTCTGAACTCCCACACAGCATTCTTCTTCTGTTTTACTGCCCACATTCAACATATTGAATATACTGGCAAGCATTTTAATTTGATTTTGTGTTTCAGCTTTCTGTTTCTTGGGTAGACATAATTGTTAAATTTAGGTTGATTTAATCTTTTTTTTCAGTCTTTTGTTCACAGCTCAGTCTGGACTCTGTCACAGGGACAGAAAGATTCTCATATAACTTTTATAACACATTTCTTAAGTTATTGTCAGTGTTACATCCACTCATCTGCCATTATATCTGGCTCATGTGCTGTTTCAGCTCAGTTCAGTAACTAATATATACTGACAAACACCTCTTTTTAAGAAAGTAACTGTGCTGTTTACACAGATTAGTGAAAGATTCTCCTCTGTATATGAGAGCAATCACACAATGTATTGTCACCAATCTGGAGAACAATAAAATAGCAGAGGTTAGCTGACAACAGTGATCCTGGTGAACCTGACATTTACACAGATTCTGTCCTAAGCTGGACACAAAGACATCAGATCAATCCAGCCT
>CM037785.1:58439255-58450338 GCA_021229015.1 Solen grandis
GATTTTGAAAGGGGTTTTGGGTGGCTCAGGGTTAAGGCCTTCCCCTTTTCAGCAAGGGGGGGTCTGAGTTCTAGCCCGGTCTGGCTGCATTTTTTCACTCATCTGATTACGCATAATGGAATGATATGAAATAATGGGACATGAGAAATTCTCATCTGGTTACTTTTGGGACTGGGACAGTATAGTTTTTCAAGTATGTACGCCTTTGTGTTGGGTCGGGAACACCGCAAATTGTTTTTTTATATTCAACGATAAATTCCGAATTGGCAGGCAGTATGTAAAAGCCTATAAGTCCCCCTTTATCAGTGATAGATTCTTTGAAACTCGGTTTGGTTGCTCAGTCAGTCGAGCACTTGCCCTATTGGCGAGAGGTCCAAGTTTGAGTCATAATTTTCAACTGCACATTTTTCTCTTTCTGGTTATACGTGCAATACCATGAAATAAAAGGACAAGAGAAAATTGTCACATACCAATAATATGACAGAAAAACTTGTCTATTTATCATTGAAACGAAATGTTGAAAAATTTGGAGTATTGTGACAGACAATTTGGGCAATCCAAAAAGCTCACATTGAACCCAAAATTTACAAAAGGTTAAATTGCTTAATTAAAACTTTTTGATTACTGAAATTTCAGGAATTGTTTGCATGCTTATCGAATCAATTTGTGCTTTATTGTGACCGGTTTACATGGAAATGAACGTGATCAGACCTGATTGGAAGGTAAAACACTTTTCACATATTTTAAATGCAAAAACCTATAACAAAATAATATTTAACACTCTTTGCTTATGCATATCTTTTCTTCCTTATCAACAACCTACCTGTATACACCCAGAATTTTGACTTTGTCATTTGTCCCCAAATTCCCCCTGCTCAGTCAGCACAGGAAGAACATGTCAAACTGCGGAGATATATTAAAAATCTAAAATGAACGAAATATTATATAAAAAAAAATGACATTTACATTTTCTATTTATATCACTTTAAAAAGGCGATAAAGTGAACAGCTGACTACTGGACATCTTGACAAAAATTTAAATACGTGTCCGTGTTTACTAGCTTTCATTTGTTCAAATAGAAAATTCACCTAGATCTACAGATTTCATTAAACTCACTTTTATCAAATGCTCAAGAATTGTCGAGTTCTCGCCAAATTTTGGGTATTCTGGGGCTTTTTACGCTAGTGCAGTATTTGACGTCAAGTGTGACGTAATTTTAAAGAGAAACCATCAACAAATATTGACTGATCCTTGTTTCTAAACCTTATTATAATGGCAAATCTTTGGGCCCACGGGTTAAAAATATTCATTTAAATAAAGAAGTATCAATTTTCTACCATTTTCACTAATGCTTCTTTTTGTGATTTTTTAAACCACTTGTTAAATCTACCGATAATATTTAGCAAGTATACATCACTGATTTATGTAAACCAACATCTATTCTTAAAATAGTGTAGGTTTGATTAAGAATACATTTCTCAAAAAAAAAGTTATGTACAGAAGTCATTTATAGCCATAGCTTTTATTAATATGATAGTAAACTTTATACTTGATGATTTTAGACAGCCTGCCCATTTAACCTTTACAAAAGGGGTTTTAACCCCCCAAAAATTGGCCATATACCTCCGAAATTGTAGGGACTCTCTGGCTGAAAGGAAACAAAATTAAAAAAAATTGTTTATTGAAAACCCCCAGTTACAAAACTCGGAGGGCACCCTATAATAACATGGAACACTTTCAGTGTGATAGTGTTTCTTGTTCTCATTTGGATCATCTTCTTTTTTACAAACCAATCTGTTCTGTGATTAAAACACAGAACTTCAATGCAACTGTTGTTTTTTTATAGATTTGAAAAAAAATATTTGACTGTTTTTGGGAAATTTTGACATTTAAATTTTTTAAATTTGTTTTTAATTACCATTGAAAATTTAATAAATTTGAAGGAAAACTGATGCATTTGATGATAAAATTAAAATAAAAGTGGGGGCTCGTTTTGTTAATTTTTCTTGCAAAAACCTCTTATGCTGTCGAAACAAGATACTCCAGAATATATATTTGTCTCCCTTTTTTTGTAATCCAAAATGTGTGTCAGGCTGAATGCCATGTTTGTTGATTCCGTAAGTTTCTGTAAATCGATCTACAATGATATCTTTTGTTAAAAACGTTTTCTGTTTGCCTTTTTTGAATGTTTTTTCGTTGGCGCTGTGCCAATTCGGCCTTCGTTTCAGTTATATACGTAGCTATATGAATTTTATGGGAACTAAAATTCTGGATAGATTGAAAGAGAAACACATAACTTTAATGATGATCTTGACAATTATGAAACACATAACTTTAATGATGATCTTGACAATTAAACATTTGCTTTACCTTAGGATCTAAATCAAGAAATGAATTATTTACATTTGTATCAAAATAAAAAGACTACTTGTGTTCGTGACTGACTTCAGCTCTTTGGTAAGATAGGCATAATCAGTCCCGCTACATGTAACAATATGTGAGACCGACTGCAGTTTTATAAGATTCAAACTTACAGATAGATTGGTGCATTGTGAGGGACCGACTGCAGTTTTATAAGATTCAAATTAACAGATAGGTTTGTGCATTGTGCAAATAGTTAGGTACAGACTGCAGTTTTATAAGATTCACACTAACAGATAGGTTGCTGCATTCTGTGGGACCGACTGCTGTTTAACAGAATTTAAACTAACAGATTTGTGCATTTTGTGGGACCAACTCAAGTTTTACAAGCTTTAAACCTACAGATAGGTAGGTACATTGTGTGGGACCAACTGCAGTGTTAAAAGATTCAAACTTACAGTTAGGTTGGTGCATTATGTGGGACCGAATGCAGTTTTATGAGATTCAAAATAACATTAGGTTGGTGCATTGTGTGGGACGAACTGCAGTTTTATGAGCTTCAAACCAACAATTAGGTTGGCAGATTGTGTGGGACGAACCACAGTTTTATGAGCTTCAAACCAACAGTTAGGTTGGCGCATTGTGTGGGACCGAATGCAGTTTCATGAGCTTCAAACCAACAGATAGGTTGGTGCATTGTGTGGGGCCGAATGCAGTTTTATGAGCTTCAAACAAACAGTTAGGTTGGTGCATTGTGTGGGACCGAATGCATTTTTATGAGCTCCTAACCAACAGCTAGGTTGGTGCATTGTGTGGGACCGAATGCCGTTTTATGAGCTTCAAACCAACAGTTAGGTTGGTGCATTATGTGGGACGAACTGCAGTTTTATGATCTTCAGACCAACAGTTAGGTTTGTACATTGTGTGGGACCAAACTGCAGTTTTATGAGCTTCAAACCAACAGTTAGGTTGGTACATTGTGTGGAACCAAACTGCAGTTTTATGAGCTTTAAACCAGCAGTTAGGTTGGTACATTGTGTGGGACTGAATGCAGTTTTATGAGCTTCAAACCAACAGTTAGGTTGGTGCATTATGTTGGACGAACTGCGGTTTTATGAGCTTTAAACCAGCAGTTAGGTTGGTACATTGTGTGGGACCGAATGCAGTTTTATGAGCTTCATTCAACAGTTAGGTTGGTACATTGAGTGGGACCAAACTGCTGTTGTATGAGCCTTAAACTAACAGATAGGTTGGTACATTGTGTGGTTGCGACTGCAGTCTTATAAGATACAAATTTACTGATAGGTTGGTACATTGTGTAGGACCGACTGCAGTGTTAAAATTCAAACTAACATAGATACACACCAAGCTTAATCAGCTGAGATCAATGTTACGTCATGACCACGACGAGCTCCGGATAAAACCAAATCAGAAATTTCAAATGGGTGCTGAAACTATATGGGCGCCATTAAGAAAAATTATTTTGCATACAGACAGTAATTAAGTTAGGCTGTTTTGTGGTGTAACTCTTAAATCTGTATTACTTTTTGTTCCTTAAATATTCACGTTGTCTCAAAAATTCTGAACAAACCTCGTATTGAAAACATCATTTAAGTGAAAAATTTTTGAATCATCATCATGTGAATATTATGTACTATCATTATGTGTACCATCTGTATGAGAATATTGTATACTACTTTAATGTGAATATTGTGTATTATCAAAATGTGAATACTATGCACTATCATTAGTTGAATATTGTATACTTCCATTATGTGAATTTTGTGTATCATCATAATGTGAATGTTGTGCACCATAATTATGTGAGTATTGTGTACTATCATTATATGAATATTGTGTATCATCATTATGTGAATATTGTGTACCGTCATTGTGTACCGTCATTATGTGAATATTGTGTACCGTCATTGTGTACCGTCATTATGTGAATATTGTGCACTCTCATTATGTGAGTATTGTGTATCATCATTATGTGAATATTGTGTACTGTCATTGTGTACCATCATTATGTGAATATTGTGTACTATCATTATGTGAGTATTGTGTATCATCATTGTGTGAAAATTGTGTACCATCATTATGAGAAAAATGTGTATCATCATTATGTGAATATTGTGTACTATCACTGAATATTGTGTATCATCATAATGTGAATATTACATAATATCATATGTGAATATTATATAATATCATTATATGAATATTGTTTACCATCAGTTTGAGAATGTTGTGTATCATCATTATGTGAATATTATATACTTTCATTATGTAAATATTGTGTACTAAAATTATGTATATATTGTGTGTCATCATTATGTGAATATTATATACTATCATTATGTGAATATTGTGTGTTATAATTATGTGAATATTGTGTATCATCATTATATGAATATTGTGTATCACCATTTTGCGAATATTCTGTACTATCATTATGTGAATATTATGTATCATCATTATGGGAATATTATGTATCATCATTATGGGAATATTATGTTTCATCATTATGTGAATATTGTCTACCATCATTATATGAATATTGTGTATCATCATTATGTGAATATTTTGTACTATCATTATATGACTAGTGTGTACAATCATTATGTGAATATTATGTACTATCATTATGAGAATATTGTGTAATATTTTCGTTATCTCTGCATGATTAATTTAGTTATAATGATATTATATGTTTGTTGAAAACTTGCTTGTGCTTAATTTAATCATAATTAATTATAAAATTATAAACCATGAATGCACATTATTGTATATATGGGTGAAAGGATTGAAGTAAAAAAAAAAACTTTACATAATGTACGGTGCAAATGTGCATACTTGTTTACAAATCAATGTTTTTTTCTCAAAGCAGTTTTTAAAAATGTATAATAAAACAAAACTTACTGTCATATATGGGAAGTTTATGTTTGGTTAAGTTCTTATGAACCATAAACACCTTAAGAGACCACAGAAAAAACCTGGCTCTAGCCACGCATGATCAGCCTTTAAGCTAATTGCATCAGCTCCCATGTAATTACGATTTATATCTGGTTTGATTAAGATTTCAGTAAAAGGGCTTGGAAGGTGTGTAATCACCCAATTAGGAGTGTGGGGGTTGATAAAATAGTAATCCCAACTTCAGCTCCCCCACCTGCGCAGGTAAGTCTCATATAAAAAATCCAATCATTTCAACCACATAACTCCACTTAGGGGCCTCACAGATCTATACGTAGGTAACTTCAAGTTAACTATTATGCTGTACATTTACAATATTTAAGGGTTTCTGGTACTGCAGACAGAACTGTTCCTTACTCATACACGGGTTTTTATATAGATCCAACCAAATATTGATACTGACTTACCTGCCATTGTTGCAGTAATATTATTGCTTAACCTAGATTAAACATGGTTTTCAGAAGCTATCTTCTGTGAATGTTATTTTTGAAATTGTAAGATGTGCAGAGTGCAAAGGGATGGACACTAATGGATAATAGATCCTATCCTGGTTTGCCTACGTAATTGAGCTTTTTCTTTAACTATTATATCTGATGTACACACTCAGTGTCAATCTTTGGCAACTTTGTGCTACAAAGCCCAAATAAGCAATTCCAGAGTAGCGTTTATAATTTATGACAGTTGATTTGAGTTGGTACATAAACTAGCTAATGGAGGTTTAAGTACTAAATACACTGTTTTATGCACTACACGTGGTTTTGTTTCTTAACCATAAGTATGGTCTCATTTTCTGAGTACGATTCTCTTTTCACTATTTTGTTGATATTGTAACCCATGCTATTTTTTGTCTATATATTATAAGTAATAAATAACCAGTTTTGAATACTGCTGTGCTGGCCTGCGACACCGCACTTTTATGTATATGTACGGTAGCTGTCTGTGTGACGTCATTTTGTATATAATGTCAATACTGTTTACGACTGCTCAGAGTGTCATGTATGAGTGAATATTATTGATGAATGGTCAGTTCGAATGCATGCACTTAACCTTTCAATTTGCATAAACCGCCAAAATCTCAGGTCACAGCCCTGAAAACTCTTTCTTTCCCTCTCCAGTTTGTACAAATTTAGTCTTGGATCGAGAAGGACAATCGCGAGACTGCTTCCATATTTTCATTTCATTTACCGTCTCTTACGCCATTTATTCTGAATATTTATTGTGAAATAATATTATTATCACGATTCTGTGATTATGAAATAATACAATTGTCGTATTGTATTTTTATCACAATGTCTTATTTTGCTTTCAATTCAATGTTACAGACTTTTTCTTCTGTACTGTTTGTACAACGTCTGATTCCACGCATATTAATGTATTCATATCATCGCTGACCATTGTTCTTCTTTGACAACCCCAAGTTACAATATTATTAGTCCAATCTGTTATAAACAATGGTGACCTAGTATATATAGTATCTGGTATGGACCAAGTTTATCTTCAAGCCATATTGATTCAATATCATCACATTTTAATGAAGCTACTTCTTCTGGGGCAGATTTCACATATACAGTTAGGCCTCTGTCATGATTTCCATATCTCGACATTAAGTTGCACTGCTCCTTTTGCATTTAAGCTGAATTTGTATAATACAATGTTGAAATAAAATTGCTAGTGCATGTCTGTTGTATGAATATGCAATCCAACATACCAATATTGCCTGCTTTGATTCAAAAATTGATAATACCAGTATTTTAACTATAAATTTGATAGACATAATTAATACATATGCCTTGTATATTTCCATTATAATAATAGATATTGTATGCAGTAACACATCTATTCCTCAAATTTATTACGTAAAGCTTTGTTCTAATTATGTATCAATTTAGAATATTTTTTATTCAAACTTTATTTTACATCAATACATGAAACAATTCTCACACCTTACTCTTGATAGCAGCATATGTGTTCATTATTGTGGGAGGAAACCGGAAAACCCTGGAGAAAACCCACGCAATCTGGACGGGCGACCACTGTACCCACTCAGGAATGTGACCAGGAATTGAACCCGAAACACATTGAGAAGAAGCAAACATGTTACCACTATGCTATCCAAGCACCCAGGCATTAAGAAATCCAATAAATATTATAAATTTTATTATTGGGATATCAAAGAATTGCAGATCAATGGATTATGCATTTTGGCAGAGATCAAAGTTAAACTCTAAACGTGTTTATTTGATGAAACGCCTATTTCCATACATGATATTCAATGGCGTTGTACAATAAACATACATATATTCTCACTAAAAAGTGTAAACAAATACATATAAAATATAGCAAAAAAGCATAAAAAACATGAAATTAAAATACAGATTAAGATGGACATCAAGGTACTTTACTAGTTTATGTTTAAAAAAAGAAAATAAGCTAATAAAAGCAGATGACAAAACTATAAAAGCTCCGACAAGGTTATATAAAATATCAGATAATTCAAATCAATATCAGTTTTTAAAACAAGTCGTAAAACTGTGTGAAATAATGCGTTTTTAGTTTTCTCTTAAACTCGTCTATTGACTCGGTTTGCTTAATATACGGAGGCAAATTGTTCCATAATTTCGGCCCTATAGTGCAGAAACTTTTATCATTAAACCTAGTTTTCCTGTTAAACAGCACATCATAATGTAATGCTGGAATCACTGGCTGATCTTAACCCTGGTCTACGATTAACATGTTTAATAATGTGTCAGAGTTATGGGAACCACCTTATTAAATCACATTTGATGAGTACTAAAGTGATAAAAACATATTTTCAATGTTATATCGATTGTTATTGTATGGATATCCATACCTGATATAAACTAAGAAATAATTTTTGAAGATAGAATAGAATAGTATATTGATGATTTGATAATATGAAATATGCTTGTACATGTATATTTGCCCTAGAAAGCCAAAACAGTTTGGAGGTAACACTGTAAGTCCGTGCAGTCTGGAAATGGACTGCACTTATTCTTATGTTTCTTCTTAGTTTCATTTCCTATGTTGTCTTTTGGTTTCAAAATAGAAATTTTTGGCCACATTTTAAATTATTTTAGCTTACCAAAGCACATATTGCTCAAGGTGAACTATTGGATCTATAGCTATCTTTAAAAGACAATTTCCTTTGAAACAGCTTGGTTGATATTGATGAAACTTGATCTTTGAACTACTTGTTTTAAAAAATGGAATCTGAACAGGTTTACTTTTTATTAAATCAGCTATTACTTCCATATGTGCTTCATTGAACTTCTTCAATATTTTGAGAGCAGCTAAAGTGGATGGACCTCTTCATTATGCAGTTGACCTTGATCTTTGACCCTACATTTGATAAAAAGGCTAAAAAACAAAACAAAAAAAAACAAAAAACATGATAGCATCAGGCATAAAATCACTGGTTATAAGTATGTCTTAACTGTCTTTTGAAGAATCTTTTTTTCTACCTTCTTTCTACCTACTCATAAGCGTAGATTCTTTGCATCTGGTTTGGATACTTTTCAAGCCTAATTATTTTAGTATTTCACTTACACTTAAATGGTTCTATATGTATTGTACTTTTTGGAATTGGTTATATGGGTCCCAGACAGTTATTGCTTGCTTAATGTTCCTTGATAGAGTTTATGTGTAAGTTAGGATGCAGGAATTCAAGGCTTTGACTGACTTTAATTGTCATATTTTAGATATGTCCACTCCAGGCTAGATCTCTAGTTTTTGTACATCCCAGTTCATATAGTGTCAATGTTTCATGTTCTAGTGTATGACCATTTATTTGGATTTTTCTTCTTTGTGACTGACTTAATGCTGCATTTCTCAGGATGGAACTCCATTTTTTCACTCTTTGATGGTTTTATGGCAAGCATCATCTGAAGCAGTTGTTTGATAAACTTCAACACTGCATCATCTGCAATTAAGTAGGTAATTTACATTTATTTAGAATAGTAAATAAAAACATGGCCCTAATACAGACCCTTGAGAATTTTCTATCAACCACTCCTTTGTTTGACAGAAATGCTTTGATCCAGTTGTTGTCATTCCTCTAATTCCATATTGATGGGGTTTGTGGAGTTAAATAGGCTGTTGATCATTTAATCAATCCAGTATGAGGCAGTCTGTTTGCTGTTTGTTTTCCCATATCTGGTTGAGTGTTTTGTGTTTGTTTTTCAATCGTTGTGTTTTTTCTCAAAGCTATATTGAAGTGGGTTAAGTCTATTATCAGACTTACTATGTTTCATTATATTACTGGTGTCAATGTGTTCCATGATTTTACGTTGCACGCCGTCGCTGTTTAAGAGCTGCTTGGCAGAGATCGGTGCATTGCAATCCCGAAATTATGGACAGTTAATGGACTGTAGCAATGGGACTGTCTTCAACATAATTCATGACCAGTCAAATATATATATGCGACATGTATGTGTTTGTTTGTGTATTTTGAATAGGATTAAGAGGTGTTCTTAAATAAATATTGACTTTGACGTTGTTTTGTGTTTGGCTGGAATTTGTTTGATGACGCTACTTTTGTCACAACTGAACGGCGTGTATGCAAGCGATTCGTGTTAAATTTTGTAATTTAACTCCTTTTGTATTAAATTTTACTGATCAGGATTTTCATATATAACGTTTGTGTAACAAAGAAGTGTGGGTTCTTTTTTCTGTGAACTTGATAAACACCCCTTGTACAATGCCACATACTTCAGTTATAATCTTAATTATTACACCCAAGCAAGTATTGCATATAAAACTAATGATATTAAGATCTTGAAATGCTTGTAATTATTATATGTTATTAATATTTAGCTGAAAGAATTTTCTAAGGGATATTTTAATTGATAAATATTAAATTTAGATATACATTGCCTTAAATTCTCCAAAGACATTTTCTATGTTGATTAGCTTTATGTGGTATTAAAAATTCAAAAAGCCATTTTTTCTGTTTCAGTAATAGCCTTGCCTTTGCTACAGAGAGGGTAATAGCCAGTCTCGCAAACTTCCTTGGTAACTATGATCGAATGCCTGTTCCTGTCCCAGCTTCGATTAAGGTATCATTATTTTGAGTTATTTTTATTCTGTTTATGAGAAAGAAGTATATCTTTATCAAGAGGGCTTAGGCATTGTGAACATATTAGCATGTCTAGGTTATGTTTAGGTCTTGAGGATGTAAAGAAATATTTCTTTCTCTAGAAATAATTCTGAAACTCATCAGTAAGTTGAGACATTTTGTTAAATCAGCCATTAGTTCTCACATGAGGATGCTATTCCTAGATACTGTTTTGGCCATTAACATTTAGGGGAGGAAGATGGAGGTTTTTATTTACAGAGATACATGGGTTGAAGTTAAAACCATAAGATATGCTTAGTTTAGAAAACATCTACCTCTTAATTTATCTAATGGAGTGCAGAGATGTAACAGATTTCAGTGGTACTGAAATACGCTGTTAACGGTTCAACAAATATCACTAAAGAGTAGAAGAAAAGGGAAAAATGCCATTACCATCTGCACATATTGAGAAACAAATGCTTATAAGTAAACTCAAATATAAAAAAGCAATGGACAGAATTGAAGGTTTTATATGGAGTGAGAACAGCTAAATAGACATGTTTCAACGGGGTTTGGCAGTGGTTGGAACGATGTTGGACTTTGTGAGGGCTTTTAAAAAATAAAAACAACGCAACCTTGAATTTTGCGTCTTCATATAATTTTTTGGTTTTTTT
>CM037785.1:58450438-58500438 GCA_021229015.1 Solen grandis
AATAAACGACGTCATTGAACACTATAAATCAAAGCAAGGAATAAGCTTTGATAACCGGTGTTCTTAGTGAAAAATGCAAAAGCTTCCTTTACAAATCAATCTTCTCGCAATGTTGATCAATCATGATCATGTAATGAAGCCTGCAAAGAGTCTGGTGACAAAGATCAGACTTTTTTCATATTGACGCAAGGCTTATTGCAGACACGTCATTCATTCTCTTGAGCAAGCAACAACAGCAACAATAATGGATTACGGCCTCGATTATGTATAATAACTGCAACAGAGTCTTCTGAAGTCTGAAAATACAGATGTCATTTTTTTTAGATATATGTACTCTAGTTATAACACTAAGCCTGGCCAGTAATGACGAAATATAAATTGACTTACAAGGATGAATAATTTTCACCACGACTTTGACTGATATTTGCATACTAGTACACTTTAAATAACTTCGTTTATATAAATGGATAGGTGATACATTTATGTTTCTACGAACCAGTCAAATTTTAATTCGAGAGGGAAAAAACAGCTTAGCAGACGCATATCTTTGCCAAGTTCAATCTTTCTAATAAATGTTGTGTTTAACGTCCCACAGACGGTATTTCAGTCATTTGGAGACTATGTCGACTTAAGACTATCTGACACTCTGCAGTATCACGCCGAAGACAAATTTACGAGTCACATTATCCAGACACCGAACCAACCAGTCCTTAATCGAGTCAATGGACGATGCACATGAGGAATTTCGACAGTAAATGTATTGGAGCAATATAACATTTTCTCTATTCAGATTTAGAATCTATCGCACTTATTATACAAATACGAGCTCTTTTATCGAGGCCGAAATTTATTGTTATTGCTGTTGTTGTTTTCTCGAGGGAATGAATGACATGTCAGCAATAAGCCTTGCGTCAATATGAAAAAGTCTATTCTTTGTCACCAGACTCTTTGTAGGCTTCATTACATGATCATGATTGATCAACATTGCGAGAAGATTGATTTGTATGTAGAGGAAGCTTTTGCATTTTTTCACAAAGAACATCGGTTATCAAAGCTTATTGTTTGCTTTGATTTAGAGTGTTCAGTGACTGTGTGTGATTAATTTTATTTATTTATTTATTTATTTTTTATCAAATATGTTCTAATCAATGGAAAAATGGAATTCCGTATACAAGTAAACTCTATGCTAACGACCTTGAGCACACAGCTGCTAAGCCAGAGTAAGATATTGAAGCAGATTGGCTGTATTTTTTGTAACCTTTAAGTAGCTTACATTAATTCACATTAATGCACGTGTTAAACATTTCATAAAGTGTACATATCTAGTTTGCAAAACATTGACAGCACAATAAGTAATTTTGCACAAAAAAGACATGTGTTGTGTCAATATACGATATGAGAGATAATCTTTAGATTAACACGTGGTTTAAAGTCTCCAGTGGATTTTTACAAACATACAAGTGTGAATCAGATGGCTCCAAGAGGTGGATCTATTTAGAACTGTCACTATGCATCGGCAAAGTACTTGACTGTTAAATGATGACTTTCGTAGTGGTTTCAGACCAAAATGGCAAACTTTCTTATGAAGTTGTCCCATATTACCTGACTTATTGACTGGTCTGCGTGAGCCATCGTTCTGATTGAGCGTGGAACCATTGCCTATCAAAGAAGGACAGATCCACACGACTGAGCTACTCCAGTCTCTGACCTACACCAGATAACTGAGTCGGAGTGTACACAACAGTTACAGAGAAACATTTAATTATATTCACATAGAGCGAAGTGTATATTTAAAAAAAAAAAGACATATAAAAGTGATTATGGATCAGGTTGTTTATTTTCCTTCTGGGTATGACCCTACGTAGCTCTAAACACCGGTTCTTTTTCGAAAATCATAACAAAAAAAGAATGACATGGTACCATAACAAGTTTGTCCATTTTCACTTGTAGTTGGTGGGTTTTTTGTTTTGTTTTTTTTTGTTGTTGTTGTTGTTTTTTTTTGTTGTTTTTGTTTTTTTTAATTTGAAGCTTCTGCGAAAATATATGTAGCAGTTAAGCGGAAACAACAGTTCTAGCAATCAAATCATCAGCTATCCTAAAACACATCAGTTCCTATTAGTCAATAACAAACGCATAGCGCGCTATTGATTCTATAACTGCTTTTCTGAAATCCTAATCCCAAAACCACGTGTTTGCAGTTTCATATGATCACGAATGATTGTACAGCAGTAAGGAGCCTCCACTGATTTATAGAGGCCCGTTACTGCTTTACCAGCCACAGACACACACGGAGATAACGTTTACATGGAGATCCAAAATAATGAGTATAAAAATAATTTGATAATGCAATCCATTGAATTTATTAAGTTCCAGAAAGGCAAAATGTGAAGTAACATGTCACAATACCAACAACCTACACTAGGGGATAAATGTGTGTAAGCGGCCGGGTAGACAGTTTACCTTGTGACATAAATATACCTCTACAAGGAAATCAAAATACCGCTTATTTTGTGATATACTTTGATTTCAATGCTTCAATTTTCAAGGTAATTCAAATTTAAACCTGCCGAAAATAATTTAGTATCTTTCTCAAATGTATAGATCCGAATGATTTGGTGACAAATATTTACACAACAAGTAGCAACAAGATTGAATTTGTTAAAACAAATGAATTTGTAATCTTTGATATGATTTCAGAAAAAGGTAAATTAAAATAGCCGTTGATTGCATTTGAAAAAAAATGATCAAAATTAAAAAAAAAATGCTTATAGCGGAAATCTCCATGGTTTGTTCTGTAATAATAAAAAAGTTTATTTGTAATTTATCATTTTTTTGAAAACTATTCACCGCTCTTTATGCACCAAAATTTTATGTTGGTTTGTCTTATTTACAACTACCCAGGTTTGATATTTCTATCGTCCATTACAGATGAGATCATTATGTTTCATGATTACGATTTCAAAATCAAATTACAGGTTAAGAAAGATGAATGGGTAATTATAGGGCTTGTGAAATCCCTGGGTGTGTATTATGTGACAGTTGTAAACTAGGCACATATCCTAATACTGTGTTACAAATGAGATAAACGGAAGTAGTTTGAAATAGAAATAAACAAAGTTCTTGTTTCGAATAAATTGCGGGGTATAATACTAAACAGAATCAGTGATTTTAATCATGAGGCGTTTACACCGGAGGGGACTATAGGTTTGCCCTCCGTCTGTCTGTCCGTTAGTCCTTCTGTCCGTCTGTCCGTCCGGATATCTGGATCCTGCGATAACTTAAAAATCGTTTAAGACAATATTATGAAACTTTGTATATGAATAGGTGGCAGTATGGAGATGCTGTACTTCACTTTTTTTTTGCTCGGTTCAAAATTCTGGTTGCTATGGTAACGAAACAATTATGCACCTCACCGGTAGGGGACTCATGTGTTGCGTTCAACACCAGTTACTTGTTCATTTGCAAACGTTAACGGCATTTATTTATTTATTTACTTATTTATTTATTTATTTATTTATTTATTTATTTATTATACGGTATTACATTTTTTTAACAAAATACGATCACGGTTAATTAGTGTTTATAAGGAAAAGCCAAATATTATAAGTAAAGTTATTAGTGTACATTAGAATACGTTCAGACGCTTAAAATATATATTTGTTGTCGTCCAGACCAGAACCTTTAAAGATATTTGCAGTACTTTTGATTGGACTTTTGCGAAGTAAACTGTATCCGATATTTTGATATTAGTTAACTTTTCTTTTTGGACATCGACATATATGCCATTGGGTCCTGTTCTTACGTCATATCCTGTGCCTTGTTATTTACAAAAGATTTTACTTATGTCGATACGTTTGTTGTTTAAGCGTCTGTTTTTACTTAGATGATTTATGTTCATGTCTGTTATACATTTTAAACAAAGCGCTGAAGGCACTGACGTTGTGTGTGTCTCAAATGAATAAGGGTATGATAGGCTGCAGCTTAATGAAACGAATTGTCATTTTTAGTTGGGGCTCAATCTCTGTAGGTAAATTCAAAGAGTGTCATCACCTGAGGTTTAATTGTGTTCAACTTCAAGATTCAAATTAAAGGAAGGATCAGAAAAAAAATGTATATATATTTCAAAGACGCAATTGTGGTACACAGTGATGCTAATAAAAAATAATGGAGGGAAATAATTCAACCATAAGACCAAGTAAAGTCAAAATTCTTGTACTAATTCCCTTTAATATTTAAAGTTATGCTCTGAACAAGTACATGTATCTTAAAATATAACTAGAACTATCAGTAAAGAAGGTAAATTATTTGTAATAGTGACATATTTACTAACAATTCACAATAATTAATATATATAATACACAATACGATATACACCCAGCTCAATGGGCCTCTAGGTCACCTAAACATGAGAAAATTATAAATATGTGACAAGATAATTTTTTCAGTAATTGCAAGTAAAGCAATGTTAGTTATCAGCATATAAATAAACATATACATGTACATACAGCATATACATCAAACAATTGTTGACATATTTTAATCATATATTTTGTAGACAATTTGATGGATTTGCCTCTGCCTATTGCTTTGTAGAAAAGAAATCATTGGCGATAATAATAATTATCACCAAAGGGTGCCTGCATATAAGGTAATGGGAGATAATAAAAACCAAGAGACCAATATAGCCACGTGTCACTCACCTGAGTAAGATTGCTGTGTTAGGCATGATTACAATACAGGAGGTATCTTAAGTTTTTGCGATGTTTTTCTACCATTTGACTTTGTAACCTAGATTTTGTCTGAAGCTAAATATGAACTCATCTGGAATTTCATGCAGATAACATTCTTATCAAGTTTTATGAAACCTGGGAAAAGAAATGTAGCCTCTACAGTGATCACAATGTTTTTTCTACGATCTGGCATGACCTACTTTTTGAAACATGTGGCTCAATATTTGGTCTCATTAAGATGGAACAATAGAACAAGAACATTTGACCAGTGTCCATGATAGATTGCTGGCTAAGGCATGTACCACATACAGGGTCACAAGTTTTACATTATACATTTGACTTGTAACCTAATTTTTGCAACATAAATTTAACTCATCTGAGATTTCATGAGCAAACATTCTGACTCAAGTTTACATGAAGCTAGGCAAAAATTTGCCTCTACAGTGTTCACAATTTTTTTTTAAATTTGACCTACTTTTTGACCATGTGACTCAGTTTTGTACTCATTCAAGATAACAAGTAGACAAACATTCTGACCAGATTCCATGAAGATTGAGCCAAACATGTGACCACTACAGTGGTCACAAGGTTTTAATAAGATTTGACCTGGTGACCTACTTTTTGACCACACATAGCCAAGTTTTAAACTCATCCAAGATTTCATGAAGGCAAACATTCTGACCAAGTTACACGAAGGTTAGGCCAAAAATTTGGCCTCTACAGTTTTCACAATATTTTTTTTTAAATTTGACCTCATTTTAACCCCATATGACCCAATTTCTAATTTATCTAAGATATCATGCAGACTATCATCCTGACCAAGTTTCATGAAGATTCGGCCAAAACTTTAGCCTCTTGAGTGTTCACAAACAATTGTTGACGACAGACATAAGACGGTCACAAAAGCTCATCCTGAGCACAAGGAGCACAAGTGCTCAGATGAGCTAAATATCATATATAATTGATGATATGCACATATAGACCTGATGATTATCAGTCCTATGCAGTTTCATCCAATTCGAACCAGGAAGATTGCCGATGAAGTGCGGGCATCAAAAAAACAATGGGCCATAACTCTGTGATAATTCTTTCGACACAAATGTGCTGACGGTATGCACAAGAAGGCTTGATACTGATCAATTCAATGCAGTTTCATCAAATTCAAGACAGGGTTTTGAAGACAAGATTGTGTGAAAAACACAAAGGACCAAAACTATGAGATATTATTCTTATGGAAATGTGGCAATGATATGCACAACTAGACTTGGTACTTAGAAGAATAATTTTGAACTTTTTTTATATAGAGTCTAAAAGGAAACAAGCAGATCCCCTGGGGTCTCATTTTTCAACTTTATTTTAACAATTATGGTAAACAGCCATAATTGAACAATAGTGCCAAAGGAAATTAAACTCTTACAACTGGTTTCTTAGAAGAATAATTTTGAACTTTTCTATATAGAGTATATAATGAAACTAGCCGGTTCCCTGGGGCCTAATTTTTCAGTGTTTCAATTTTATTTTAGCAATAATGGTTCAGGACAATGAGAGAACCATTTGTGCTAAATGAAATTAATTTCTGAGTGACCATTGGCTTCATAGGAAAAACATTTTTAAATTTTGTATAAAGAGTATATAAGGAAACTAGCCGACTACTGGATGACTCATTTTTCAAGGAATCAACTTTATTTTAGCAATTATGGTAGAGGGCTATGAGGTGACCATTTGTGCAACATTTAATTTTGACAATTGGCTTCAGAGTCGGAGATTTGAAAGGGGTATTTTTCAAGGGATTGACCTTATTTTAGCAATTATGGTACAAGACCATGACGTTACCATTTGCTGCAAAAAAAAAATTTGACCATTGGTTTCATGGGAGAATAATTTTGAACTTTTCCATAAGGAGTACACCTGTGTAAGACAAGAATGTTCTCTGAAACACGTGTCACCTGCTGAAGCACCACGGAAAAAGCTTGACAGACAGTCAGGCGATCCGACAGCCAAACAGACAGACGATGGAAAAGTGATCCCTATATGTCACCTCTGCTTACAACAGGTGACAAAAAAACTAGCTAAAATTCTGCTGCTTGCAATGGCAACCAGACTTCTGCATGGATCTAAGTTTATCTAAGCACCTTTTGCGGACATCCACCCAAGGATCATTCATACCATGTTTAATTATAATTCTCAGACCCCGCAATGCCACTTACTCCCCTCTATCGATAGTTGCAATAATAACTAAATTTCATTCATGAACTTGACAAGCAAAATGTACCAATTGGAAATACTAGAAAACCAGACTATATAGTTATGGTTCTTTTGCACTGCACTTACTCTCAATACCCTCTGTCAATTCATTGTTTGAAGTTCAACTTAAATCCCTTCATTGTTTTTAGCTCACCTGAGCACTTGCGCTCAGGGTGAGCTTTAGTGATCGCCTTTTGTCCGTCGTCCGTCATGCGACATGCGTCGTCAACAATTGCTTGTGAACACTCTACAGGCCACAGTTTTGTCCTAATCTTCATGAAACTTGGTCAGGATGTTTGTCTACATGATATCTCGATGAGTTTGAAATTGATCATGTGGGGTCAAAAACTAGGTCACAAACTTAGAAAAACCTTGTGAACACTCTGGGGACCACAGTTTTAGCCCAATCTTCATTAGATTTGGTCAGGGTGTTTGTCTACATATCTTGGATGGGTTCGAATATGGGTCATGTGGGGTCAAAAACTAGGTCACCAGGTCAAATCTTAGAAAAACCTTGTGAACACTCTTGAGGCCACAGTTCTAGCCCAATCTTCATAGAATTTGGTCAGGATATTTGTCCACATAATATCTTGGATGGGTTTGAAAATGGGTCATGTGGGTTCAAAACTAGGTCACCAGGTCAAATCTTAGAAAAATCTTGTGAACACTCTAGATGCCACAGTTTTTGCCAAATCTTCATAAAATTTTGGTCATGATGTTTGTCTACATGATATCTTGGATGAATTCGAAAATGGGTCATGTGGGGTCAAAAACTAGATCATCAGGTCAAATCTTAAAAAAAACTTGTGAACATTCTTGAGGCTAGATTTTTGGCCCAAACTTCATGAAACTTTGTCAGGATGTTTGTCTTTATGCTATTTGAAATTGGGTTAAAAACTAGGTCAAAACTTAGAAAATCTTAGAAAACCCTGTGAACACTCTAGAGGCAACGGTTTTGGCCCAATCTTCCTGAAATTCGGTCAGGGTGTTTGTCTACATGATATCTTGGATGAGTTGAAATTGGGTCACATGGGGTCAAAACCTAGGTCACCAGATCAAATCTTAGAAAAACCTTGTGAACACTCTAGAGGCCACAGTTGTAGCCTAACCTTAATGTAACTTGGTCAGAATGTTTGTTTACATCAAATCTTGGATGAATTCAAAACTTGGCCACTGAGGTTAAAAAGTAGGTCACCAGGCCAAATTTTAGAAAAATCTTGTGAAACTCTAGAGGCCTACATTTTTACCCCAGTCTTCATTAAACTTGATAAGAATGATGACTGCATAAATTCCAAGTTAAGTGCAAATTCAGGTAGGATCAAAATCTAGGTCACTTAGTCAAATGTTATAAAAACACTTTAGATGCCACATTTGTTGTCTTCACAGCAATCTTACTCAGGTGAGCGACACAAGGCCATCTCGGCCCTCTTGTTTTTTTGTTGTTGGTTTTTTTGCGTGTTTTTTTTTTTTTCATCATTGAGAAAAACCTGATACACAGACAGATATTCAGACAGACAAGTTGCTAACTATATTCTCCCCCATTTTTCTTAGGGGGTGGGGTGGGGGCAAGTGCAAAGATTAAACTGGACAAACTGATGAGCAAAGTTATTAGCAATGAAATGCAAAGACCTGTATATCGCCAACAATTTTTATCCAAACACTCTTTCAAAATGCTGAAAGGTCCTTTTTTAATATGGCATTCTATTATTTTTTTGCATTCACATTTTCCTTATTCCTTTACATAAAATTAGGTCACCAAAACAATAAAAAGCTGGTTAGCAAAAACAAAAAAGTAATATTTTGCAATAGTAATGATTAATCGCAAACTAGCTAAGTCACCTTGGTATCAACACTATTTTATTTTTTGAATGCTTATTTCATGCACAAATTTAATTTTACACAAGTCAAAGTATGAACAATATGGTTTCTACGTGGTTGCCCAGCTCCACTTTAAAGCGAGATCAAAACCATGATCTCAGAATTTGTTCAAGACATCACTTGATTAGGTTAACTACAATGTACAATTCCTGTCAGACATTAAAACCACTATTCCCTCAAAATCAACTAACACACAGGAAGGTAGCTACACAAAACCAAATTTTTGTATATTAAAATTACGATACTGTTGACATTACCATTCAATGGTTAACATTGTGTGCTATCATCCTCAATGGGATGTGAGATCTTTTCTTATATACCAATCAACGTAAATAAAGCAAACAAATATTTTAAAATTACTCGGAAAGTTTGAGAAACTATTTAAAAAGATAATACCTACAATTGTTTATGTATGGAGTAATATTAAAGTGGCCTCCACTCTGGCCAAGGTTTGGAATGATTATCTGCGGAAATTCGGGAATTATCTGGGCAACAATTCAAATGTTTGATAGTCAACCCTATAGTCTGCAGTAATAGTTTATGGTGGAAATGCATCGCTTAGAGACACTCTCTTATATGGTCGAGAAGGTAAATTAATCTCAAACAGTCACTGAAATGTTACTCATCATATTACTCAATAAGACGTATCTTTCTAGGGACTGTTATAACACAAAATGTCATTTTTTAACAGAAGAGGTCTCTGCCATAAATTATTGAAACCAGGGTCACTGGTCGGATATCATTTTGAAGTTAGGCATACATTCTTCCTTCACCCGTGATAACGGTTGGTAGAATCCCCACTGAAATACAAAACAATTAAGTTTGCAGAAAATGCATCAAGTAGATTTGACGTTATCTGTAAAGGCCTGTATGTAACTGTAATCGATGAGAGATTTGTGTAAGTGGTTGGGTGGCTCAGGCGGTAGAGCACTTGCCCTGTCAGCAAGGCGGGGTCATGAGTTCTAGTCCTGGTCTGGCTGCATATTTTCACTCATCTGATTACGCATAATGGAATGATATGAAATAATGGGGACATGAGAAATTCTCATCTGGTTACATTTGGACTAGGACAGTATAGTTCTTCAAGTATGTACTGCCTTTGTGTTAGTCGGGAACACCGCAAATTGTTTTCTGTATATTCAACGATAAATTCCGAATTGGCAGGCAGTATGTAAAAGCCTATAAGTCTCCCTTATCAGTGATAGATTCTTTGTACTCGGTTTGGTTGCTCAGTCAGTCGAGCACTTGTCCTATTGGCGAGAGGTCCAAGTTTGAGTCATAATTTTCAACTGCACATTTTTCTCATCTGGTTATACGTGCAATACCATGAAATAAAAGGGACAAGAGAAAATTGTCACATACCAATAATATGACAGAAAAACTTGTCTATATATCATTTGAAACGAAATGTTGACAATTTGGCAATCACAAAAGCTCACATTGAACCCAAAATTTACAAAAGGTTATTGCTTAATTAAAACTTCTTGATTACTGAAATTTCAGGAATTGTTTGCATGCTTATTGAATCAATTTGTGCTTTATTGTGACCGGTTTACATTGGAAATGAACGTGATCAGACCTGATTGGAAGGTAAAACACTTTTTACATACTTTATGCAAAAACCTATAACAATATAATATTTAACACGTCTTTGTTTTATGCTATATCTTTTCTTCCTTATCAACAACCTGACCTGTACACACCCAGAATGTTGACTTTGTCATTTGTCGCAAATTCTCCCTGCTCAGTCAGCACAGGAAGAACATGTCAAACTGCGGAGATATATTAAAAATCTACAATGATCGACATATTATATACAAAAAAATGTCATTTTCATTTTCTTTTTTTATCACTTTAAAAAGGCTGATAAAGTGAACAGCTGACTACTGGACATTCTTGACATAAATTTAAATACGTGTCCGTGTTTACTAGGCTTTCATTTGTTCAAATAGAAAATTCACCTAGATCTACAGATTTCATTAAACTCACTTTTATCAATGCTCAAGTATTGGAGTTCTCGCCATATTGGTATTCTCGGGCTTTTTACGCTAGTGCAGTATTTGACGTCAAGTGTGACGTAATTTTACAGAGAAACCATCAACAAAATTGATTGATCCTTGTTTCTAAACCTTCTTATTATGGCAAATCTTTGGGTCACAGGTAAAAATATTCATTTAATAAAGAAGTATCAATTTTCTACCATTTTCACTAATGCTTCTTTTTGTGATTTTTTAAACCACTTGTTAAATCTACCGATAATACTTAGCAAGCATACATCACTGATTTATGTAAACCAACATCTATTCTTAAAATAGTGTAGGTTTGATTATGAATACACTTCTCAACAAAAAGTTATGTACAGAAGTCATTTATAGCCATAGCTGTTATTAATATGATAGTAAACTTTATACTTGATGATTTTAGTACAGCCTGCCCATTTAACCTTTACATAGGGGTTTTACACCCAAAATTGGCCATATACCTCCGAAATTGTAGGGACTCTCTGGCTGAAAGGAAACAAAATTAAAGAAAATTGCTATTGCACCCCCAGTTACAAAACTCGGAGGGCACCCTATAATAACATGGAACACTTTCAGTGTGATAGTGTTTCTTGTTCTCATTTGGATCATCTTCTATTTTACAAACCAATCTGTTCTGTGATTAAGAACACAGAACTTCAATGCAACTGTTGTTTATAGATTTTGAAAAAAAATATTTGACTGTTGTTGGATTTTGACAGTTATTTTTTAAATTTGTTTTTAATTACCATTGAAAATTTAATAAATTTGAAGGGAAGATACTGATGCATTTGATGATATATTTAAAATAAAAGTGGGGGCTCGTTTTGTTAATTTTTCTTGCAATAACCTCTTATGCTGTCGAGAACAAGATACTCCAGAATATATATTTGTCTACCTTATTTTGTAATCCACAATGTGTGTCAGTGCTGAATGCCATGTTTGTTGATTCCGTAAGTTTCTGTAAATCGATCTACAATGATATCTTTTTGTTTAAACGTTTTCTGTTTGCCTTTTTTGAATGTTTTTTCGTGTGGCGCTGTGCCAATTCGGCCTTCGTTTCAGTTATATACAGTAGCTATATGAATTTATGGGAACTAAATTCTGGATAGATTGAAAGAGAAATTTTCGTACAAGACAATATCAGGATGAAACACATAACTTTAATGATGATCTTGACAATTAAACATTTGCTTTACCTTAGGATCTAAATCAAGAAATGAATTATTTATCAAAATAAATAGACTACTTGTGTTCGTGACTGACTTCAGCTCTTTGGTAAGATAGGCATAATCAGTCCCGCTACATGTAACAATATGTGAGACCGACTGCAGTTTTATAAGATTCAAACTTACAGATAGATTGGTGCATTGTGAGGGACCGACTGCAGTTTTATGGTTTTGCATTGTGCAAATAGTTAGGTACAGACTGCAGTTTTATAAGATTCACACTAACATATAGGTTGGTACAGTATGTGGGACCAACTGCAGTTTTATAAGATTCAAACTACTAGATAGGTTAGTGCATTGTGTGGGACAGACTGCAGTTTTATAAGATTGAATTTAACAGATAGGTTTGTGCATTGTGCTGAACTGACTGCAGATTTTTATGATGCAAACTAACAAATAGTTTTGTACAGACTGCAGTTTTATAAGATTCACACTAACATATAGGTTGGTACAGTATGTGGGACCAACTGCAGTTTTATAAGATTCAAACTACCAGATAGGTTGCTGCATTCGGTGGGACCGACTGCTGTTTAACAGAATTTAAACTAACAGATTTGTGCATTTGTGGGACCAACTCAAGTTTTAAAAGATTCAAACCTACAGTAGGTGGTGCATTGTGTGGGATGGACTAAGTGTTATAAGATTCAAACCAACAGTTGTGCATTGTGGGACGATGCAGTTTATGAGATTCAAATAACAGAAGGTTGGTGATTTAAAAAGAAGACAATTGCAGTTTTAAAAAGATTCAAACTAACATATGGGTTGGTGCATTGTGTGGGACAACTGCAGTTTTAAGAGTTCAAACCAACAGTTAGGTTGGTGCATTATGTGGGACCAATGCAGTTTTATGAGTTCAAAAAAATAGAGGCGTTTGGTGCTTGAGACGACTGCAGTTTTATGAGCTTCAAACCAACAGTTAGGTTGGCGCATTGTGTGGGACGAATGCAGTTTTATGAGCTTCAAACCAACAATAGGTTGGCACATTGTGTGGGAACCAAACTGCAGTTTTATGAGCTTCAAACCAACAGTTAGGTTGGCGCATTGTGTGGGACCGAATGCAGTTTTATGAGCTTCAAACCAACAGATAGGTTGGTTTGTGTGACAAACTACAGTTTTATGAGTTTCAAACCAACAGTTAGGTTGGTGCATTGTGTGGGACCGAATGCATTTTTATGAGCTCCAAACCAACAGCTAGGTTGGTGCATTGTGTGGGACTGAATGCCGTTTTATGAGCTTCAAACCAACAGTTAGGTTGGTGCATTGTGTGGGACGAACTGCAGTTTTATGAGCTTCAAACCAACAGTTAGGTTGGTGCATTGTGTGGGACGAACTGCTGTTGTATGAGCCTTAAACTAACAGATAGGTTGGTACATTGTGTGGTTGCGACTGCAGTCTTATAAGATACAAATTTACTGATAGGTTGGTACATTGTGTAGGACCGACTGCAGTGTTATAAATTCAAACTAACATAGATACACACCAAGCTTAGATCATGCTGAGATCAATGTTACGTCATGACCACGACGAGCTCCGGATAAAACCAAATCATGTAATTCAAATGGGTGCTGAAACTATATGGGCGCCATTAAGAAAAATATATTTTGCATACAGACAGTAATTAAGTTAGGCTGTTTTGTGGTGTAACTCTTAAATCTGTATTACTTTTAGTTCCTTAAATATTCACGTTGTCTCAATAATTTCTGAACAAACCTCGTATTGTATACAATCATTAAGTGAATATTGTGTATCATCATTATGTGAATATTGTGTACCGTCATTGTGTACCGTCATTATGTGAATATTGTGTACCGTCATTGTGTACCGTCATTATGTGAATATTGTGTACTATCATTATGTGAGTATTGTGTATCATCATTATGTGAATATTGTGTACGTCATTGTGTACCATCATTATGTGAATATTGTGTACTATCATTATGTGAGTATTGTGTATCATCATTGTGTGAAAATTGTGTACCATCATTATGTGAAAAATGTGTATCATCATTATGTGAATATTGTGTACTATCACTGAATATTGTGTGTCATCATTATGTGAATATTATATACTATCATGTGAATATTGTGTACTATAATTATGTGAATATTTTGTATCATTATTATTTGAATATTATATACTTTCATTATGTGAATATTGTGTACTATAATTATGTGAATATTGGGTGTCATCATTATGTGAATATAATATACTTTCATTATATGAATATTACATTCTATAATTATGTGAATATTGTGTATCATCATTATGTGAATATTTTGTACTATCATTATATGACTAGTGTGTACAATCATTATGTGAATATTATGTAATATTTTCGTTATCTCTGCATGATTAATTTAGTTATAATGATATTATATGTTTGTTGAAAACTTGCTTGTGCTTAATTTAATCATAATTAATTATAAAATTATAAACCATGAATGCACATTATTGTATATATGGGTGAAAGGATTGAAGTAAAAAAAAAACTTTACATAATGTACGGTGCAAATGTGCATACTTGTTTACAAATCAATGTTTTTTTCTCAAAGCAGTTTTAAAAAATGTATAATAAAACAAAACTTACTGTCATATATGGGAAGTTTATGTTTGGCTAAGTTCTTATGAACCATAAACACCTTAAGAGACCACAGAAATAACCTGGCTCTAGCCACGCATGATCAGCCTTTAGAGCTAATTGCATCAGCTCCCATGTAATTACGATTTATATCTGGTTTGATTAAGATTTCAGTAAAAAGGGCTTGGGAAGGTGTGTAATCACCCAATTAGGAGTGTGTGGTTGATAAAATAGTAATCCAACTTCAGCTCCCCCACCTGCGCAGGTAAGTCTCATATAATAATCCAATCATTTCAACCACATAACTCCACTTAGGGACCTCACAGATCTATACGTAGGTAACTTCAAGTTAACTATTATGCTGTACATTTACAATATTTAAGGGTTTCTGGTACTGCAGACAGAACTGTTCCTTACTCATACACGGGTTTTATATAGATCCAACCAAATATTGATACTGACTTACCTGCCATTGTTGCAGTAATATTATTGCTTAACCTAGATTAAACATGGTTTTCAGAAGCTATCTTCTGTGAATGTTATTTTTGAAATTGTAAGATGTGCAGAGTGCAAAGGGATGGACACTAATGGATAATAGATCCTATCCTGGTTTGCCTACGTAATTGAGCTTTTTCTTTAACTATTATATCTGATGTACACACTCAGTGTCAATCTTTGGCAACTTTGTGCTACAAAGCCCAAATAAGCAATTCCAGAGTAGCGTTTATAATTTATGACAGTTGATTTGAGTTGGTACATAAACTAGCTAATGGAGATTTAAGTACTAAATACACTGTTTTATGCACTACACGTGGTTTTGTTTCTTAACCATAAGCATGGTCTCATTTTCTGAGTACGATTCTCTCTTCACTATTTTGTTGATATTGTAACCCATGCTATATTTTGTCTATATATTATAAGTAATAAATAACCAGTTTTGAATACTGCTGTGCTTGCCTGCGACACCGCACTTTTATGTATATGTACGGTAGCTGTCTGTGTGACGTCATTTTGTATATAATGTCAATACTGTTTACGACTGCTCAGAGTGTCATGTATGAGTGAATATTATTGATGAATGGTCAGTTCGAATGCATGCACTTAACCTTTCAATTTGCATAAACCGCCAAAATCTCAGGTCACAGCCCTGAAAACTCTTTCTTTCCCTCTCCAGTTTGTACAAATTTAGTCTTGGATCGAGAAGGACAATCGCGAGACTGCTTCCATATTTTCATTTCATTTACCGTCTCTTACGCCATTTATTCTGATATTTTATTGTGAAATAATATTATTATCACGATTCTGTGATTATGAAATAATACAATTGTCGTATTGTATTTTTATCACAATGTCTTATTTTGCTTTCAATTCAATGTTACAGACTTTTTCTTCTGTACTGTTTGTACAACGTCTGATTCCACGCATATTAATGTATTCATATCATCGCTGACCATTGTTCTTCTTTGACAACCCCAAGTTACAATATTATTAGTCCAATCTGTTATAAACAATGGTGACCTAGTATATATATGTAATCTGGTATGGACCAAGTTTATCTTCAAGCCATATTGATTCAATATCATCACATTTTAATGAAGCTACTTCTTCTGGGGCAGATTTCACATATACAGTTAGGCCTCTGTCATGATTTCCATATCTCGACATTAAGTTGCACTGCTCCTTTTGCATTTAAGCTGAATTTGTATAATACAATGTTGAAATAAAATTGCTAGTGCATGGTCTGTTGTATGAATGTGCAATCCAACATACCAATATTGCCTGCTTTGATTCAAAAATTGATAATACCAGTATTTTATCAATAATTTGATAGACATAATTAAATGCATATGCTTGTATAATTATTTTCCATTATAATAATAGATATTGTTATACAGTCATACAATCTATTCCTCAAATTTATTACGGTAAGGCTTTGTTCTAATTATGTATTCAATTTAGAATATTTTTTTATTCAAACTTTATTTTACATCAATAATGAAACAAGTTCTCACACCTTACTCTTGATGGCAGCATATGTGTTCATTATTGTGGGAGGAAACCGGAAAACCCTGGAGAAAACCCACGCATCTGGATGGGCGACCACTGTACCCACTCAGGAATGTGACCAGGAATTGAACCCGAAACACATTGATAAGAAGCAAACATGTTACCACTATGCTATCCAAGCACCCAGGCATTAAGAATATCCAATAATATTATAAATTTTATTATTTGGGATATCAAAGAATTGCAGATCAATGGATTATGCATTTTGGCAGAGATCAAAGTTAAACTCTAAACGTGTTTATTTGATGAAACGCCTATTTCCATACATGATATTCAATGGCGTTGTACAATAAACATACATATATTCTCACTAAAAAGTGTAAACAAATACATATAAAATATAGCAAAAAAGCATAAAAAACATGAAATTAAAATACAGATTTAAGATGGACATCAAGGTACTTTACTAGTTTATGTTTAAAAAAAGAAAATAAGCTAATAAAAGCAGATGACAAAACTATAAAAGCTCCGGACAAGGTTATATAAAATATCAGATAATTCAAATCAATATCAGTTTTAAAACAAGTCGTAAAACTGTGTGAAATAATGCGTTTTTAGTTTTCTCTTAAACTCGTCTATTGACTCGGTTTGCTTAATATACGGAGGCAAATTGTTCCATAATTTCGGCCCTATAGTGCAGAAACTTTTATCATTAAACCTAGTTTTCCTGTTAAACAGCACATCATATGTAATGCTGGAATCACTGGCTGATCTTAACCCTGGTCTACGATTAACATGTTAATAATTGTGTCAGAGTTATGGGAACCACCTTATTAAATCACATTTGATGAGTACTAAAGTGATAAAAACATATTTCAATGTTATATCGATTGTTATTGTATGGATATCCATACCTGATATAAACTAAGAAATAATTTTGAAGATAGAATAGAATAGTATATTGATGATTTGATAATATGAATATGCTTGTACATGTATATTTGCCCTAGAAAGCCAATAACAGTTGTGGAGGTAACACTGTAAGTCCGTGCAGGTCTGGAAATGGACTGCACTTATTCTTATGTTTCTTCTTAGTTTCATTTCCTATGTTGTCTTTTGGTTTCAAAATAGAAATTTTTGGCCACATTTGATATTTTAGCTTACCAAAGCACATATTGCTCAAGGTGAACTATTGGGATCTATAGCTATCTTTAAAAGACATTTCCTTTGAAAACAGCTTGGTTGATATTGATGAAACTTGATCTTTGAACTACTTTGTTTTAAAAAATGGAATCTGAACAGGTTTACTTTTTATTAAATCAGCTATTACTTCCATATGTGCTTCATTGAACTTCTTCAATATTTTGAGAGCTGCTAAAGTGGATGGACCTCTTCATTATGCAGTTGACCTTGATCTTTGACCCTACATTTGATAAAAAGGCTAAAAAACAAAACAAAAAAAACAAAAAACATGATAGCATCAGGCATAAAATCACTGGTTATAAGTATGTCTTAACTGTCTTTTGAAGAATCTTTTTTTCTACCTTCTTTCTACCTACTCATAAGCGTAGATTCTTTGCATCTGGTTTGGATACTTTTCAAGCCTAATTATTTTAGTATTTCACTTACACTTAAATGGTTCTATATGTATTGTACTTTTTGGATTGGTTATATGGGTCCCAGACAGTTATTGCTTGCTTAATGTTCCTTGATAGAGTTTATGTGTAAGTTAGGATGCAGGAATTCAAGGCTTTGACTGACTTTAATTGTCATGTTTTAGATATGTCCACTCCAGGCTAGATCTCTAGTTTACTTATGCTGCATTTCTCAGGATGGAACTCATTTTTTCACTCTTTGATGGTTTTATGGCAAGCATCATCTGAAGCAGTTGTTTGATAAACTTCAACACTGCATCATCTGCAATTAAGTAGGTAATTTACATTTATTTAGAATAGTAAATAAAAACATGGCCCTAATACAGACCCTTGAGAATTTTCTATCAACCACTCCTTTGTTTGACAGAAATGCTTTGATCCAGTTGTTGTCATTCCTCTAATTCCATATTGATGGGGTTTGTGGAGTTAAATAGGCTGTTGATCATTTAATCAATCCAGTATGAGGCAGTCTGTTTGCTGTTTGTTTTCCCATATCTGGTTGATGTTTTGTGTTTGTTTTTCAATCTGTTGTGTTTTTCTCAAAGCTATATTGAAGTGGGTTAAGTCTATTATCAGACTTACTATGTTTCATTATATTACTGGTGTCAATGTGTTCCATGATTTTACGTTGCACGCCGTCGCTGTTTAAGAGCTGCTTGGCAGAGATCGGTGCATTGCAATCCCGAAATTATGGACAGTTAATGGACTGTAGCAATGGGACTGTCTTCAACATAATTCATGACCAGTCAAATATATATATGCGACATGTATGTGTTGTTTGTGTATTTTGAATAGGATTAAGAGGTGTTCTTAAATAAATATTGACTTTGACGTTGTTTTGTGTTTGGCTGGAATTTGTTTGATGACGCTACTTTTGTCACAACTGAACGGCGTGTATGCAAGTGATTCGTGTTAAATTTTGTAATTTAACTCCTTTTGTATTAAATTTTACTGATCAGGATTTTCATATATAAGTTTGTGTAACAAAGAAGTGCGGGTTCTTTTTTCTGTGAACTTGATAAACACCCCTTGTACAATGCCACATATTTCAGTTATAATCTTAATTATTACACCCAAGCAAGTATTGCATATAAAACTAATGATATTAAGATCTTGAAATGCTTGTAATTATTATATGTTATTAATATTTAGCTGAAAGAATTTTCTAAGGGATATTTTAATTGATAAATATTAAATTTAGATATACATTGCCTTAAATTCTCCAAAGACATTTTCTATGTTGATTAGCTTTATGTGGTATTAAAAATTCAAAAAGCCATTTTTTCTGTTTCAGTAATAGCCTTGCCTTTGCTACAGAGAGGGTAATAGCCAGTCTCGCAAACTTCCTTGGTAACTATGATCGAATGCCTGTTCCTGTCCCAGCTTCGATTAAGGTATTATTATTTTGAGTTATTTTTATTCTGTTTATGAGAAAGAAGTATATCTTTATCAAGAGGGCTTAGGCATTGTGAACATATTAGCATGTCTAGGTTATGTTTAGGTCTTGAGGATGTAAAGAAATATTTCTTTCTCTAGAAATAATTCTGAAACTCATCAGTAAGTTGAGACATTTTGTTAAATCAGCCATTAGTTCTCACATGAGGATGCTATTCCTAGATACTGTTTTGGCCATTAACATTTAGGGGAGGAAGATGGAGGTTTTTATTTACAGAGATACATGGGTTGAAGTTAAAACCATAAGATATGCTTAGTTTAGAAAACATCTACCTCTTAATTTATCTAATGGAGTGCAGAGATGTAACAGATTTCAGTGGTACTGAAATACGCTGTTAACGGTTCAACAAATATCACTAAAGAGGTAGAAGAAAAGGGAAAATGCCATTACCATCTGCACATATTGAGAAACAAAATGCTTTATAAGTAAACTCAAATATAAAAAAGCAATGGACAGAATTGAAGGTTTTATATGGAGTGAGAACAGCTAAATAGACATGTTCAATGGAGTTTGGCATGTGGGTTTGGAAGCGGATGTTGGACTTAGGATGAGGGCTGTTAAAAAATAATTACAACGCAACCTTGAATTTTGCATGTCTTGCATATAATTGTTTGGTTTTACATTTGACAAGGTAAAATTGCATCGTGTTTTATAGTGTTAAAAGCAAGTATCTAATGTTTGTTTATTCAGTGAACTCTCTCTCTCTCTCTCTCTCTCTCTCTGTAATGATTCAAATATGCTTTATATCTTAAGATCAAATGATTTTTTCTTTAATTTCTGCAGTTTTCATTGCTACTCCTCCCTCTCTGTATTTTGTTGTTCCTGGAGTGTGTGTGATCATTAAAATATGCGTGTACGAATAACTTTGGAACCACTTTTGATTTCTACTTTTTTCATTGTTACCCCCTCCTTAACTCCCCCCCCCCCTTCTTTCTGTAATGCTTGTCTGGTTGATTTAACGTCCCACTATTAGTTTTTCAGTCATTCGTGTACTCTTGAATTGCCATACTACGACAAGGGGCATGGTATCATACCAAGTCACATTATCCTGGCACCGGGCCATATCCATATATACTCCTCGTCAAGCTAGGAAATTATCTCAGTACTATTTTAGTGACTTTGGTATGTCGCAGAAGGGTAATATAAAATTCAGATTCACACACGCAAACACATATGCACACATGCACGCATAGAGACACAGACCATCTCGTAAAAAAAACTTACTTTGGAGGTACAAGCATTGAATTAGATTCCTATGACTGCAATTATATTTTAGAAGTATAGCGTCTTCGCTGAGAAACCCTTTTTTTTTCCCAAAAGTATCTGCTGTTCATCTAGTTTTTTTACTAAAAACTAGTCTTTCACATTTTTGTAAAGCATGCTTACATTATACTGATCATTAAAATGTAAAACCATATATTAAATCCAATTCTTCCAATAAAGTACGCCTGAAAATTGTTAATTTTGTTTAAGCAGTTTCAATTATTCCACTTGTCTTATTTCAAATAAAATATATTAACTTAGTAACATTTTTTTCATATTTGCTTGGCCTCGTATCGTCCATAAAATTGCAGCCAACTACCAGACCTTTACTATGTAAACACTGGGTCACATACACTACGTGAAAGCTAATACACACAGGATTTTTATTATTAAGTTATGTAACGAAATATAAATTTTCAGGCTGAATAAACAACTCAAGCCTGTGGTTACTTCCTCTCAGTAACATAAACCAAAGACAGAAATAATGCCGCTTACATTTTATAAAGAAAATATTAGTGAAAGTATATTTGAATCATTAGAGAAAGAGAGAGAGAGAAAGTTTAAATTTTAATTTTATTTTACATCTTATCTTAATCACTCACGATGGCTCTGATGGCGGCATATGTGGTCATTATTGTGGGGGAAACAAAACCCATGTGTCTGGATAGGCGACCACTGTATCCTCTCACATATATGTGACCAGGAATCAAACCCAGGACGCATTGGTGAGAAGCTAGGAGACAGAGAGAGTACACTTAACACACAGAAAAATCTACTTGCTTTTAACTCGTATATCGCGACGCAGTTTATTTTATCCAAGGTAAAAACCATACAATTATTTGTAAGCTATATAAAAAATTCATGGAACAGCCCTCACTCTAAGTCCCATGTCTGCTTCCAAAAAACTGCACTCCAACCTCTGTTAAAGATGTCTAACAGGGCAAACACTAAGAGAAGCAAACTTGTGCACTGTTTATATCCAGTGAAATATATATACGAGGAGGGCCATATATCACAATTATGTCTGAATATTTTTAAGGTAAAGCATACTTTTAATTTGATGGACAAATTATATAATGGTCATGACTGAGACAAAGAGGCATGAAAGGAGAGAATCTTGTGAAAAAACAAAACTGGCTTATATATACTGTGCTTCTTTATAGGATAATTAGGGATACGTGTTGAATCAATACTGTCTGGCTAGACTTCCTTAGTCCTAACTGATTTTAATATACATTTAAAACTGTTCTTCTTTACATTTACGACTTTAAGTAGGGGTTACCAGTCTTTTAAGAGAATTCATTTTAACAATTTTCTCAGGTTTTATGTGTTGATTTGTTTTATGGTAGCAGTAGTTCCTCTTTTCGTATCCTACTGGTAGGTCTCCTACTGGTTGAGTAAAAAGATATTCTGACAGGATCAGCAGCACGACTAGCTTTCTCTCTCTATAGTTTAACACTTCAATTAAACTCTCATTTAGCAACAGATTCAAACATATCTTTATGATCACAGTGATTTTTTTCCCCTTGAATTGTGAGTAGGTTCGGTACCCCTTTGTTTATGAAAAATTAGCATTGTTTTTTCTCAAAATTGTGAAAATCTGATATTGTGAAGAGAAAATGTTGGCTATAACAGAATACCTTGCAATTTTTCTGCAAAATCTTAGGGAATGGTTTATATTTTCAAGAAACTGAGATATTTTAGAAGAGAAGCACTTTTGAAATTAATTCAGCCGAGTAGTATGGGTTTGGACCATGCCTCTATAAAATTACAATTTTAAAATTTTTGTGAAACAACTTTGGTCCTCTCTAAATTTTGAATGGGTCCTTTTACCATGCAGTTATAAAAGGAAAAAAATCAGTAGATCAAAATCAGAAAGTTTTATGTAACACTTATGGAATGTTAAGATGTTTGATTTAAACCACACACACTATCACATATATATTAACACAACTCATTAATATAAAAACAGGTAAATAGGTATAACAAACAATCTCAAGGCAATGGGTTGATGACAAAATTTATTGTCCAATGTTTCAACCATACAGTAGGTCTTCATCAGGGTCAATAATTTGTAAAACCTGTCTAAAGTGATCAATCAAGGTGGATAACTGAGGCTACGTAGCACAGATGGCTGTCAGTGGAGGTTTCCATATGTATAGTAAAAATATTGTTTTGACTTCAATAATTAAAAAAAAAAACAAGTTGACTTTTTTTATGAAAGACGGTCATTAGGACAAGATGTAACAATAAATGAATAGCAACTTCTTCATCAGTGGTCTACCTTACATGTGGTAAATTGAACCAGGTGGCAGGGGTCATCTGAAACATATTTTAAACCAAAGTTGTATTACAATGCTCCGTTTGATTATAAGTGCATGACACTGTATCAAATAGTACCGATGATAATATTTCCTTTTGTTGAAATCTCAATAACCATCTAGATTAAATACTGATGAAATTACATTGTATCCTTGTTTGGCACCCATGTCTTGCAACAGCCCAGATAACTATAGGTGGCAGTTTGAGCTCAGGCAGCTTAGGAAAAATCATTTCTATATATTTATTTGTATTACTGTAACAGTGATGGATCTAGGAATTCATAAATAAGGGGGGGGGGGGAGCGCACAAATGGATGTGATTATGAGCATATTTTAAATATTTTGCTTGATTAAAAATATGATTGATATATATATAAACTTATTTATGACTTATTTTCCCATGTAAGGTAGAAATAGATGAACTGTTCAATAATCATCATTATATTAAAAAAAAGCATGATGTAAATAAATAAATATTGAAAGTAAACTTTTAAGTTGATGAGAGGGTTTTTGGCACCTAAGTCAATCAGGGACTCAGTAAGGTCCAGGTTTTAGGCTACCACTTTAAGGCCAGAGAAATCTCCACTAGGTCACTCAGTGACTCAGTACGGATGAGGCTGGAGGCACCCTCCACTAGGTCACTCAGTGACTCAGTAAGGTGGAGGCTGGAGGCACCCTCCACTAGGTCACTCAGTGACTCAGTAAGGTGGAGGCTGGAGGCACCACTCACTAGTCACTAGTGGACTCAGTTAAGGTGGAGGTGGAGACACCTCACAGGTCAATCAGGTGACTCAGTAAGGTCAGGTTGGAGGCACCCTTCCACTAGGTCACTCAGTGACTAGTAAGGTGAGGTGAGGCACCCTCCACTAGGTCACTCAGCAACTTAGTAAGGTCAAGCTGGAGGCTACCTCCACTAGGTCACTCAGCAACTCAGTAAGGTCGAGGCTGGTGGCACCCTCCACTAGGTCACTCAGGACTCAGTAAGGTCGAGCTGGAGGCACCCTCCACTAGGTCACTCAGCAACTCAGTAAAGGTCGAGGCTGGAGGCACCCTCCACTAGGTCACTCAGTGACTCAGTAAGGTGGAGGCTGGAGACACCCTCCACTAGGTCACTCAGCGACTCAGTAAGGTCGAGCTGGAGGCACCCTCCACTAGGTCACTCAGCAACTCAGTAAGGTCGAGGCTGGAGGCATTCTCCACAAGGTCATTCAGTGACTCAGTAAGGTTGAGATGGAGGCACTCTCCACTAGGTCACTCAGCGACTCAGTCAGGTCGAGGCTGGAGGCACCTTCCACTAGGTCACTCAGTGACTTAGTAAGGTCGAGGCTGGAGGATCCCTCCACTAGGTCACTCAGCGACTCAGCAAATCAGTAAGGTCAAGCTGGAGGCACACTCCACTAGGTCACTCAGCAACTCAGTAAGGTCTAGCGGGAGGCACACTCCACTAGGTCACTCAGCAACTCAGTAAGGTCTAGCTGGAGGCACACTCCACTAGGTCACTCAGCGACTCAGGAAGGTCAGGGTTTTTGGAATTTCTTTTTGTCAAGGACCCAAATGACACAACCACAGCAGAACACTCCAGATGGAAAATTTTAATGTCTGATAAATCTACTTTTCATTAGCACTTGAGAGATAAGAAGGTACTTTTTAAATGTAATGTAATGTGTTATGTTCATACTAAAATATATTTCAATCTGATCAGGTAGTTTATGCTCTAGTTCTGAGTATTTCACCTTCTATTCAGAATTTAATCTTTGTTCAGAATTAAAAAAAAATATTGAACATTAATGTTAAAATATAAGCAACCATATTTCTTAAGATCAACCTTATTTAGACACTTATTAAAATGTTACACAGCTCTAACTATTGCTACTGATTGAAAATTAATTACTGATTGGTGATATTTCACCTTTCTATAATTAACATCTTATGGCACATCTGTTTAATTGTATCTCTCTTGAGATGTCTACATTAACAAATATACTGTCAGAATGCTCAGATACAAGGTGCTCAAATAATCTAGAATGGATGCATCTCCAAATTTTGACCTATATACATGCCAGGTCACACATGTCAGTATTGACTTGGTTAGATTTCCTGTGTGATATCATGAACTTTGGTGACTAGAACTACCTGGCATTTGTTTTTAGCTTGACTAGAGCTACTGCAGTCATCCTTGTGTCAGGGTTGGCATTGGAACTGCAGCTTTTGGTTAAAGTTTTGCATGCAAGTTACTATCAATACTTATATCTTAGTAACAGTTCATGGTATTGACTTATGTTTGGGGCATCAGACAACCAAGGTAGATAACTCTTGACTAAATTAAATACATATTATTGTCCCTTTTAAACTTTGAAATTTTGGTTAAAGTTTTGCATGCAATAGAAAATTTCGTTAAAGTTTTGCATGCAAGCTACTATCCAGCTTATATCTCAATAACCATTCTTCGTATTGACTTGAAAATTAATTAATATGTTAAGGGTTATCAGACAATCATGGTAGATTACTCTTGACTGAATTTAATACAAATTATGGCCCCTTTTTTAACTAAAGAATTTTGGTAAAAGTTTTTTGCATGCCTAGGAATTATGTGCTTATATCTCAGTAATCAGGCATAGGATTGATACTTTTCATTATGGTTTAGTGGTATCCATCATACTATAGTGGCAGATAGTTTTAGACTGAATATAATGCAGATTTATGGTTAAAGTTTTGCATGCAAGCTGCTAACCAGCTTATATCTCAGAAATAGTTTATGGTGTTGATTTCAGAATGTCTATGAGTGTGTTCAGGGGCATCAGGAAACCATAGAAGATAACTGATTTTAATACAAATTATGGCCCATAATATTTTAACTTGGGTATTTTGGTTTAAGTTTAGCATGCACAGTGTTATTATGCTTTTGACTCAGTAACTAGGTATGAAGTTTTATCATTCTGACTGTTATCATGACTATTCAGGGTATGTGAAGGACAAGAAAAAGATTTCATTTGATTTACCAACAAGCATTTTGAATAGTTGAAAAATGCTGTCCTCAGAAAGCTCTTGTTTTTTATCAATTTTCCCTGCCTTCAGGGTCTTCCTCCACCTGTAATTAGCTGGACGTCACAATATGACTGAAATACTGTCGAAACGACGGTAAACTCAAATAGTCAAGTCAAGTCACTTGACAGACTTAGTCATAGCTTTCTTATTCATATCACTTGACAGACTTAGTCATAGATTATATATTCATGTCACTTGACAGACTTAGTCATAACTTTCATATTCATGTCACTTGACAGACTTAGTCATAGCTTTCTTATTTATGTCACTTGACAGACTTAGTCATAGCTTTCTTATTCATATCTCTTGACAGACTTAGTCATAACTTTCTTATTCATGTCACTTGACAGACTTAGTCATAGCTTTCTTATTCATATCTCTTGACAGACTTAGTCATAGCTTTCATATTCATGTCACTTGACAGACTTAGTCATAGCTTTCATATTCATGTCACTTGTCAGACTTAGTCATAGCTTTCTTATTATGTCACTTGACAGACTTAGTCATAGCTTTCATATTCATGTCACTTGTCAGACTTCGTCATAGCTTTCTTATTTATGTCACTTGACAGACTTAGTCATAACTTTCATATTCATGTCACTTGACAGACTTAGTCATAGCTTTCATATTCGAATCACTTGACAGACTTAGTCATAACTTTCTTATTCATGTCACTTGACAGACTTAGTCATAACTTTCATATTCATGTCACTTGACAGACTTAGTCATAGCTTTCATATTCATGTCACTTGTCAGACTTAGTCATAGCTTTCTTATTTATGTCACTTGACAGACTTAGTCATAACTTTCTTATTCATGTCACTCTACAGACTTAGTCATAGCTTTCTTATTCATGTTTACCTGCTCAATATCATGTGTTTCCAGTACAAAATCTCTTGAACTCACACCCTCTGTGACTGAAATACTGTCAGTGGGATGTTTAACCCAACAAACAAATATTACATCCTCAGTCAGAAACATGTGGTGATAACAGTATCACAAGTCATGACAGATATTTTTGGTTCTCTGCAAATCAACCACATGAATGTGTTTTATAATGGTCCAGATTAAGGGGGTTGACCTTGATTCTATTCCTTAGTTGTAAACCTCCAGCATCTGTGGAATTGATTGACCTTACTTCAGTACTAGGCATGCTGTTTATTGATATAGATTTTATCTGTTGCTGATTATTACAGAAATTTGATGAGGTCTTTTGTAATTATGTCTTCATCCCTGATCAGAAATGCAAGTAGCATGTTCAGTGAAGTAACAGTTGCTAATGACAGTGGTTGCATCCCTGTCCCATCGCAGTAAGCAAGGAACCAAATTGCAATTGTTAGCTTTTGTTTGCTAATGGTTGCCTTTACTGTCGCATGGCAGATTGCTCTTTGTTAACATGCCGGCACCCATATCTACTAAACACTATTGATAAAATTTATGCCCATAGGATCCTGGACACATTTGATTATGGCTGATATCACACCAGTAAGTTTGGAATTATAGCCTTTGAACTACCAAAATAAAAAAGCCTGATTTCACTTTGTTTTCACTCTTTCTACATCACACATTAATCAGAATATCTGCATCTATTATGTAATTTTAATCATGTTTTGAGGCATTGCATACACCCTTAATGTCACTGCCAAATTTTATTTTATTATTCAAACTTTATTATTTCACATTGAATGAAGCAATAGATTGGGAAGCAAATTCTTCCAACTTTTACTAATCCCTTTTGATGGGTCCTGGATTGGAGCAGTATTTTACACCTGGGGAGACCCCACAGCCTCCAGATATGTTACATACAGCAGGACAACATCACCCTTCAAGTTTTTAGACGGCGATAGCCGTCTTATGCTGAAAAACGAAATCAGGCCTTGCTAATTTGCATATTTTCCACAACAATTTTAACTGTACCTCTCCGCGCTTAGTGTGGATCCATGCGATGCGATTCTGCACTAACGAATATGAGTGGAATATGTTACACAGACATTTAAATCATAACCATAACTGCTTTTAGTGTCTTATCGTTTGTTAACATGTTTTCTTTTGCCATTATTTTGCACTGGAAGCATCAATTTTAAGCGTGAAAAAAATATCCGTGACATTTCTTAACCAGAACAGCAACCCATCTTACGTACATGAAGATCTACTCCTGTAAAAAGAATAAGTAGTGCTCCGTATGTATGTAATTGACCTAAAGTAGTCCACACAATATTTTGCATGATGGCGAGTTAGGTTCCTCCCAGGGCATTTCTAAACTTTCAAATAGATAGACAAACATTCTAGTATCTTAAATAATCAAATACCTGGTCATTTTCTACACATACAAAACAACAAATAGAATTCGCTAGTACTAGAGAAAGAGAATGACCTACTTAGGTATGCAGCTCTTTATGAATGAAAGGTTCATGACCTTTACTCCGGATTATTATGTTACAAACAGAACCTCTGTAGCATCAGCGGGTGGAGTTTTTGTCGTCATGTGACTGCTTCAAGAACTTCAGAAATGCTGGGTTTAGAATGTTAATCCCGTCGCCATCTCTCAGTGCATTGTGCGCTTTGATTATTGTACAGTAGTAGACACTTTTAATTGTCAAACAATCACCTATCAACATGTCAGAACTGTTCTAGATCAAACTCGGACACAATGTAAGGACTGTCCAAGTTTAAAGATGGCTGATTTGGCTCCTGCAGATTTGGAGTTGTAACCCTTGAGTTATTATTTTGAAATGCCAGACTTCACTTTTAGACAATCTTATGGGCATATTCTCATTAAGCTGATATTTGGACAGTGAAGTTGAAGTTACGACACATAATGCTCTCAACATCGCTTTATTAGCAGTGGTACCCTTCTCATTCAGTGTACTTTGATGGGGATGGCAAATATAATCCATCATACATGTAACCTCATCATTATTCATATCACTAATTTTAGCAATGTTTCTATAAGACTGTGAAAAAAATGAAAATTGTTCTTGCCAAAAAATGTATAATATTTTCAGACTGAAATCCAAATGGGTTATTTGTATTTCATGCCTTTGATGAATCATAGTTCATGTGATTGTTAAGTACAAAAATGTACAGGTTTAGGATTGAAACTGTTTCAACTAACATTTGACAGGATTTAATGTTTTTAAGAATAGTTAGAGGAAATAGGTAGAGTGTAGTATGATTATAAATATTGACTAGAAAGTATTACACTGACCTGAGCCCCTTATTTTCCCCAGACAACAGTGTGTGTAATAATGTATAGATTAGTCTGTGCTTCATGCGATAATTAGATTCTTGTGTAAAATAATTTGAACGCCATATAATCTCTTTTAATTTTCATTAAGTCCTTTATTTATGCCTGCTTGCTATCAGGATAAATGAATGCACTCAGCCATTTGAAAATAGCTCAGCATTGGTTTTAATTACAGTTTTATAGAAATATATGACAAAGGTCTTCCACAGAACAGAAAAGGTTTCAACCGTGCGGTTAACATGAATGTTACATTTTCCTGATCACTCTTGTATGATTGGAGATAAGAACAAGTTATCTCATGGTATTTGCATACGGTATATACAAGGCAATTAATGAGGAAAAGGATGTCAGCTTTTCAGTGGGTGCAGAATTCTGATTGCCAGAGTAACCAAAATAATCTCATATAATTACTTTAGAATATTGCAAATCTTCATCTCTGAAACCAGTGGTTTGCTAAAACAAAGTTTATTCCTTGAAAAATGATGTTTCCTGGGTGTTGGCAAAGTTGCCTTAAATTTCATAATTCTTCTCTCATTCAATAATCAGTAATAAATCCTTAAGCATATATTAAAATAGAGAGAAAGAAATCATTTTTATCCTGATCTGGTATGTTTCCTATCTCAATGTGTGTTTTAATTTGGAGCTATTGGGGTAAATTCTCCTCTGAAGCAAAGTGTATATGCAAAAATACAATAACAGATACCATTGCACACCCAGTCTGCCTATTTTGTGTCACTTACATTGTATTATGCAAGAAGGGTACAAACTGAAGCGTTAGGAATGAAGCTGATTAATGACAGCATCATTCTTGAAATAAGAGAATTTACAGGATATTTCTGTATACTGCTCTTCTCAAAACATATCAGAACAGCAATACATAATCACTTTTTTCTTCATGGCATATGTATTATGAATAGCCTGGGTACTGAGGATGGCGATACAGGGGAAAAGAGAAAGTAAGAAACAAAAGGCTAAGCAAAACAAAAATATGTATAATTATACAGGAAATTAAAAAAATATAGGTGGCCAGAATTGATTTGAACTATATTTTGCACGTAATTGTATGACCCACTATGATTGCCCTATACCAATATTGCTAAAATAAAGTTGATCCCTCAATAAATGAGTCTCCCAGGAAGCTGACTAATTTCCTTTAAAAAAAAAACCAACAACTAAACATGATGGTGCTTCTCATTACTTAAAATGATAAAAGTCAGATGGCCATATGTTTAATCTGGACACTGTTGAAGGTCACCAGGTCAAAATCATATGACATCAATACTTTTTAGCTCAATGGGACGAAGTCCTTGGAGATCTACTAGATTGGGGTATGTTATTTAAGTTAATGGTGAGTGAAATAATTTTTCATAACCCAAAAATTAAATAAATTCACCTTAAGAATTTAAAGCTGAATGTTCATCAATATCCAGCCATTACTTCTAAATAGTAATTAAATAGTTTAATTATGAAATAAGCAAAGCAGACATATAAAATTTATTGAAAATAGAAAATTTTACCTTTTTTAAATATAATGTAATAGAATTACAGACTTATCTAGATAAAGCTTACATTTACCTTTGCAAAAAAATTAAAATTTTTTTTAAAATTGGACTTAAATAAATATGTAGCATCTCAAAATAAAGTTGGCATTTTCTGTGGGGGTCAACACATCTGTTAATTTAACAAGTGATGGAACCAGGCCTCACTGAAGTTTCTAAGGATTCTGTTCATAGATTTTAAGTATCCTGGAAGTCACTGAAGTTGTTGACATGGAGCTGGGATTTCAACATGTGTGCCATGCACTAAGCTGCATATGTTTTTTGTTGGTATTTGATGACTAGTTTTGGTCCATAGGGATGTTTGTAGTTTCATTGTTGGATCAAATTACTTGAATCATGCTTCAACCTTTGATACGATCCTGTCAGAAAATCCAACTCTATTCTGTTTCACTTGATGGAGGAATTTCCGTGATTATCTCGACACGCGCTTCCTTCTCCACATCTTTTAGAATGTTTGGCACCCATTCCACACACAGCTATCTAATACTGTTTAAGATGAATAGTTCTAAAAGTATCATATGGCCCACCTACTTTCCAAAAATATCTCTGAATGAACAATGCCAATCCTCCTCTACCTAATATTTCACCAACATCTTAATGATATGTCAGTTGTCAACGACCTTCCCCTATGGTCATCATCTTGAATGATATGTCTCGGCTGTCTTGCTTAAAGCGCTGATGTCACTTGTATTCTGCTAGTTTATTAACTGTCTTGCCTAAAGCGCTGATGTCACTTGTATTCTGCTACTTTATTAACTTCTGGTACAGTTTCAGCCTTCTTCAGCTCTTCCAGTGTCTGCTTACAAAATTTTATTGCAGCCTGTGGTCCAGCATATGCCAGCAAAACCAATTTTGCTTTTGATACCAATGGATTAGCATTTATTTATAGGCCCATTATTCTTCCAAAAGCAGTGTTTTTAAATAGAAAGCAAAATATGTGCTACAGATTTGTTAAGAGATGCAGTCTGTTTATACTTGTTGATGACTACATTACTACAATGCATAAATAAGAAAGAAATTATGAATTATGTGCTGAAATTATCATGCAGTATGTTTAAAAAGTAAGTGTTAACAAATTCATATAATGTATTTGACAAACAAAAAAATTTAATAATTAAATAAGAAAGCAGGTCAAGTAAAGTAAAACTATTATAATCTATGACACAACTATGACAAAAAGACAATGCCTATATAAATAGAAGAAAAAAATCCTTACAGAGCAGTATCCAGCAAGCAACCGAATCTACCTGGATCAAATAATTTTATAGAGAATCCATTTGCAAGGGTTCTTCTTGTTCAAAATGTAAATGTTGCCTGTTGAATATAAGTGTATACAAAGAAAATAAACACATGCATGGTATGGATGAACTTGCTGTTACTGAAATTGCAAATTTTATTCATGAGAACAGGCTGATATAATTCACCATTAGTCAACTGATACAGAATCCCATGTAATCACTTTTTCTGGACGGTACTGTTATTAAGTACTGTATATTATATTAGTATGTCCAATTAAAATGGGTTTACACTTCCGTCGGCGCATGTGCAAAATTGGTATTGCAGTCGAATGTAAATATGTGATAGTAATAGTTTTCAGTGACCAATATTTTCTATGTGATTGTTTAGGGGTTTCAAATACGTGATTTGTGTTTGTTTTAAATTGTTTCCAGTGTAATTTATCATATTTCATAGATTGTTAGTCAGTAGATGTTTTATTTTAATGATGTTTACATACATATCGCTCATGACCTACTTATTGCTTCGCTCGTCTGTCTGGACATTGCGCATTTCATGTCCTCTGTATTGAGCTTGTAATGAAACATAGTAGTTTAATTATTCATGTTGGTGGGATAAGTAATGCGTAATGTTTATCTTGTTAATATGTAACCGTAATATAAAAAACGCATGTTGTAGATATCAATACAGTACAAATGTCTGTGTAGTGCTAGTCCTCTGTTTTGATCAGATTGATTATCTACAGCATTATTTACACACATCTTTTACACTTGTGGAAATAGCTCAAATGGTAAGAGCGTCGATCGGTACTTTTTTTCCCTTCAAGAGGTCATGAGTTCTATTCCAGCTGGGACCTTAAGATATAGAAAATGCTACTTTATTGTGAGTCATATTTTGTAAGCCCAGAGAGACTCTAGAAATAACTGCCTCTCTCTATATAAATAATATAAATATTAGGAGAGATCTTTATTTTTTTATTTTTTTTATTTTTTTTGTATTTAATATAAAGGTCCTGTGCATAGACAGGTTAAGTTATAAGGTCAAAAAAGTAGAAAAGAGAAAGAGAGGGGGGCAGTATGCTTATTATAAGCCATCCATTAAAACATTTTGTTAAAGATTGTCCTGACATAAAGACATGCAATGAATGAATCAATCCTTTAGTTACAATAAAACAAAAATAGCTTCTATTCTGATATCCATAGACTAGAGACTTAGATCTTAAAATTAGATCTAGGAGACAATCACAAACTACACAACTTCAACATTTATGCCCCAACCACTAGAGTGTTACCAATGTCCATGCCATCCTTCCATAGTCACTTTATACTCTCAAAGGTAGGCATATAGGCACCCCTTTGTCTTTCGATCCTTCAGTCCCTTGTACATGTTTTTGTCAGGACTTAAAACCCAAAGATCATTGTATGGATGAACCACATTAAGGAGAAGTGCAGTGCACAAGAACCATAACTCTGCATTTGCTGTTTACATACTTAATGACCTATGTTAATTTTCATGAGTAACTACTACGCCATGCAACTGACTTTGACTTTTCCAATAATTTTACATCAATAAAACTGCGGTTGCTTTCCCTCTTACTGTAGAAAACAAAAGGCTTCGTGTATGCCAATCAGAACGTAGCTCCGCCCCTTGGCTTCACCTGGTTATTGATTTTTGCTCAGTTCTCAGTTAACTTTCGTGATGGAAGTGTCAGCCGAAACGGACTTAACAAAATCATTATCCCTATAAAGGATGTCAGCGGTGCGTTTTGGAAAGGTTTCGAAATGGCAATTGAGGATTTTATATAATTCCTACATGAAGAAATATCGCAATTAAAATGGCTAGATGTTGTTCAAAGCCACATGTTCGTAGACCATGATGACAAGAACAAATATCACGCTCCGTTTGACAGTAACTACGCCACACTGCTTTTGCTGTGTTTTATGAATTCAAGACACAAAATCACTCTTGCTAAAACACCCCGAGTTTAAATGCCACCTATTTCAATTGAAACTACATGCTTGTTTCATGACATGTACCTGCAGTCAATTCATAGTAAAGCTGCGCACTTGATTCCTCTCGCTAAGGAGGCGTGGTTTATATTTGTCAACCGAAGCGATGTTCTATTTGACAGGCAATAAGGTTGAATGGAATATCGGTTTTTTATTGAAATGTTAAGTGGAGAAAAGTCAAAGTCAATCGCACGGCGTAGTATTGTCCAGAGCATGCCTCAAACTCCCTTGGATGTATTAACTAAATTTTCATATTAGTCGTTCAGTGCGTAAACTACAACTTTATATTTGCTTTTGTTATTGCACTTCATGTGAAATATAAGAAATAATTGATATACACGTAATTGATAATATCAAGAATAATTGAAAGACAAACAGATTTTCTAATTTTTTTTTCAGATTCAATCCGCTTTAAAGGCATTCTGAAAATGTTAAAAATGTGTACCTCACCACATTTGTTTTTTTAACAAAACTTATTTTTTATTGAAATTTTAGCCAAATTTGCATAAAATCAATAAAATGTGACATTTTGGACCCTCAACATTGGCAAATATACTTTTAATCAAGGTTTTAATACAGGAATCTTTAAATTTGGGTTTTCCTAAATACTAAATATAAATGAGAAATTAAAAAGATTTTTATCAAAATTAATATCAGTGGTAACCCGCTGAAACATTCTTAAGAAGAAGTGCTGTGTGTAATGCACTGATCTCACTACAGCTTGTGGTGGTTAATTTAAGAACGAGGGTGAGTCAATAAATAACCAGCCTATGACATCTCCGATCAACCGAGACATCCACGATTTTCATGCATTGTTTCAATACATGCACTATACCTGTGTACAAAACTTCCAAGGGAGAGCATATAGTTACCACTTTGTCCGTCCGTCATAATTTTTTCTGGAGCATAACACAAAAACTATAAGAGGTATCAACACGAAACTTTATAGGTAGATAGATCTCAATAAGGAGAAGTGCTGTGTACAAGAACCACAACTCTGTTTTGCATAATTTTGGAGTTATTGCCCTTTGTTATTTAGTATTTATTCGGGGGAGCATCCATCGGTTCTATCGATTCTCTTGTTTTTCTGTGAAACCAAAGGTCAGAATTTAATTTCATTTGGCACAATGGTCATGCACCTTATAGTCCTCTGCCACATTTGCTAAAATACAGTAAGGTTGATCCCTTGACAAAGCTTCTAGGAGTTCAGCTAGTTTACTTATATCTTTGAAGAAACTTTAGAATCCTTTGTATCTGAAATTTGAATCTTGTTGATGCTGAACCAGGTAAAATCAAGTGATCCAAATATTACTTATGGTACTGTGGTGAGTATTCTAGAGCCACTATGGCCCTCTTGTTGATGATATTGATTTATTTACTTTACTGAAAATAACAGCATGTGTTAAAATTTACACACCATACATTATGGTTCAGAAAATAAGCAGTTAATTATTAATTCTAATTCCAAAGCAAGATCAATAGTTTGCATCTCCTTTAACATCCTCATTACATTAACTCTTAATTGCAATGTCTAAAATGTTCTGTAATAATTTTCCAGAAATATTAAGACTAGTTTTTTTTGTTTTGTTTTTTTTGTTTAAATAGAATCCCTGAATTTATCCACTAAACTTGTTCATAGGCAATGCACCAGTAACAAACACAAATTAAAGTATAAAAATTCACTAAGACACCAGGAATTATATTTACTTTAATTAGAATCTACCTGAATTTAGCATATAGATGAGTCACTGTGATATTACAAATTATGTCAGATAGAAACATTGAAACTTCAAATCTGTTAATCCCCATTGTTATTATTACCTACCAATTTGGTCTGGGACTTAATCAGACAAATCCATTTTTTTCAAATGACCACTAAAATTGTTAGTTTACATAAATTTAAGTAGGAATTAGTTGCCATTAACCAGTATTTGTGAACTTTGTACACATTTTTTTCTTCAAATAATTGATCTTTAGTTGATAGTATTTTTAGACCTTCAGCTTAATAGTTGTAAACCAAAATTGACATAGCCCATTTAATTGTATCACTCAGCTCTCAGTAGGGTTTCTGTGCTAATGAAAAATTCAAAGTACTGATAGTGCTGAGAGAAGGGGTATTTAATGTAATGATGTCGCATTTCTTTTGTTTTTCAAAGTAGATTTAATAAATGAAGATCAAATTTTCAAGCATTGCCAATAAACCCAATGTTATAATGCTTGAACATGGTCATTAAAAGAAAAGATGAACACATCGTTTGTCTCTATGCAGGACTGCTAACAATAAGCATATTGCCACTCTTCTCTCAACTGTTTTCTTGCCTACAGTTTATAGAATTATATGAATATTTGGAATCAAATCTAAAACAACAAACTTTCATTATTTGATTTATGTACTTTTCCATGTCATATTATATACACATGTACTTAGTATAGGTAAATTAATGATATTCAATACAACAAAAGTATATGCAGATAATAATAATAATAAAAAAAATGTTCCCCAGCTGGGCCTCAAACACACACCCCTATAAGATATTGTTTGAATGGGGAACATCCTAACTATTTTACCAACTGCACCAAAGGGCCAACTGTTGCACAAATTTATAAATTGCTAAATGTCGCTGGAAATTCCAGCCAGTTATGGTTTAAAATATCTTGGAATGAGGTGTGATTTTTTTTTTTTTGCTTGGAAACTTTATTTTTTCATTACAGTTTATTAAACACGTTATTTGCAGCATCAATTAACGACACATTTTAATTCAGTTTCAACTTCCATAACATAATCATACTGAAATAAAAATGAAAATTATCACCATTTAGTGATAATACAGAAAACAAAATTTAGAATTTTATATCCGTGTAGTAAGAAAAAGGAAATCTAAATATAGATGTCTGAAAATAGCCCTGAAACATTGTGTGATGCACAAATGTGTACTACCATAGAACAGCATTGCAATCAAGCTTGTTCAATAATAACTGCTTTTAAAATGTTTTATAGTTTGATATCATGATGTTTTTTCCAATTATTTTACACTGGAAACTTCCATTTTAAGCATAACAAAATATCCATGCCATTAAAAGTTTATGAAACAGACCAGCAACCTAATATACTTACATGAGGATCTACTCCTGTGAAAAAGTAGTGCTTCACATAAGAAACTCCAATGTATTTAAATTTTAAAAATTTCTATATAGAGTATATTTTAAGGAAACTAGCCAACTACCAAGGGGGCTTCATTTTTCAAGGGATCAACTTTATTTTATCAATTATGGTAGAGGACTTAAAGGTGACCATTTGTGCCAATTGAAATTTAATTCTGACATTGGTTCCAAAAAAAAGGTTTAAAAAAAAATCTATAATATAGAGTATCAGAGTTCATTTTAGGCTGTGTTTTTGCGCCAAAGGCCCGCATAATATTCCACTGGCCCCTAAAAAAATATGTACGCGCCATTTTGTCGCATCATTTTTGCTCCAGGTGCTTTCTAAGATACTCAGTTTGTTTATTTATCGTATCTCAATCTCCACTGTGAGGAGTTTGATCGTATGTGCATCCAGGAAGTTATTTCCATTTGGAACATTAGTAGACTGTGTCTAAAATTAATCACACATTTTATCAATTTTTAAATCCGAGCAGTCTGCGATATATTTTGATACACTTTAAATGTTCTGCGGTTCGCCTTATGTTACACAAATGGCTAATGAAAAATGTCAAGACGCAAGCAGACATGTATAGCCAGTTTCTTCGATAAAAATTTGAAGAAGACAATCATGCCTAGAACCATGCGTCCCTGAGTTTGTTACTTCTCATGTTCCCCAGACGCAAGCAGACATGTATATTCCAACTTCAAACTTACATCTGTAAAAATGAATCACATTGATGAGTGCTCTTTAACTGTTATCACAACTAAACTGTTGATTCAATTACTTTTGAACAAATCAAAAATATTGAAGTTTACTTAACTTAATACATGGTAGATCAATTGATATCATGACATAATACTAACTGATTTCAAGATACTTGTTTTGAAGTATTACCCATCATTTGAATAGACTATCATCTTTTGTCTGGAGCAATTAGACATCCAGGAATAAGTATACTTGTTTAAGTTACATTTAAACTCAGCTGAGATCTCATGGATCAGCATGCTAAATGCTAAACACTGTATGTAAGTACATTGTTTCTTGTTTTGTTTACCATAGGCAATAGTATGACCCAATAAAAATTCAGGTGGCCCCTTTTCAGAGATAGCATGGGCAAGTGGCCCCTTCTGTGGCAATCCTAGAATGAACTCTGGAGTATAAAAAGAAACTGGCCATTCCCTTAGGGGCTTCATTTTTCAAAGAATCAACTTATTTTAGCAATTATGGTAGATGACTATGAGGTGACCATTACTACCAAAGGAAATTTAATTCTGACCATTGGTTTTAGAGATGATTTTAAAGTTTTCAAAATAAAATTCTTTTGGTGGCCATGGCATCCAGAGTCCTGCATGGCTCAAGATTATTTTATCAACTTTAGTGAAAGGCCACCCACGGATCATTCATGCCAAGTTTCATCAATTTCTACCTAGTGTTTTCAGAGGAGATGTCTTTAAAGCAAATTGTTGATGCCACACTACCGACAACTAAGCACAATGACAACAGAGTGATCCCAGTATGAACAACAATTCTCTTTTTGTGTGTGTAATATCAATATATTGACTGTAGTTCTTGTAAATATTACAGAGTGGGAGACTAAAAATATTTACTGTGAAAGTGTGGCAAAACTACCAAGGTTTGATGTTCTAGCTGTGTGTTTCAACATTGAAAAAGATCCCTGGTGAAGTTCAGGGCCTTTTTGGGGGTGTTATCAGATTGGGTACATTTAACAAATGGTCTATTGATGCTCTTTTTTATCAGAAATTATTGATATCGTTTTTAGATGGTGACAGGTGTCTTTTGCTGAAAAACAAAATCAGACCTTGCAGATTTGCATATTTTCCACTGCAAGTTTAACTTTAACTTTTCATGGCTTAGTGGAGATCCATGCAACGCGATTCTGCACAAACAAATATGAGTGGAATATGTTACACAGACGTTTAAATCATAACCGTAACCGCTTGTAATGTGTAATGTAACCTATTTTACAAGCTCTAGCATGAAGCTGTGTGTAAAGGTGTTATTTTTGTATACGTATTTGTATATATATTTTTAGCTCACCTGAGCACGTGTGCTCAGGATGAGCTTTTAGGATCGATGAATGTCCGTCGTCCGTCCGTCCGTCCGTCCGTCCGTCGTCCGTCGTCAACAATTTGTTCGTTTGCACTCTAGCATCTTCATTTTATGAGCAATTATCTTCAAACTTTAAAACAATGTTTATGACCATAAAATCTCGGCCAAGTTCGATTATGGCTGTTGTTTCCACATCTTCATTTATGAGCAATTATCTTAAAACTTTAAAACAATGTTTATGACCATAAAATCTCGGCCAAGTTCGATTATGGCTGATATCGGAACATTAGGTCAGGAGTTATGCCCCTTTTAAAATTCAAAAAAGCCAGATTTCACATTGTTTGCACTCTAGCATCTTCATTTCATGAGCAATTATCTTCAAACTTTATATCAATGTTTATAACATAAAATCCGGCCAAGTTCGATTATGGCTGATATTGACCATTAGGGGTTATGCCCCTTTTAAATTCAAAAAACCAATTTCAATTGTTTACACTCTAGCATCTTCATCTTTTGAGCAATCCTCTTCAAACTTTATGGCAATGCTTATGACCATAAGGTCTCGATTGAGTTCGATTATGGCTGAGATTCATAAATTAGGTCAGGAGTTATGCCCCTTTTAATATTCAAAAAATGCCATATTTCACTTTGTTTACACTCTAGCATCTTCATCTTTTGAGCAATCATCTTCAAACTTTATGGCAATGCTTATGACCATAAGGTCTCGATTGAGTTGATTATGCTGAGATCATTATAAGGTCAGGAGTTAAGCCCCTTTTAATATAAAAAATGCCAGATTACACGTTGTTTACACTCTAGCATCTTCATCTTTTGAGCAATCATCTTCAAACTTTATTACAATGTTTATGATCATAAGGTCTCGATTGAGTTCAATTAATGCTGAGATCCGTCAATTAGGTCAGGAGTTATGCCCCTTTTAATATAAAAAATGCCAGATTACACGTTGTTTACACTCTAGCATCTTCATCTTTTGAGCAATCATCTTCAAACTTTATACAATGTTATGACATAAGGTCTCGATTGAGTTCATTATGCTGAGATCCGTCAATTAGGTCAGGAGTTATGCCCCTTTTAATATAAAAAAAGCCATATTTCACGTTGTTTACACTCTAGCATCTTCCTTTTTTTAGCAATCATTTTTAAACTTTAAGACAATGTTTATGCCCATAATCTAACAATCGGGTTCAATTATAACTGATATTGACTTGTAAATTTAGGAGTTATGCCCATTTCACTAATAAAAAAAGCCAGATTTCACTTTTACACTCAAGCATCTTTATTTCTTAAGCAATCATCTTTCTCAGGTGAGCGACCAAGGGCCATCTTGGCCCTCTTGTTTCTTGTTGTAAAGAAAACTCCCTCCTATTCCAAGGATTTCATGTATCTGCTGACTCACTGATAAATATGTACATACCATTATATAGTATTGCGTGAGATAGTATCCCCTCTTTGAGAACATACCCAGGAGTCTTTTTCAGTGCTGGAAACTTGTTTGGCAAGATGTAAAACTGGCAGTGAGGACTAATTGCTGATGTATTTAATTTCAAGTTTAAGAATTATTGCACAGCTGGTGTCACAAGTGTTCTCAGGAACACACATTAAGTTTAGTGCTTTTAGGCTCACTGGATGTCCTTTGTTCACAAAGAGTTTGCTCATACTTACTAGTATCTTTATTTCATAAATAATTTTCATCAAACATTGAGATAATGTCTATGACCAAACTCGATCATGCTGGAGGATACAGGTTCGAATCCGTCTTCTTTTTATCATCCTTTTTTTATAAGCAATTAATTAAGAGTTAAACCTGTGAAACCCTGCTTGCATGAATACATGAATATCATAGAACAGGAATCACATGAAAATCCTATTTCTTATCATTTTCAAAGTAAAAACATGAATATGTTATGTGTAGTCCTCTTAAACTGGGTAATGGCTGAGGAGATGTTATACTACCTCAAATACAAATTCTACTTCATACATATGAAACTTAACAGATAGTTTTGAATGTGTGCAATCACAATTTAAAAGAATCTAATAATCAGGAAAGCTTTGTGTCTTAAATAGATCAGACTATAGATAAAAGATAAAAGCATAACAAAAACCTAATGAGGCTGAATAACAGTTATGGGGGATGTTCATGTCTGTTTGACAAAAATAAATTGTTCAAAAGAATCTGAAATTAAATTATAAACAGATTTAAAATCTAAAAAACAAGAAGACTGTAAATGTAAATGACACAAAGAAAAAACAAACAGAGGCAAGCAGTTTTAGCACACTGAAGAAGAATGGAACTTGTATCCTCCAGCATGGAAGAGCATGGCGTCTATCACTGTGCAACAGCTGACAATGGTGTGTTGCTTATATTATCATATTTACATACTCTAGCTTATTTATTCCCAGAAACTGTACAAAATGTATTGAGAATTGAGCGAAGATTAATATATTCCTGTGCAGTAATTGTGAAATGACATATGCCCTTGTGACAGGTTAAAAAATATTGATACTCTCATAAGATTTTGCCTTCAGGCATAATATTGCTCTGCCTCAGCAGCACTCTGTTAAATTTTGGTGCTCAGTTATTTTGATATTGGAAGTACTTTTTTAATTTGTTGTTGTTATCATTTACAAGAAGTTATATAAATTTTTAATGGATAGATAATCATTTTCATTAAGTGTATGTCTTATCATTTAAAATCTTGTCAATGTAGCCCAGGTCTTCAGTATTGGATGTATTACAGGTCTGGAGGGACTGTGTATATTTCACATTTTTGTTTTGTTACATAATCATATTATGCAAGGTAGCTAGGGGAATTATATATGCTGTTTCTGTAAATATATCTAACAATATAAATACATGCCAGATTTCACTTTGTTAACTATTTAACATCCATATCTAAATATTTATCTTAATCAGAGGCACAGTGATAATGCTCCTACATTTTCAGAGTGGTATAATAGCTTATATCACACTTTATGGCTGCAATTGTTGTCTTTAAATTACCTAGACAGGTCAGATTTCACTTTATTAACTCTCTATTAGATCTGCATTTATAAAACAATACTGACAATGTTGATGTCCATGTTCATACGCATTTATGAAACAATATTTATTGTACTTGAAAGCAGTTTTAATAGTCATAATATTTTCAGTCAAGTTCTATCATGTCTGATGTTGCACCATAAGGTCAGGAGTTATGGCCCTTGCATTATCAAAAAATGCCAGATTTGAAATCATTTTCTGCAATCAACAATTTTCCTTGTTTAAGTGAATCCTGACCTTACTTGAAGACAATGCCTAGGCCATGATCCTACCACTACTGTATATTTTATTTTTTTATCGTCCCAATATTTTAAGTTCCATTCAATTGTATAATAATTTCAGAGAACACTTTGTGTACACTCTAGTATCAGCACTTATCACTTTGGGCAATCTTGATCAAACATGTTTATGGCCATAAGAGCAGTGGTAGTCACATGAATGGGTCATCTTGACTCTCATCTGTGTTAAAGATATTACAATAGTTGAAAAAGAATTGATAAAACGACAGTGTCATTAACTACTATTTACTTGTATATGACCTGAATGCTGAAACAATACTAGGACTTCCTGTTTTTCCAAAAAGTTTGCGATGATGAATAAATTCCAAATGTGTATTAGGGTCAGAATACTTTAGAAAAAGTGGCCACTACCACTAATGTTTTCAAAATTTTCTTATCCTCATTTCAAACTATTTCAAGGAATAGAAAACTGAAAAATTGCTATGAATTCCGTTTAAAATTTCACATGGGAAAGAATAGTTAAAGCAAAGCACTGATGGCACTGAAGTTGTGTGTGTCTCAAGTGGAAGAGGGTTTGACAAGCTGCAAATATGCAGGGTAACTTAGTTTTTCCTAAACTTATATTAAAGTAATAAACGATTGTTCAGTGAAGGCTATAGAAATATAGAAGGAGTAAGCGTGGCAATGTGCTAATTGTTATCAGTCTGTTGAAACAAATGGTGTGTTCATTTTATGACCATGTTAATGCAACGTTAAAGTGGGGTTATTGGTACTGTGCGAAAATTTGACCCCGTTTATTGAATTTACTGTGATAAAAGAAATTAGACAATACTGTTCTCTTAGCACTATCAGTGCTTTGATTTATACTACTGAGCGATGGCACAGTTTCTATTTATAGATGCAACCCAGTGGCTCCCTACTGTGTTTTTAGTAACTTCAGATAGCAGATATACAAATAACCCCTGTAGATATCTCTTATGTATCTGAGATAGCTAGATGTGATTATAAGGAGGTTATACAGATTTTTATTATAATTCAAGCTTTCTATTGGACCATTGAAACACCACTAAATAACCGAAACCTGCACATCCACCATCCAAATTCAGGCATGAGTCACCTTTGCTTTCAAAAGAAACTACACTCCTCCGCGTGGTAAAGTGAGTTACGCAACATCTTAGGGAAAAAAGTTCTTCTGTGCTTTTATACTACATACAATTATTGTGTCCCATAAATATTTACTTTTTACTCAAAATTGAGTTTTCACTACTTGGGCTAAATTTCAGCATATCTGTATTATAGAATTCTGTTCAATCGTTTGGTCATTCATACAAAATTGAGAGGTTATTCGGTTTTAAATGTAGAGAAATGGACCCTCAGAATGTAGGTACTATATTTGTGAGTGACTACGTCACACACAACTAAAAAAAAACACTACACCATTGATCTGCTCTTCATCAAGAATTGCATACTTAAAATCTTTGCTCCTTCCCTGATAGATAGAATGGGGGTATTTCATGAAAAAATAAATTTCTTTTCTTTTTAGTTTGTTTTAAACCATGTTTCCACAAGACTTAAAAATCAATGGGCATGGTGTGTGTGTGCGGGGGGGGGGGGGGTCAATAGATAATAATAATATCTTGTACTAATAAAATGCGACAATGCAGTTCTCTTGAAAATTAAGTTGATAAAATGACAGCTTTTCTACATTTCCATGGTATTTATACATTAGATACTAGAACATAAGATACTAGAATTTCTTATTTAAACAGGAGTAATATCCACTATTCACAACCCAAATCAACATCCAATCAATTACTTACTATGAATTACTTTTTATACCTGATACATTTTCCTATGGGATCTGATTTCTGCCTTGTCGTGTGGCTGGTTTTCAGAGTGAAAGGTCAAAGATGAAAAGACAAAAAAAAATCTAGTTTGGCAGGGCAAAAAGATGAAAAGTAGAGACTTCTGGGCGAATGGTAAATATTTCTGGGCAAAAGTGCAAAAAAAATAATTTTACTTTCACCTTTTCACCCAAATATCTTGCTCTGAAATTTTTTATCATTTAACACTGCCAAATTTTAAGTTTATTTTTCATCTTATCATGTTGGCACCCCACTGGAATCGAGAGGTCATGGGTTCAATCCCCGGTTGCAACATACCAAAGTCATCAAGAATGGTACTGGTATAGCTCCCTTGCTTGGTGCTCAACAATTAAGGGTAGTTCCAGGACTGGTTGACCTGGTATTAGGATAATGTGACTGGGTGTAGTGTCGTGCCACATGTCTACGGCGTGAAACTGCAGTGTGGCAGCACTATATCTGTCTCAAGTAGATATTGTCTCCAAATGACTGAAATACTGTCGGTGGGAGGTTAAACCCAGTTAACAAATAAACAAACTAACAGACATGTTTTGTACCCTGAAAACATGCCAACATGAAAATCATCATCTCGCCTTTTCACCTTTCAGTATGTATGTGCAAAGTTTTTTGGGTTTTTTTTGTGTTTTTTTTTTAATTTAACATTTTATTATCCCTGTTCATAGATAGCAGAGGGTCTGGGAGCCATCCCACTGACCACCTTACACATGCAATATATAAATATTTACATTTATATGAAAGCAATAAAATGAAAATTCCTTATACAAAACTAAGTTTATCTTCATGTATTTCAACAATTAAAAAAAACAAAGGAACAGAACTTGCATATACAGCCGGACTTTTTTGAAGAATGAAAAACCAGTATGAAAAAAGCATCCTTTTATTTTAAGTAGGTGGATTGTCAATGAGTAGTTTTACTACTGCCCAGTTTTTTTGTTTCTGAATCTTCATATTGGTGCTTTTGTATATTTGCCAGGCAAAAGACAAGCACATTTTTAGACCATGAAATTTGGTGTAATATTTTTTCTTGGCATGTGAAAATGTATCTCTTCATTTTGTTAGAACAAAACATAAAATTTTTCAAATCCTTTTTTACTTTTTCCTATAATAAATTCTTTACATTGTATGTGAATATTTACTCCATTATTTTTCAAAATTGTTTTCCCTTCTTGTATCAAATTTTGAACAAAACAGAACAAATGTATAATTGTCTCTTCCTCCTCTTTACAAAAGGTACACACATCATCATTTTCAATATTCATATAACATAATAAAGATTGAATACCAATAATTCCATGAAATATTCGTAACTATAGCCACTGTATGTAGGAATCCCTAGTTAAGAGATATACAGCTTTGGAAGCATACTTCCAGTTAATATCCTTGATGCATTGATTCCATTTTTCTTGACTGGTAGGTACATCACTTTTTGCAATCAGTACATTATACACATGCTTACTTCTTTTGAAAAATAACATGAGATAACAGGACCATAGCAACTACAGTTACCAATTATTTTAATGTTACTTGATCTTAGAAATGACTTTATGGTACATTAAAGACAAAATTCAACTTTTTACCAATACACTGTTGTATGTATGAAATATCAATAAAATCGCCTGTCACTGTCAATAAATCACTTACATATCTTATTCCTCTATCATACATACTTTTATCAAATACTCCCCTGTTACCAATTTTAAATAAGCTGTTGTAAAATAGTGGCATTGCAAGAAGATCTTCTACAATTTCTATAGAGAACTTTCCCATATAATTACTGAGACTTCTTAATACATGTGCAAAGCTATTGTAAACCCATATTTGCAAACACGAAAGCTATGTTTTCTTCTTTAAATGAAAATTATCATAGTAATTATATCTTTGACAAATGGAATAATCAATTAATAAGTACCAAAAAGAATATACAATTTTGATCTTTCATTAGCGCAACATAAATATGAAATCTTAAATCCTATGAAAACATTCATTGTTCATAAGTCATTAAAAAACAAAAATATTATTATGCAAATATTTTTTCCTGAACTGCTTTAAAAGTTTGTTTTGAATATCTATTTTTACCTATTGCACGTTTATGTACGTGTATCATAAATTAACCCCAAGCTGGTTTGCATACACTTTTCTAGTGACTGAAATTGCCTTTAATAGCTGGGTTAATTTTTGTGCTTATTAGTGGATTTCCCTATTGTGAGCCCCTTACTGACATAAAGTTAGCCAAGTGAACAGTCACCCAGATCGACCCCTGCTGATAGAGCATCTGCTGTCACCTACCTCCGCTATCACCTTGGCAACATCCATGTGTCTGCTTTACCAGAAATGCTTTTAGTTTTACTGAGTATACAACAATTGAACATCTGGTTGTTGCAGATGTCAATAATAATGCACCAATAGCTATTAGTATGAATTTAAATTGCATTTATTGTAAATATTATATAACATTTAATAAACAAGTATCAAATAAAACTTAATGTTTGAAATGTGCTTTAAAACGCGTACACATGGTTGTAACAAGAAAAATTTAAGCATTTTTTTTTCATGGATGGCTTTCATTAAGTTGTCTCTCTCTCTCTCTCTCTCAGATTAAAAGATTAACATAAATATAAATATATGTATTTAGATAAAAAGGAATCATATTTAAAACAACAAATGCACAAGAATAGATATGTCAATATAAATAAAATATAACCAAATAATGCTGATTTTTCATTAGAGTCCAAAAATGTAAAATGTAATACTTCACATCTGTATTATTCCAAGGAACTTCATTTTCCTATTGATGTATTTTTAGCTCACCAGAGCACAACATGCTCAAGGTGAGCTATTGGGATCACCCTCTGTCTGTCATCATTCATCGTCCCTCTTCAACAAATTGCTTCTTGGCATGAATTATCATTGGGTGAACCTTCACAAAAATTGCTCAAATAAACTTGATACATGCAGAACTCTTGTTGCCATGGAAACCAACACCATTTTATTTTAAAAACTTTAAAAATCCTCTTCTCTAACACCGATGGTCAGAATTTGATTTCCTTTGGTACAAATGGTCACCTCATAGTCATCTATCATAATTGCTAAAATGAAGTCAATCCCATAAAAAATGAGGCCTTCTCAGGGCTGGCAAATTTCCTTATATACTCTATATAGAAAATTTCAAAAATCATCTCTGAAACCAATGGTCAGAATTTAATTTTGCTTTGCACAAAGAGTCATCTATTTTTTTCTACCATATTTGCTAAATAAAATGAAGTTGATTCCTTGAAAAATGAGGCCCCCAAAGGGTTTTCCTGACAGCATAATTCATATTATTGGCACTAAGTATCATATAGGCAAAATATTTTCACGGATCTATATATTGGTTTAAAGGTACTGGGGCCTGTTTTACTAAACCTCAAACAAACAAATTTTATCTTAGTCATAAGTCTTACGTTCTACATAGTGTCTACTAATGTCTTATTTTCACAATAAAACGTGAAGACCCAATTTTTTGCATTATACAAACACAACACTTTTTGTAAAGAAAAAATCACAGGAAAAATATTATTTTACATCTGTGAATTTTTTGCATACGAAGATTTTTATACCCCCCACAAATGTAGTTTGGGCAGGTATATAGGAGTTACAATGTCGGTCGGTCGGTTCGTCGGTCGGTCGGTCGGTCGGTCCGTCCGTCCGTCCGTCCGTCCGCCTGTAGTTTTTTTGTCCATGCTATTTCTCAATAACTACTGGATGGATTTCAATCACACTTCATAGGAAGCTTCACTGGTGAGCATAGATGTGCATATTATGAAATTGTTACGGTTGACTGATTTTTTTTTTAGTTATGGCCCTTTGCTGATTTTCTGGAGTTTTCTTTGTCCATGCTATTTCTCAATAACTACTGGATGGATTTCAATCAGTCATAGGAAGCTTCAATATCAAGCACAGATGTGCATATTATGAAATGGTTATGGTTGACTAATTTTCTTTTGAGTTATGGCACTTTGTTGATTTCTTGGAGTTTTCTTTGTCCACGCTATTTTTCAATAACTACTGGATGGATTTCAATCAAATTTCATAGGAAGCTTCACTAGCAAGCATAGATGTGCATATTGCGAAATGGTTACAGTTGACTGATTTTCTTTTGTGTTATTGCCTTTTGCGGATTTTCTTTGCATTATTTCCCAATAACTAATTTACTTTCTTTAGCTACAGTTTTCCTCATCTCATTTATCTGTTGATGAACTTAGAACTTTATTACATATACAATTTTAAGCTCTTCACTTAGAAACAGCCTTTTGGTGACACACTTCTTTTTTGTTTAATTCAATGTTGCAGATTTGGTATGATTTGGGCTTCATTAAAATAAGAACAATTTTGATTTGGTATAAAAAGATTATTATTGTGAAATAGTTTTGTGTAATATGTCAATTGAAAACATCAATTCATTGTGACTTACCTCCTATAGCTGGGCACTTGATTGTAAACAAAGGCTGTGTGGGGGGTATTCACCACCTTTAGTGATAGCTCTAGTTTTTTTTTCATACAAAGTTTAGTGAAACAGACTCCTGGTCCTTCCCAAGCAGAGGTTTCATGCCTCATTAAAGCATCTTCAGGCTTAAGTACAAGAGGGTCATGGGTCAAGAATGTTGTCAAAACAGAAAAAAAAATGTACATTGAAGTTAATTAAGACCAAAACATAAAAATGAAGGGGAAAAAAAATAATGTAAAAATTTCGACCAAGTAAAGAAATTATTTAGTTTTAGGTTTAAATTAGGTGTCATTTCCCCTCCCAAAATATCCCTCAGAATGCATTTCCATCATCCTTGAAACATTTTTTTTGGGGGGAGCATGCCCCTGGACCTCTCTAGCACTAACATTAAAATCATATTTTGAGCCCCCTTAGTTGGAAAATTCTGGATCATGTAGAGTGAACAGTAAGGTCTCTCTCTCTCTCTCTCGTCAATGGCAATTTTATAAGAAAAAACAATATCTTTTATTGGAAGAACTGGCATATTTTTAGCTCACCTGAGCACAACATGCTCATGGTGAGCTTTTGTGATTGCCTTTTGTCCGTCGTCCGTGCTACGTCCGTCATCAAAAATTTCTTTAAACAACATCTCCTTCTAAACTACTCA
>CM037785.1:58500538-58550538 GCA_021229015.1 Solen grandis
CACAGCAGTGATAAGATGATGCCCTTTTTTTACATTGACATTAACGCCGCCTTAGTAGCTTACTGTCTGGAAATGTCATGCATCTTGTAGACCCTAACTCTTCCAATAATTATATAAGAAAATAATAACCTGTTGTCAAATATATCTTATTTCATCTATAGATTAGTTAATTCATGGCATCTCAAATCATCATCATAGACTATATCTACTATAATTAAAGTATTTTTTGTTTTTAGTTTGATAATATGAGTTTTTCATCGGCCATATTCTCTTCTCGATAATTTAATGATATATTTTTCAGATTTTGTCGATAAAAATATTTGATAAAAAAAAAACAAAAACAAAAAAAACATTAACTTTTTAGAACATATTTTAGAAATCTCTGAAACAAACGGCCTAAAGCTGAGGATATTTGTGAAAAAGACATGTATAATTGCCTAGTGGAAATATTAGACCTGCTGTTTGTAAATGATGCATGCACATTAAAACGTTTTGAAATGGCTTTGCTTTATTTAAGTAGTGCTTCAAAAACATGCGCGGTGTCTTTGATGCATTGCATCAAAATTAAACTTGTATAAAATATGTATAATATGGTGGCATATTTCTGCCAGCCACTTATCCACTTAGCTATGTCGAAACTTTTCTGAAAAATGCCAGCCATATATTCACTTAAGATAACTGGATATCTCGCCTTTTTTTCAAGTTAGTTAAATTATGTGCATAACAAGCATTTTTTCACATAATTATCTGGAAAAAGGCATGATATCCAGTTAACCTAAGTGAATATGTGATTGGCAATAGTGGGCACTAACAGACAGTTTAGTCCTCCTTAAGATACCTAAGTGGATAACTTGAAAATTTTCTACTTGCAAGATAATAACTGAATATGTGACAATTTTTCAGAAAAGTTTCAACATAGCTAAGTGGATAAGTGGCTGGCAGAAATATGCCACTATAGTATAATTATCTATGTTTTTCTAATGTATGTTGATGATTTAGCAAGTTTTGCTGTCTGCAACAATGACCGTCTGAACATTCTGAAAAAAATGCACAAAATGGAAATTAGAGAAGCTCGTTCAAAGATGGTCATTGATTAAAAATTTAATTTTTAACTATCTGTATGTATTACGTCTATCAATACCCTTCTTAAGACACATGATAACACAGTGCAACATTCCGTAATAGTAAAATAAATGGGGCAGTGGGGGAGGTGGCTCTCCATTACAGGCAATAGCGTTACGAACGGTATTAAAATGATATTTAGAATTATAAAACCTATTTTTAGAATTTCTTTTTCCGTTACTGATCACAGTTATTCTTCGTGTATGCGCTTTTTTCACATGCTGAAAAATCAACACCACTTACGTATTCGCTATCCGGAACTGGTGAATATGCTATGTTACAAGTACCACTTGTTACTGGAAGCACCTGCTTCAGGAATACCTTTTTCTATATTTAACCAATTACCCCGAAGTGGACGTTTACGAAAAAAGCGTTTTCCCGTGGAATGTGACAAACACTTGCTGCGCTTTTACATGTCAGCAAATAAAGACTTCACCAACAATAACGAGGGAGAAAATAAACAAAGCACTGAAAGCGCTCAGAAAACATGAGGCATGGATTACAAAACCTGCAACTTTATAAATGATATTTATAGATTGTTTAATTGTCCTTGGTTAACTGTTCCTTTTATTTAGAGCACAAAAGACAAGCATCACAGTTAAATATTTGGTACCCAACTTTAAGGGGTAAACTTTCATTTTAAGGTTAAATCATCAATCGATACATTGTGATCATGGTCTGTCAAGTGATAGTGGAAATATTATAGTAAATGCATTAGACTTTCTTGATGTTGCATCTGCACTAAAGTACTTTAAGCATTTGATGGATCAAGACTATAATTCAATGATGGATGCATTACCTTAATGCTGTAATTACAAAGATATCTTTCTCGCAAGAAATGTTTGTTTGATTAGTTTAAAAGACCGATCAACAGTATTTCAGTAATTTTAGAGATTATATGGGACAAACATTGCATTGCCTCTTGCAATATCACACCCAGCAGACAAGTGGCATTACATGTGTACCACAACTTACCACATTTTCCCGAGTGTCAGGCAATGATGCTACAACCGTTCCATTTTAAAGGACTTTGGTATGCCATGGTAATGAATTGAATCCACAACCTCTAGGTTAGTGGGCCAACACACTAGGGACTTGGCCAAAAAGACCGACAGGAGATGATTGCATGATTACAGTCAGCAAGAATCAAGCAGTTATTAATTCAGGCTCCATGAAAAAATATTACTGTTTAAAAGGTAATAATCTCAAGCCTTTCCGCAGATGCTTTCATTTTGTTACTTAAAGTAGCCAATAAGGTAAGAGATGAATAACCAGCATGGCAGCTCAGTTGGTTGAGCACCCACCTTCCAAGCGCTGTGTCAAGTAGAACAATTTCAAGTTATCCACTTAGACATTTCAACAGGACTAAACTGTCTGGTAGTGCCCAATACTGCCAAACACATATTCACTTAGGTTATCTGGATAACAAGCAGATTTGTCCTGTTAAGATAACTAAGAGGATAACACGAAAATATTCTAATTGCCAGATACTAACTGAATATGTGATAATTTTTCACAAAAGTTTCAACAAAGCTAAGTGGATAAGTGGCTGGCAGAAATATGCAACCATAGTAAAGCTATAAGTAGACCTTCTTGACAGATGTCACTTAACAGCAAAGATATTGTGGCGAAGTATATCGGATAGATATATATTGTTTATTACCTATGAAAGTTTAAAAATATGTTTTCTCTCTTTAATATAAAGTTTTTCTGTTAATAATGTCGTGCTAGCCTGTAGTCAATCGACTAGGAATTGCGGTTGTTTAAAGACTGCTTACACATGCGCACGCAGTCTAAAAAAACACTACTGTTTACCGATCATCTATGAACGAGGTTCTTATAAAGTAAATAAAGGAAAAAAATCGTATTTTCGTTTGTATTATAATCTATTTTGACATTTGTTTATAAATAAAAGAATCAATGTTTTTATTAGTATCTTTCTTCAGTAATCTCTGGTTGACCCTGTGTTAGGATAATGTGACTGTGTGTGGTACCTCTCTCATTTTGACAAAATTCCCAAAATGACTCGAATAATGTCGTTGGGTCGTTAAACACAAGCAAACAAATATATTGATGCATTTGTATACGATTATTTTTCTTCTTTTTTTATTATGAATTTAAAATATATTCCAACCTTGATTTATAGGTCCAATTTAACGGTGTTCGTGTAGTGACCGGGATAGTAACAAAAATGCGGTATTACGATGAAGATGGTACGGACAACTGTTGTAATAACCACTGTTGTTTTGACCAGAGAGTGACCCTATACAGCGTGAGTTATAACCTTGACTGTTCCAGTACCTGGGAGACTGTTGCTAACACAGATGGGAGCCCTATGGTTCGTATTCCATGGCCTTCCACTCACTTATTCTTAACTTTTCATCGTAGCTTTCTAACCTTTCTTTTGATGGTGACGTAAGACAGTGCTAAATTTATATTTGAACGAGTTCTTGTGGTAAATACATGGATACATAGTTCCTCCATCCCTACTCTTAGCGGCCATTTTGAAGGGTGAAATCAAGGGATTTTTTATATGAATTTTAAAGAAACAGAACCTTTTTTTTCTTATTATTTCTGCTCCGATAATCAAATTCATACTTTAAGGATACACTATTTCTAATATTGATATATGCACAATAAATAAATAAAAACTCAGAAAAAAAGTAAAGGTTCATCCTAAAAGAAAATAAACCGTGTAACTTTTTTGGTTATAAGGTTTTTTAACATTAAGTTTTAAAAAAAACAAAACAAAACAACAACATAATTTCAAATTTAAAACGATACATTGAAGGTAAAGATTCAGAAAAAATACAATGAATAAAAAACACAGTTGTGATTAAAGGTTTTAGAAGCTTAATGACGCTCGGCTAATTTCGACACATTACGTGACATTCGGCGATAATCGGTAGTATTCGTATTCAATGTCGAGAATATTTCCATGACAAAAAATAAATATCAAGATCGGTACAAAACGTAAAAATACTGACTTTTGATGATTTGAGGAGTGTTTTAATAAATTAGACTATAACTTTTATACCTGCCGACTTATTCTAAACAAGAGTATCCTTAAATTTTTCATGGAGATTATTTACAACTTGTCTAAATGGCGGCCCCGTTCGTGACCAATCTTCTGGCAAAGTTGTCGTTCGTTCCTCTTTTCCTTTTTGTAAGCCGATGTGTAAGAGAGTAGCCCGTGACTACGGGGTCGCTTCAAAATAGAAAGTATGTTTAAAACGCATAAAGGAAGTAGTTGAATCATGAAGGAGCATAACTATACTAAGCTGATTACGATTTTGAAATTCACAGTGAACTCGATTTTCTGAGTCGGTGTATGTATTTTATGCAAAGTTAGTTTACACATATTTATACTCCCCCCCCCCCCCCTACAAAACGAAGTTGTAAGGGGGGAATACTGGATTCAGCTTGTCTGTCTAGACGTCTCACCGTCCGGTCGTCCGTCCGTCTGTCGTTGTTTTTTTGTTTTTTTTTGTCCGGGCTGTAACTCAAAAAGTATAAAAGGCATCAAGATGAAACTTGAAACAAGAACTGTAAACTTCATTCCTGTGACAAAGCGACATGCGGGGGGTATTTGCGCCATTACAATGGCAGTTCTAGTTTTATTCAAGAAATACATGTATACACAACTGCATATCCAATATATATAAAGTAAGAATTAGGTCGAAAGCATGAGATGCGTATAGAGATCTTCTTCCGAAGCAAAGTTGTTTACGCATGGTCCAACAGATTTGGTTAAATCTTCAATAATATAACCAGCTTATAGAAGCAGATATTCCGTGATAATTGAAACTCATATAATCAATTTATATTGTAGAATTAATATAGCAGTTATTGAAATACTGCGATATACTGCCCATCCCGAACTTTTACTTCGCGACTACGTGCGACACCGTAGAATTTTATACGTTGACGTTTTGACAATATGATTTATTTATTGGACATATAATATGATTTTATGTTTCTCCTTTAAGAAAACTACTTCCCAATTTGGAAAAAAAAAACATTTTTATATTTTAAAGTTTGATAGGGCATGAGAATTCTTTACTCATTTTCAAAACAGATCATTTTTCAAACGAAGTCATTTCCCCAGGCATTCCTTATACATATATTTACATATACATATATATATCACATTTGCCTTATTCTTCTTTCAAAAGTAATCACGTACTTATGTAAAATGCACCTTGTAATTAAAATTGGGCTTGTTGCCAGTTTGATTGTTGTATAATATAGAGAGGCTTTACTGAAAAACCGGACGGTAAACCTTTCCAATATTATTATATGGTGTTCATGATATGTCATGGAAAATTATTATATCACTCTTTAAAATTGGTTTTACCATATAATATTTTTTACGATATTTTAATTTTGCAGCTGTTGTTGTAAATGTCAAAAGTTGAAGTCGGACAAAAGCAATCATTAAGGTTTCATTGGCAAAAAATATGAATAAAAGATAACTATCAAATATTAATTAATTAATTTATTTATTTATTTATTTATTTATTTATTCTACATATAATTAAGGACCCATAAATGTCTTGATTCTTATTTTCTGACTAAATTTTTGAAGAACAATGGATTTTTTATGACTTAGGTATCGGAACAATTTGCTGAATTGTTTTTAGAAATTTTGAGAGAGAAAAAAATCATTAAAAATTTAACAGACGGTAAAAGACTAAATTAATTTACATTTAAGTGTGCCAATACATGTTGTTCTTTTTTAACACAAGTCTTTTCAATTCTTAAACACCGCCATTAGGCTTCTAACAAATGTTCTCAGATTTTGGCCTGCAGTAATTTATGCCTAACAATATGACTGCAAAAAAAAAAAAAAATAATAAATTAAAAAAATATATTAAAAAATCTATAAAAAAAAAACAGTGCCTGGCCTCATATGTGAACTATGTGTTCCAATGACATCTTGCTGAAATATGTGCTTTGCTTTTTTATGCATTTTTCTTTGATGAATATGTACGTTTTTATCAAAACAAGCTCACTTTGCTCTATATCTAGTCGAAGTTGTAAATATCTTCATAATAAAAAGGTATATTATAGTTATAATTATATCTTATAGTCTACTTCATTATCACCGTATAACTAAAATACGGTTATAATTGCTATCATAACAATAAGTTTTACTCCACCGATTTCTACGGAGTGGTCGCTTTATAGACGGCACTTACTGTTCTGTTTTCTCCATTACTTTAATCCCACCAACGTCGTTTATCTTTACTAATGGCTCTCTTACAACCCGTCGTGCGTGCTTAGAGATCGTGCGTCCTCGGAGTTCTTGTCAGGCGTAGCGTTTTCGCAGGATGAAAATTAAATCGCAGCGGACGTAAGTAGTAAGTACTTTATGAGTAGGTGTGTCGTGCTCTAAACGTGGGGCCTGAAAGTGGTCTGTACGCCTTTTTGGAAGTAGGAAGAAGTAAAGAGCACGTACGATCTGTACTTGTGTCGCACACAGTGAGTGAGATAATCGTACGTATATTGCAAGTGAAGCGTACGTTTTCAGAAATCGTACTTACGAAGTAAGAGAAACGTAAGAGAAACGTAATGAGCACGGAAGTGTTAAGCACGACACTCGTGCGTCAAATTGCTGGAACGCACGGATAACCAAAATAATATAAAAGGGAGCACCGAGTCTCTTCATCATTCACTGTTTTGGATTCCAAAAAGGATGCGCTTTCGACTTCTACAGCTGCTTATGCTAGAGGAGGCCGAAGATCGTGACGCAATGCTGGCAGTGGTTGCTCGGGATCGCCTGCAAGAGAGGCAAAGAAGAAGGAGGCGTTATTGGGTGAAACCATGGCCTCTCTTCCCTTCTCCTTCTTTCTTCTGTTTCATCATCCTTGCTCTTCTTCCCTTTTCTGCTAGCTACTTTTGTCTTTGGAGCCATTGTGTACACTGCCGAAGGCGATTTTGAACTGAGAGCAATTACTTGTGACCCACTTTTATCGTGCTGGTCATGTGTGTCGTCTTAGTGTGACGCACTTCACAAGTACGGTAGAAGTACTCTCCACGTACTTTGGAAGTAAGATAAACGCACAGAGGAAGTGCGCTCATCCCCCCTTTTTGTTAACACGTACATTGAAAGCAAGTTGAACGTACGAGTCTCTTGCGTGGTAAGTACGTCTTCGTGGTAAAATACCCCGGAATTTCTGCATGCTTTTCTTGCGTTACACGCACGCCTAGCGCACTTACTCAGTACTTTTGTCTTGCGTGCTACGAACGTGCTCCAGGCCTTCGAATTGTCGCAGACAGGTCGTAGCGAAAAACTGGCCGGCCAGTTTTCGGGCTGCGTGCTTTGCGTCGTGTTTGCGTCCACCAAAAAAAGTACGTTTCACGTGCGTGTATCTTACTACTTGGCCAATTTTTTGCACGCAAACCGCTCGTAGAAGCACGCACGACCGGTTGTAAGAGTAGTTTAAAGTATTTCTTGTTTAAAACTTTTCTTTTATTAAACGCAAAACGTCAAGACGATAAAACTGTCGATTAATATCAAGTTTGTTTGTGACACAGTCACGTGGAAGTGAGATATGTTTGCAAGTCTGCTGAACGGTCAGAGTGCATAGCTCTCGCGGCACTGTCATGGGATCGCCATACCAAAATATGTACCTGAATGTCTCCCTTGCTTTGCGGTCAGCCCATGAGGGTGGTTCAACGATAGGTCGGTCCGGCGTCAGTATAATGTGACTACTAGTTGTATACGGCATGATGAATTTTAAGTCCCCGAATAACTAAAATACAGACGGTGGAACTTATCATACAAGTAATGCACATGTAAGCACACTCAGTGTACATTTTTTCTCTTATTAACTATAGTTTTGAAGATATATGTTTATGTTTTATCCATATTTTAAAGGGCCATTCGGAATTTCATGTGAGGAAGCCTTCCAGCTGGCTTGCGGTAGGTCGATAGTTCTACCCGGATGCCTCCGTGCATTCGGGGTCTTCCTCCACCTGTCATTAGCTGGACGTCGCTATATGTCTGAAATACTGTCGAAGAGACGGTAAACTAAAATAGTCAAGTCTAGTCATATTTTAAAGGCCTGTCACACACTACCGATGTACATCGCCGGGCCTGAACCGAAACATTTAACATCGGGAAGGGGGGGGGGGGGTAAACAAATCGCCATTTTTTTACATATAGTATCGACCCCCTAAAATTGCAAAAAAATAAAACTGTACAGCGAGAGGTGTGACAGGCCCTGTATGTCATTCAACTTTCAGACCTTCGTTGGGAATACAGTTCCAGAAACTAACGCCCCCGCCACCAACATGCTGCCGGCTCCAATCGATGCACTATGCGTTCGATTGTACATACTGGATTTCGTCTGGTTACCGAGTATGAGGTTCGACATACTAGGATGCAACTGACCTGAAAGTTAAATTTAAATGTTTCCATGACAAGTTATTATTATTTTATTGTGGGTTTAAACTATAATAAAGGATATCATAACTCTTCAGTGTATCTGATTTTTGTGGAGATTGTTCGACAATCGCCATTGTACACACACACACACACACACACACACACACACAGAGTCTTTGCGGCTTTTTCGGCAGCTCGTCTTCCTAATGCAAAAGGAATTTCTGCAAAGTTCGCAATGACAGAGAAGTACATTAGGATGTCAATGTTATTGATTGTAGCAGATCGATACGTTTTGACAAAAAATCGAATATATATTTAATAAGAAGACGTAAATACACATCTTTTTGTCAGTTTTGCAGATTTATAGAATAAACACGTATTATTCCGTCGAACAATGTACACTATGAATAACTACTGAATGTTTATTTTAATAGTTTGAAACTCTCTTGATAATCACATGACCTAACCAATAAGCAGACGTTATAAGTATGTCTTTTGAAGTGAAATGATTCGTTTTATATTCACTTACACACATTCTTTAATAAATGAAAACGCGGGACTTATTTCCTTACTTCTATTTATCAAATTATTTAGCTTAGTGACTACCCGATGGGCAAGATAACGTTTAGTTTGCGGGTCTGTCTCTTAGATTTTGAGTACTTAGCACTTGCCAAAGTTTAGAAATAGACGTATGTGAAAATTGTCTTTTTGTGTGTTCATTTTGTATGGTTTTGTCTTTTTTAGTAGTGTGTGACGTAGTCACTCACAACTAAAGTAACTTTTTTCTGAGCCCCGTTTCTGTTTATCAAAAATCGAATAACCAATTTTGTATGAATTATTAAACGTTTGAACAAAATTTTACAACACAGGTGTGTTAAGATCAACTTAAGTGTTAAAAATCCCATTTTGAGTGAAAAATACAAAAAAAATACTGGACACAATAATTATATGTGGCATAAAAGCACAAAAGAACTAATTTCTCTTTGATGTTGCGTACCTTTCACTTTACCGTGCGGAGGAATATACATGTAGTTTCTTTTAATACAAAGGGAGCTCCTAGATGATTTTTGATGGTGCAGGTTTCGGTTATTCAGTGGTCTAACAATGATCTATATGAGTGTTTTGTGTAATTATCTGTTATTTATTAACCATTTGGTTTATATAGACCAAACTATACATGATATTTTGTAATAAATTAATCCATATGTATACCGACTTTGGTTGTTGTATAACTACAAAATGTGTTATAAAGGCAGTGACAAAACGTTTAGATCAATCCTCGTAGAAAGCTTGAATTCCGATAAATATCCGTGTTACTTACTAATAATCACATTAAGCAATCTCAGATACCTCCATGGTTATTTTGTAGCACCATAGCATGGCCGATACCTGTATATCTGCTATCCGAAGTTGCCTAGGAGCCACTTTGCATCTATAAATAGAAACTGTGCCGTCGCTCGGTTACATAAGATCAGAACATAACAGAGCTTTATTGTTAGATTGATCATATACAGCTCGTCATTTTACACGATTGCATGCGTATTACATATTTATATTGATTTATAATTTAATGAGCTCATAAAATGAGTACTTGTCATAAGCACTTGTCATGAGCAGTTAGAATGTCGAACATTAATGTCGTTAATATAAATATAAGGCCTAGCGAATAAATGCATGTAGCAATGATGAGGTGATAAAATACATGATATATTTGAATGTTATAAATTTAAGTATTAAATACTCACGAGGTATAAAACAGCTTTACACAAATACATGTGACATAACAGGGATAGCCATAGGGAGAGAGGGGTAGAAATGGAGAGCGGGAAGAGAGAGGAGAACTTGCTTGCATATACACATATATAAATATACATTTACCCGTGTGTCTATATATATCTCAATACATATATATCTAGATACACACAAATACATACAACCGCACATATATGTACATACATCCATTTTTATAGACTATGGCAGTACAACGCTATTTAAATCTCTTAGATATGAATGTTGTATCTGACTATAAAAACCTTTTCCCAGAACATCGCTTATCTTATCAACACTGGTTTTCTTTCACAGTTGAGCAGTTAAAAAAAAATAACATATTCGGTCTATTTGTAAAGTATTTGGGAATAAGTGAAGTTGTCAAGTTATTATAAAATGGAATTCATCCTCGTTTTGTAATAAATCTCTGATTTATTGATGAAAAATTTATTCTGTTTTCATGTTCTATTTCCAGTCGTTGTGTTCTTGTGATTTATTTAGTATGTTATTGTTATTTTTTGTTCCGAACAATTTTAACCAGAATTTAATTATTCTCTCATATCGTGATATGTATAACGGGTATTTACCCATTTCTGCGTATAAAGCATGTGTATTTGTTGTTGTTTTTACATTGACAATATATTTGCAAAATTTTCGGTTAACTATTTCCAAGCAATCGGTTTTTATATGCCCCCAAATCTCGCACCCGTAATTAAGGATGGATAACACATAAGAATCAAACAAATTAAACATAATATTGATCGGCGTTTCCCTATCTATGGTTATATTAAACAGTGAACTCATTGCCCCGAGTGTTTTCCCTTTTAATGTAATAGTGACTGGTACAAACGATTCTCCCGATGCCTAAATAATTGAAACTATTTACAATATCTATATTTTGACCATTATATTTAAAAAATAAATCCTGCTTTAAGCGGCCACCTTTTTGGAAAACAACACTTTTAGTTTTGTCTATATTTACTTGCATGTTCCATTTTGTGCAATACGACTAGAGACGGTTAAGTTAGTGCTGTAAGGGGCCTCCGTGGCCGAGAGGGTAAAGTCGCAGCCCCTCACCGCGTGGGTTCGAATCCCGGCAGGGTCATTCGGATTTTCATCTGAGGAAGCCTTCCAGCTGGCTTGCGGTAGATCGGTGGTTCTACCCGGATGTAATTAGCTAGACGTCGCTTTATGACTGAAATACTGTCGAAGCGACGGTTAACTCAAATAGTCAAGTCAAGTCAAGTCGAGTGTTGTAAATCCTCAGCCGATTCTGAGCAAAGAACGGCGTCATCAGCAAACAATAGGAGGTGGATGGACATTTGATCTAGGGTTATGCCTATTGTTTTATTCTGTTTAAGGTGTTGCTTAATGTCATTTAGAAATAACGAAAAATCATCGGTGAAGTAATCTCGCCCTGGAATAATCCGGCCTCGCTATTGTAAAAATCCGATATCGTTTTCATGTGTTTTACCGCCATTCACTATACATAGCCCTGAGAATGGCAAGCAGTTTGCCGTCTATCCTACTCTTGATTAGTTTAAACCATAGGCTGTTTCTATCTACATTATCATACGCTTTACGGAAATCAATAAAACGTGCAAACAATTTATTTTTCTTATTAATTTGCCGTTCAATTATTGCGTTTAATATTAACACACTATCAATTGTGCTGTGATTTTTTAAAGCCGAACTGTGCGTGGGTTATAATACTGTGCCGAACAGACCATTGCTTAAAGGCATCTCAAAACCCTTATATAAGTGACCCCCCCCCCCCCCCCATTTATTCACCCACCCAGCATGTGTGGCATCTGTTTTCTGATAAGCCAGGTTGCACTGTCTGTCATGTTCTGGGTATTTTCAAGATCCAAGTGTATTATTTTGGGGTTGAACATAGTCATTCACAGTTTGTAAAGGAAATAGTTGTGAATATACCAATTACGCAATCCTAAATACCAGAAATTATTATATCAGTTCTTTTTTTATTCTTTTTTATTTAATTAAATCTTTATTTGTTTTCTTTCTTACTTTTTTGGTTGATTTTGTTATTTCTTATACATTTTGTTATTTCTTTCTTTCATTCTTTTAGTTCTCATATATATTTTAATTTATATTTTATTTTGATTTGTAAAATTTATCATAAAAAGCGACATTAAGGTCGGAAATAAATTATGTATTACTAAATACTTTCATTCTCTCAATTCTTCCCTCAACTCATGTTTATGCCAGAAAATCAACACTGTTTTAAGTACTTGATTTTTTGTTTGTTATGTCATAATAATATAAATGAAGAAGAAAAACAACACTCATGATTTTCCATAAACTATTAATTTCAATTCAATTATAAGATAAGTACGTTTTACAATGTTAGTAACGTTTCGTTACATTTCTTAGAGTACAGGATTAACATGAGGAGGTCACTTCCATTTATGTCCCATGTAACTCACACCCTCTGGATTTGGAATAAAATGTAACGAAACGTTTCTAACAAAAGCAATTTAAAAAGTCATTCATTGTCAGAATAATGTCCTTCAGACTCATTTTAAGTCATTTTGAATACTAAAACTTGTATCTCTTTCATGTATTTTCAAAATCAAATATTTAACTATGAAATAAATACATAATCATGCAGTTACAAAATTGACACCTAGTAATTAATGCAATAAAGAATATGTAAGGGATCATACAGTAAACAACCCACATTATCACTAACATTCATTAAAATGTTTATGGCTTTGTGTAAAAGTAGCCTACTGTCTCACTTCCATACTAGCAGGTAATTTAGTTTTGCATTAACCCATCAGAGGTTTTACTGTAACAGATTAGTACTATATTGGCTAAAGACTCCCTGCAGTGATGACCAGCAATTAGCACAGCAGGTGGGGGCCTGGCTCACATTCCTTTCGAGATGCCTTTAAGGCGCTCGTTTAAAATGCTCGTGAATAGCTTAGAAAAACAGCTTGTGATAGTTATGCCTCTATAATTGTTTGTATCTGTCGGGTCACCTTTTTTGTACAGTATTATATATATATATTATACAAAGTGTACCTTTGGTGTACTTTGCGTATATGAACAACCTTTGGGAGACATTTTTATATATATGAAATAAAACCTAATCATGCATTACAATTTCACTAAATATTAATGCTATTAAACATATATCTAAGGATATCAGTAAAAACCCACATGTCATAAAATTCATTTTTTTCGCTTGTCGTAAAGGTAAAGCACTGTTTCACTTCAACTGCAGCGTGTAATTTACAAAATTGCATTGTACTTTATCAAATTTTATATAATGGCAGATTAGTACTATATGATGCTTAAATACTTTTCCCTACCGATGTACCACAATTAGGTTTGCCGCAGTTGGCCCTGTCTTCCATTCCTTCGAAATCTGAAGTCGCTCGTCTAAAATCCGTTAGAATACTTAGAAAAAAGCTATTGATAAATCATGCCTCTTTATTGTTTTTCGTCGGTACCTTCTTTGTACAGGTTAAAAATAAATATCAAAGTGTACCTTTGGTGTACTTTGCGTATATGAACAACCTTTGGGAGACATTTTTATATATATGAAATAAAACCTCACAACTATGCATTACATGCATTCTTTCACTAAATAGGCCTTGTTAAGTGTTATTAAACATATATCCTTATAGATTCGGTCAAAAATACATGTCATAAAAATATACATTTTTTCCTTGTCGCCTAAAGGTAAAGCACTTGTTGTTCATGAAAAACTGCAACGTTTGTGAGATTGTAGCCGAAAGATTGCAATGCGTGTGTATTTATATATATTATTATATATAATGGCATTTTGCAATGTGTCAGTAAGACATATAGTGCAACTGTCCAATTAATATAGGCTTGTTTGTCCTCTACCGATGTTTACACCGGAGGGAACTTCAGGTTTGCCCTCCGTCTGTCTCGCTGTCTGTCTGTCCATCCGTCCGTACGTCCGGAAATCTGGATCCCGCGGTAACTATAAACCGTTAAGTATAATATTATGAAAAATGGTATATGATTAAACACGCCTCTTTGTTTTATTGTTTTTTCTCGGACCAAAATTCTGGTTGCTATGGTTACAGAAAAAAATATGCACCTCACCGGTAGGAGACTCATGTGTTGCGTACAATACCAGTTTCATGTTTAACGGGGTTCGGAATATAGGTTTATGAAGTCGGCATCGGACTAAATTCCATAATTTAATTACCAGGTTTTCAATGAGAATAATATAACAATACGTTATACATGCACAATTCAAAGTTGCATTGTAATAAAAACTTGGAATAGCCATCATCCACAGTCCGATGTCCAAACCCCGCACTTCGAACATAGTTTAACATGTCTATTAGTAGCATAGTCGATAGAGCGGTCTGGTTGTCTCCTGGGAGACTGAGGCTCGCATCTCGGTCCGAAGAAATGCTACTACTAGTAAACCAAGGAAAAACGCACCAATAATTCTAGTGTATAAGTATAGTAGAAAAAGTGTAAAATAAAGGAAACTAATGATTAATCACTCCAATAAGAAGTACATTTTGTGTATAGGTGTGAGTGTTAATATTCATAATATTGTATATATATTTAGACAAATCCAACCTTTGGGTTACATCGTTACGACCTTTCGGCGACACATGTCGCCCAAAGGTTGGATTCGTCTTAAGTGTATATGTATTATGAATATTAACAATCACACATACACATATATGTCTTTCATATTCGAGTAATTAAGGACGTATTTCACAACAGCAGAGCCATACCGTTGTTATCTTTAATTCATAATATACCCCAATTTGGTCTACAGGACCACAGTTGTAAGATTTGAGAGTATAAATATTTGTTTGGGTTGCATATGTGCAATTTGATAAGATTTACTCCAGTTAATGTTAAAGAGGGTAAAATAAAGAAAACTAATATTAATAACTCAAATACGAAGTACGTTTTGTGTATAGGTGAGTGTTAATATCCATAATATCATATATATATTTACCGCCCCGGGTGGGGGAGATCGTAGGTTCGATCCCCGGCCGCGACATACCAAAGTGGTAAAAATATGGTACTGTTACAGCTATCTTGCTCGGCGCTCGGCATATAAGGGTAATTGCAGGACTGGTTGGTTCTGTGTTTGTATTATGTGACTGGGTGTGGTATCATGCCTACGGCAGTGTGGCAGCACTACATCTGTTTATCTGTGTGTTTATTCTACATAGTATTATACAGCGAATTGTATCGAACAATAAAAAACTTTACTGTGCTTTTATTGATTACAAGTCTTGTTTTGATACCATTAACTCAGATGCATTGTGGGTAAAACTTGTACAAGCCGGAGTTAGTTGTAAATTTCTTAATATGTTAAAATCACTATACAGTCGAGTTTCGTCTTGTGTAAAAACATCAAATAACTATTATTTGGGTGTAAAATTTGTTAAAACAGGAAATTTAAGAGCAGCCGTAAAAGCATTAAAAGATCAAGCTTCTAGATGAATAATCTCTTATCATTATTCAAAAAGGTATCTCTTGATATTAAAACAAAATTATCATTATTTGATAAATTTATCACACCAATTATACTTTATTGTTCAGAGTTGTGGGGAATATTTAACTTTGATGAGGTTAATAGCTTGCATATAAGGTTCTGTAAAATAATCCTAGGTGTAAATAAAAGCACAATGAATCAAGCAGTATTAGGCGAGTTAGGAAGAATACCGTTATCAGTGATTGCTGTCCAAAGATCCCTTCGATACTGGCTTAAAGTAAGATCATGTAATATTCTCACATTGAGAGAGGCGTTTTATTCACAATGTCGTAATAACCAATTAAAATCAAATAAATCATGGGCATTTAGAATTAAACAACAGTTAGATTGTTTAGGACTTTCACATATATGGTACAACGAACATATTGATATGACATTCTATCCAGCTATTCGGGAACGATTAATTGATCAGTATAAACAGAAATGGAAAGGTGACATAACTAATTCAAGTAGGCTAAAATATTACAGCAAATATAAGGAAGAATTTGGCATGTAATCTTATCTCACAAATATACAAAATGATATTCTAAGAAAACAATTAACTAGATTTAGATTAAGTTCACATAACTTAGCAATACAAACAGGAAGACATGATAATATTATTTTGGAAAATAGAATATGTGTTCATTGTACTCAAAATCAAATAGAATCAGAGTTTCATATGTTATTAATTTGTCCGAGATACAGGAATATTCGAAATAAGTATCTATCTAATTTTCAAGTTTTCCAACTGTTAATAAATTCATATATATTATGTCAAAAAATCTGTTAAAGTTCAGTTAAACATTGCAAAATATTTAAAATATGCGTTTATGGAAAGGAATCAGCATGTTTTGTAGTTTATTTTTTTTTACTTATAATTATAAAATTGAAATTATAATTATTATATATTCATGATTTAGTGAACTTTTTTTCGAATTGTATAGTTGTATATTGTGTCGTTTTGTGTGTATCATAATGTATTACATATTAACCATGTTTGCATGTACCGTTTATATGTGTTCGGCCAATGGCATATTGTATTGCCGATTTGCCTAATAAATTGAGTTGAGTTGAGTTGAGTTGAGTTTAAAGTAGACATTGTCTCCAAATGACTGAAATATTGTAGGTGGGACGTTAAACCCAACAAACAAACAAACATATACAATGTATATATATTTAGACAAATCCAACCTTTAAGTTACATTTTACGACCTTTCGGCGACACAAGTCGTTCAAAGATTGGATTTGTCTAAATGTATATGTATTATGAATATTAACACTCACACATACACATAAATGTATTTCATATTGGAGTATTTTGTATCAATTCATTTTGATTTTACCCTCTCTTTAAGTTACTTATTTTTGATCAAGTTCCTCTGATATACGATAGATATTGGCCTTAATCTGTACAAAATAAGCTAAAAAGGAACATCTAGAACTAGTCAGAGGTATACATGTGAACAATGGATTTTGATTAATACGTATCACTAAAATGCATGTTTACATTTGTTAGGTTCGTTTCTGTTACAGCAGTTGTTTTAAGCTTGAATTAACAAAAAGGGTATAAATTGATTGTAACAAAGCCATACCTTTGTTATCATTAATTCGTAAAATATCCCCGTTTGGTCTACAGGACCACAGTTGTTGGACTTGAGAGTATAAATATTTTGTTGGGGGATGCATATGTGCGATTTGATCAGGTTTACTACAGTTAAAATTGAAAATTGACACTTCTTTAGAAATTACAAACAAAAGCTTTGAAACGATTGACTTATTTCAATAAAACTACAAAGGTATTTACTTCTTCTACTACTTTCTCCGGTGGCCGAGTGGTTAGAGCGCCCGCATCGGTTGCAGGAGGTCGTTGGATTGATCCCCGGCCGCGACATATCAAAGTCGTAAACAAATGTACTGTTATAGCTCCCTTCCTTGGCGCTCAGCATAAAAAAGGTAGTTCCAGGTTTGATTGGCCCGGTGTCAGGATAATGTAACTGGGTATGATATCATGCCACATGTCTACGGCGTAATACTGCAATGTGGTCGCACTATATCTGTCTCAAGTACACATCATCACCAAATGACTGAAATACTGTCGGTGGGACGTTAAAGCAAACAAACAAACTACTTCTCCTACCAAAATTAGCTGGCTGTTATTACATGTACATGTATATGACTTATTTCTAGAACATACTTAGTCCAAGCTCATGCCTGTTTTTCAAATCCAATATGAAATTCAAAACAATATAAACAGTGATAGATAAACATATGTATAATCCCTTTTTCACAATGACATTGAAATATGACAGTAAATCAGTTTGATAATAAAAACCCCATTCAACTGCTATTTTTTAATGAAGTAACCATTGACCATTTAATGCAAGATGATAATAACAAAATCTTAATGAACGTGTGTTAAGATAGCATTGGTACGGCACCTTGCTTTTTAATATTTTAATTAGTGGTGGGAAATTAGCATTAGTACGAAATGAAAGGTCAAGAGGCTAGGGTCGTATCATTATTTTATAGCTCATTTTATATATCAAAAACCCTCATTTCTAGTCCCCCCACTTTTTTTTGCTTTACTGGTTCAGTATTTTTAAGGTTTTTTTTCTTCCAAAGGATTATATATAAGGCAATAAGTGACTTGCATCAACTTCACCAACAAGTACGAAAACCAATAGGCGCGAACGTCATTTATAGGGGACCATCTTAAAATGCAGCTGTGTTAAGACAGATACTTATAAACTTTCCAGTTTCAGTTTCAGTTTATTTATTCACTCAGCACAAAGTACATGTGACATGAGGTATAAACAATAAATAATAAATATATGTTGACCAAGCTGTGTGTTTTACATAGACAATGAATTTCTTCAAAAGAAAAAAATAATAATAATACAATGTACTATTACAGAGAGAAGAAAACAGGTATTTTATGAAATATGTTATGAACATAGTTAGTTGCCAGGTGGGTTTTTAAAGTGTTTCATTAAAATATTGATGAATTTACAAAGTTTTGATAAAATAGCCTCATCATTCTCATTCATTAACGACTTAAAAGAAATACAATTTATATTTTTTAGATATTTTTCTGGAATAAGTTTCTTTCTAGTTTGGTTAAAATATGTGCATTTAAATAAATAGTGAAATTCGTCCCCTATTTCTCTAGAATTACAAATATTACATATTCGCTCATTTTGAGGTATATCGGTCCATCTAAGTTTTTCTATAGGAAAATGATGATTACACATTCTAAATTTAATAAAGCAATTCAGGTAATATGGTGGGAGTAAATCCAAGTAATTTTCAAGTTTGTGTTCTGTTTTGTATATACGGTAGTTAATACATTTTGAACAGTCAAATATGCTGCTATGCCAGTTTTGCATAAATTGATCTTTTAAGCATTCTTCTATTTTGCTCAGTAGTTTCCGAAATAACGCGCTCTAGAGTTAACTAGAGCGCACCCACCCGTCATGAGCTAGGGTACCGGACAAATCGGTGGGGCATGAGGAAATCTTATATGACAACAATAACTCTCCCTAATCTAATGATTTTAGCTAACGTGAGTTTAATTGAAGAAAAGAACAGGGCAGATGCATGATTAGAGTAATTCTTTAAATTTAATTATACTTAAGAGAGAGAAAGAGAGGGGAGGTGGGTGGGGAAGAAAGAGGTAGATAACTGGTCCGATATGACTAAATGCGGCATGAGAAAACATATGATGTGTAATTGTTTATGTCAAAAGCAACAGAACGAATGACTGAGTAAACAAAATAACCATTAACTTTTTACAGTTTTATTTCCCAGAAGTTGTAATGATACCTTTTGCTTTAAATGCAATATATCTAACTTAAAACTGCAAAGTTGACTAATACAACCAGTGGAACTTTTTTCAACGCGAAAGTATGGATAAAAGGCGGTAATGTGATTGTAAGTAGAAATTATAGTGTCTGACTTTTGACTTTAGAGGCTTTCCCTTCTCAAAAGGAAAAAAAAAAACATACACCTAGCTCAGGTTACTTAACGCTTTGCTACTGAACTATTCTTATCAAGGGAATAACTAATGGGAAGATTATAAAATTCAGGGACTTGTACTTTAATCCTGTGCCCCCCCCCCCCCCCCCCCCCCCCCCGCCCACACACACACCAAAAAAGATTATCTGAACTGATTTGTTTTGTTATCATTGTTCTTGTTGTTGATTATGATGATGATGACGTTTGTTTTGAAATTAACATTAACACAGCCTTAGTAGCTAACTGTCTGGAAATTCCATGCATCTAGCAGACCCTAACAATTAACTCTTCAAATGATTGAAAAAAAGGAATTGCTTGTTATAAAAATGTCCCCTTATTGATCTATGTATTAGTTATTTACATGGACGTTTTAGAACACACATTGATATCTCTGAACCAAACGGTCTACAGCTGAGGTTATTTAGCAATGCATAGAGGAAATATTTAGACCAACTGTTTGCAAATTATGTATGCATATTCTGAAATGGCTTTGCTTTATTTCAGTCGTGTTTCAAAAACATGCAAGGCGTCGATGATGCTTTACGTCAAAATTAGTCCCGTAAGTCTCTGGTTAAGGGAAGAAGCAAGTACCACATAGCAGCGAAACGGATATCATATCATTTCCCGAAATGACAGAGAATCACGCCAACAACAACAATAGTCCTTCGGTCCGATTATTTGACGCTTGCGTCAAAAGATTCTTGTATTGTGCTTGTAATTTGCTGCTGAAAAAGTACAGGATCTAAACTAATAGATACGCTACTCAGCGAAATTTTGTAATCCTCGGAGTTGCGCCAGAACGAGAGTTTATAGTAACTTTAAGTGATAGCAAAATAACGATCGGTAGAACGATTCAATTATTTTATATTATTGATCATAATAATTCTTTAATTTACTTGATGTTGTCCGATACCTGATTGTTTGTGATAGAACATACAGGTAGGTGAAATGCAAACAAGAAATTTTTATCACACACACACACACACACACACACACCATTGATTACTCAAGGGTCTCATTATACAGAGACCCTGATTACTCAAAATATAGCTTTTGATGTTATGTTATACTATTGGGAAATCAAGATGCCATTCTCAAAGATTGTGCATTTGTAATTATTTCTCAAACACAAATAAAACAACTACTGAATGGTGACTGAATTTCTGTGATACTTTGTATACATAGTTTTGTTTAGTAATGGGCCACATCATACACAAAAAACAGCCATTATCTTAGTAAGTATATATATATATCCAGTAATGTCGTAATTTTATGAGGTGTCGAGAAGATCAAGTACTTTAGAAAGGCTGGGTAAAACTGCATTGATCTTTTCTCCAACACAATGCGATGCAGATATGTCCTTCAATGTTCGAAGGAGTTAGGACTCCCTATCTCGCCTACTCCAACTCCCAACTTCGCCTACGACGAAACCCATGCTGCTGGTTCTATGTTATGGTCTCAGAACGATTTGTAATTTTCCGGTTACATTTGTCCCCCTTCTTGCAGACAAGAGTAACATATAATGTCTTCCATTCATAAGGAATGTGATATTGAGCATGTTTTGTCTGGAAAATGAGGGTAAGTGCTAGAGCAATGATTTTGAGAACAACAATTTTGTCAAGACACGTAGCTTTGCGTGGGTGAAGGGCTTGTTAGAGATTCGCTACATCGAATGGGATCACTTCCCGCTTATAGAACTCATTGTGGAGCAAATTGTCATTACTGATGATAAAGCCGGGGTCTGCTTTCTATAAGAGTAACCAGACTTCACTCTTTTTTTTCTTTGGAGCTCATAACTTATATGCGAAACGAATGACCATGATTGAGATAGGACCTTTTCAGTACGGCAGATGTTTTAGTAAAAGAAGTATGTTACAGCGAACGAATAGCTAGTATGGGATGGTCTCGTTCTTGTTCAATACTGCAATACTGGAGGATAGTTCAATGTAATACTAACGTGGAAACAGCCATGTATAAAATGTATAACTTCACGAGACTTCACTTCAGAATGTTGGAAAAAATACATCTGCAGCCAGCTGTCCTGTGTTTAGTTACCGTGAACAGTCGCTAACGTGAGCGATTGCACCCCTGTTACCATAGCATATATATTGAAAACAAGGAACAAACTTGCAACCGTTTGATTATCGGTTGCGCATCACTACGTGACTTTAATTGTACATATCATGGGGATTGACTGCTGTGGAGAGTTTGCTATTTGCTGACGTGAGCTACTGTAATTTAAGCGATTACTGATTATAACTCTGACTCTCATTTCAAGCTGGACATTTATTAATGCGAAACACGTTCATGGCTTACTAACAGATTCTGTCCATTATTAGTCTCTTCTTATTTTGAGTCTTGAAGACTACACTTGGGCTAATCATGCCAAGAAAAAAAATCATTATCTCGTTCTTACAACATATTATCTTGAAATAATGAGATACATATCTCTTAATAACGAGATATTGACACATAAAAACGAGTCAAATATTTTGAATGAATAATTTACGAGATACTTATATTATGATTACAAAATAATATGACCATATTTCTATTGCTATCTACATAAAAAATAGCAATTATTTCCCTCATGTATTTAAGCTCGATTTCGAAACATGTTTTTATAGCTGATAGTATCCTTCTCGAGGGTTTCTGGGTTGGATCAGTACTTTGCGCCTGGGATAATCATGAAAACATCCACAGTCAGGTACGTTATCAACGGACCACATGACCTCCTTATTAGCACAATAAATGTTCAATTCTTGATGTTAGCCCCTTTTTAACAAAATAAAGTTTTGTGGTGTATTGGGACTTTGTACTTGTATTCACGTTAAAATGAAGCGTTGTAATGGTCCTGCACTATATTGGACTATGGTTGCATTGGTGTCACATTAAGATGGAGGGCATTATTGGAATGGATCTGTCTGCATTGTACATGTATACCATTCTGTTGCAATTGTTGTTTATTGGCTTATTAAGTCAACATTTGAATATTTAAGTCTATCAAATTACTCAGATATGAATCAATATATTCTACAAAGATGAACAATTCAAATTCTAAGATTTGAATTATTTTTCTCATTCTGTTGTTCTTAACGCACTGATTTCTCCAGCGATTATTGTATTAATTTGATAACTAATAAAAGAATGTATAAAATGTTTATTAATACTTGTATTAGTGTCAAGATAAGTCTGAGACTATTTTGAACATTTTATTTGTTAATATAATGTATTGGTGTACATACATGTATATCAGATACGTAAGTATAATTAGTATCTCGAGATCTTTTCTCGTTGTAATCAGATACTATCTCGTAATAATGATAAATAATAGATGTTTTATTATCTTAAACTGTATACAGTTCATCATCATTACAATAACAACAAAAAAATGCAGATATATTAATTCACATGACAGATAAGTATAACATAATCATCGCAACATAAATAACACACGCCTTGAAACATTCCGAATTCTAAGACAGTTTCAACAAAAAGAAAATCCAATAAGAGGATGAAAAAATTAAATGAGTTTTTTTTCCAATTTAAAAAAAATTTTTATCGCAAAAGATACATATTCTTAGGTTTCTTTCTAATCTTTCTCTAGCATATCTTCCCGTTTCCACTCTTAAAAAGTGTGCTGAAATCCTGAGTTTTGTTAAAAATGATCTATTTTGCCTTGTAAGAAAAATCAGATAATCTTCCATTCCAAAGTGTAATTTTAGATTTTTGTATAATATCAGTTTACAATTATTTTGAATACTTCTAGTCCATTTTTGGATAAAATTATCTGTAACTCTCCGCTTAAAGTCGGATAAAAAAGTACCTTGATTTACAATAGTATTTGGTTGATCCCATGCGTACATCAAACCATATTCATATAACAATTCCTTAACATTACTAGCCCAATTTTTACTACCTTTATTGCAGTCTTCAATAACCTTTTGATATATGTTTTTGATAATGATATTTTCTGAGCTCTGTACCTTTAACCAATATTTAACAACATTTACATATCTGTTAACATATAAAGGAAACCTACCCAATTCCCCATATATTGCATCGTTACAGGAATTCTTTCGCACACCTAAGATATATTTACAAAACTTTAAATGTATGTTTTCAAGTAATTTTGACTTAGTATATCCCCACACTTGAGAACAATAATTTAGAATGGAGCCGACAAAAGCATCAAATAATTGTAAACATGTTTTAACATTCGGTTCATACTTTCTGATATTAACCAAAAGAATTTTTTTAATTTTTAAACAAATGACCCCTGTAATTAAAAACTGTACCTAAGTAATTAAAATCGTTCACAACTTCAATGTTATTATTCTTGTACAACCATTTTTCATTTTCTCTTAAGTTAGCGCGTTTTCTAAAGACCATAATTTTTGTTTTATCAACGTTAACTTCCAAACCCCATTTATCGCAATACTCAGATAAATTATTTAAATTATACTGTAAATCTTCTACTGAATTGCCAAAAACTACCATATCATCTGCAAAACATAACAAGAGAATAGTCATATCGTATATTGAAAGACCGCTATTTATTCTATTTTGTAAAAATAATTCAATATCTTCTATAAAAAGTTCGAATAAAATCGGAGAAATAGTCTCTCCTTGTCTCAAGCCAACTGATATATCGAAAAAATCTGAAAATGAGTTACAATGTTTAACGCAAGTCTTAACCGTGTCATACATCGAACGTATTATTTAAGGTAATGTCTATTAAGTTTTTTAATAAAAACACAGCATCGACAGTGGAACAACCTTTTTTAAAACCAAATTGCGCATCTGTTATTACATTTTCATTTTCACAAAATTTTACTATTCTAGCATTTAAAACACTTGTAAATAATTTACCCAAATTACTCAAAAGTGTAATACCCCTATAATTTGAAACATTGTTCGTATCACCTTTTTTATGTATTGGAATAATATATCCATATGACCATTTTTCAGGAAAATAGCCATTGCTAAAAACAACATTAAATAAGTCTGTTATATGCCCAGCTAAGATGTCTACGGACTCAATAAAATATTCATTTAATAAAAAATCAGAGGGTGCACATGTTTTGTTTCTTTTTAGTTTTTTGATAGCATTTATTACTTCTTCAACAGTAATTTTCTTATCAAGAAAAAAAACATATCGAAGAAATAATTGTGAAATTCATCTAAACTTATATTGCTATGAGAGCCACGTTGACCTGAAGAAAAATGTTTCCAAAAATCCCTCGGCTTTGCATGTTTTAACATCTCTAAGTCTTTAGATTTCTTAAGTTTATATAACCTCTTCCTTTTTCTAGTGAGCGTCTTGTATCTTCGTTTCGCATCACATAAGTTCCACCGATTTTCTTGTGATTTAACGTTATTGAACTGAAGTAAAGCCGATTTATAATTTTCCTTAGCTTCATAACAATCTCTATCGAACCACTTTTTTGAATCACAACATTTATAGAGATGGCAGTTATTATTAATGCTAAAATCTTTTTTGAATAAAGGCTCAGCTATATCATATATCTGAGACGAAAAATCTTCTATAATATCATCATATCTCTATTTTGGGAATATTCCCGTCTAATAATTCTATTAAAGTTTGGCAACGAGGCAATTAATTTGGATCTAAATACGTCTCTAAACTCATTGTTCCATCTGACAGTACTACCCGTGTTTGGTATTTCTGGCGCACACCTAACCTTACTACACAGTACAAACGAAAGCGGTGCGTGATCACTAAACACATTAAAATCTTGTATCATGAAATTATCAACTCTACAAAAATCACGCTCGTGTAGCAATAAATAATCGATAACCGTGCAACTACCTCTACTCAAGTATGTGTATTTACCGACGCCAAAATCAGAGCCTAACCTGCCGTTAGCTACCCGCAATGACGTAGCCTTACATAAGTCTAACAATTCGTTCCCACGTGAATTACATACACAGTCTTGGGAGTATCGTTTAATGGGGGTATCAGTTATGTAATCATAATCATCAATGTCGCTTATAACATTATCATAGAGAATATAATCAGGTTTATCAGAAGATCTGGCATTGCAATCGCCAGTTAACAGTACAGTTCCATATTGTTCAAAATAAAAAACATCATTTTGTAAAATATCAAATAAATCAACATCATAGACATTAGCTGCAGGCGAGTCATCAGTCCATAAATACATAGCACATAAATAAATATCGGTATCTAGACTAAGAAAATGTTTATCTAATTTTAGCCAAATCAATGTGTCAAAAATTTTTCTAACTACTGTAATTCCATGCTTAAGATCTTCTTTACAATAAACTATTATACCGCCACTATTTCTTTTTGCTCTTTTATGTCTAAATTTACGAGGAAAATGCCAACAGTGAAAACCAGGTAAAATAATATCGCTATCAGTTCCAGTCCATGTTTCAGTAAGAATAATTATATCATTATCTGCCAGTATTTGAAGAAAATTATGATTCTCAAGCTTGTCCCTACTTAAACCATTACAGTTCCATGTAAACACTTTCAACCCATCCTCAGCGTGACACGTGATCTGGTTATTAGGAGATAAATCGTTATGATTATCATTTAACTTACTCCTGATTGGCACTAGGCGGCTTTCATATGAATCTGAATTCTCAATTATGTAAAATGTCCATTCATTATTCTCGCAGATGAAGATGGTACTTAATTACATACTTTTACTCAAACTATGCGCATTTGTTTCCATGGGGATTTGAATATAATACACAAATATTAGCCTGAGATCATACTTAAGTAAATTCGAGAACACAGAGCCCACATTTTGTAAAAACTTGTAAATACCAGTTTTCAATGTCACTATTAATGACGACTTTATCGTTATAGGTGAAATACTATTCAATAACTTTGTGTGTTTGTTTGATGGGTTTAACGTCCCAACAACAATAATTCAGTCATTTAGAGAATATGTCTACTTGATACAAATATATATCTACCACACTGCAGTATCACACCTTAGGCATGTGGCATGATACCACACCCAGTCACATTAGCCTGACACCGGACCAACCAGTCATGCAATTACCCTTATATAGCGTCAAGCAAGGGATATATACCAATACCATTCTTTGCGATTTGGTATGACGCGAACGGGGATTGAACACACGACCGCCCGCTCCAGAGGCGGACGCTCTAACCACTCGAACGCGGGTACGGCGTTCCTTATTATTGAACGTTTGTTGCTTGATCTGCTGTAAGCAGAGGTGAAACATAAGTATTACTTTTCCGTTATCGGCCTGTCCGTCCGTTCGTCTGTCTGGCCGTCACACTTTTTCCGTCACGCTAAAGAAAACTCTTGTTTTGAAATGAAATTGCGAAAGACTGAATATTTGTGCTGTGTAAGATCTAACCACAGTTGCTTTCAAGCGACAAGAGATAAAACCTCTGCGCGGCATATATAAATGTACCCTAAAAGTTGTAATGGTGTTAACCAAAAGTCGGAATACCGGTATTTTATATAGTTGGTAATAATATTAATAAATTGTAAACACAAATATAATTGGCGATTTATTTGTTTGTCAAGGTTATAGTTTACACCCAGAGATTAACATTTTACCAAAACCTCTATTCATATTTGATAAAGTATGATATATTGTTGTCTTGACCTTTGACCTGGTGCACCTAAATAAATAAATCAGGAATATAAACTATGCACACAATCACATGCATGTACATTATGATATAAATGATTGTACATAGCAATTCTAATCAAAACTACAGTGGACTTTAATAATTCTGTCACAGTTGAATAATATCCACATGCATAAACTTATCTAAATAAATGAAAAAAAATCTGTCTTGCTATTATTGAAAATAGGACATTTATTAAATACTCGAAATTTCAGAAACTATTTTATGAATTACTACTAAATGCAGTTTTGTATCATAGGAAATTTATATTATTTGCTTCTTTATATTCGGGGGAGGGTGTAAACTTAAAACCGGTTTCTCATTCATAAAATAACATACAATCCAGGGGTTGAGAAAAATTTTTTATCACACTAACAAGAGAGAGAGAGAGAGCACAGATGAGAAAAATCAGAACACTAGTAAAGGAGACAATTTGTTTGCACACAATGGTTAATTTTGCCGAAATAGCGCTGGACTGTATATTTAAGTTCGATCCTGAGAAGGAGCGTGAGCACTGGCTCAGCTCAGGAAAATTCAGTCGTATAACCGGACATCTGTCGATAATTATCTTTTATTGTTTACTTTTCATGTCCCTTTTGAGAAACTGATCCAATGAGTATACATCGATGGAATATATTACTAAACTTATCGCTTATTGACGTCACTCTTATTTCTCCTTACTTAATTCTACAGAGTTCAAGTTGTTATTGTTATGAACGATGTCAACGTCATACAAACAACGTCAAAAGATGACGCTACGTTTGGCACCTTTTCTGGGACATCAAATGACTTTTGCCGAATTATTGAATAAGAGTGAATTTAATTGTTTATTGTATTATTTCCCTCTAAAAATCTACATATTTATTAATAAATGGCAACTGATTACAGTTATTAAAATGACTCCTACGAAATACAAAAATATTAAAACATAATTAATTTGCAAATATGATAACACTTGCCAAAAAAAAAACAAAAAAAAACAAAAAACACACAACTCTAGATGACTCTTACATTCTCTTTGTGTCGTGTAATCAGGGGGGAAAGGTCAAATACACTATTACATGAACATACATGAACACGATTGCATAATGACACCAGTGACACCAAGTATAAGCTGTCTACCAGTACAAATACCAGACACGAATGACAGGTTATGATGCAAGAGAGAAGAGAGTGAGAGTATATAAGCTAAACAGAACAGAGAGAGAGCAGTCTAGTCTGGGCTAGTTAGCCATGTACGCCATTTGTAAAGACTAGGTTAACTATTAACCTGTTGATGGTATATATAATAAAGTTACTAGTTGGCTAAACCTATCTTCGTTATACTTAAGTCCCAGGACTCACAGTGTTACACTACACAAGGACTATCTTTGTTGATGGTATATATAATAAAGTTACTAGTTGGCTAAACCTATCTTCGTTATACTTAAGTCCCAGGACTCACAGTGTTACACTACATTTGCAGAATGTAAGACGAAGCGTACGCTTGCAAATGCGTACCAAGACGAATCATACTAGTTTATAGGACCAAGCCTACCACCAACAGGTCAAGTAGGGATTAGTGTCCCAAAGGAATACTCGGCCTTACGTATCTAAAAAAACTATAAATATTCTATCGAGACACTATGGTAAAATTTGTAGCGCTTTAAATGACTTTTCAAATAATATTTAGTTTTTGAAGATCAGGGTTGAATCAATTGAGTTATAGCAGAAAAAAAGAAAATGTTGTTACCCCAAGTGCATCTAACTGCTTATATCTCGAAAATTATTATTTTTTGTAAATTAGAATGACATAATTTGTTGATCTATCCCTGGCCATTCTATTGGCGTTGAGATTTTAAAGATTGACGTAGGATACCTTAGGTTATAGGGAGAAAACGAAACGACATGAACTTATTTTTGCCGTTTTCTTTGTGAATCATACACATATTACCGATCTATCAATTGATAGCTATGTAACTCAATCGTTCCGTATCGACGTTGTGTAAGGATTCGAAAATGTTAATAGCATAGTTATGACATTTATACATAAAAAGAAATGCTGTTGAAGCATTGAAGCAAGTTATTTTGGGGAGAATTATATAACGCCTCATTTTGTATTGTGTTGTACCTTTCCACTTAACAGCATATTTATCCTTGACATATATGACCCTTTTCTTGTATTACTTCACAAACGAAATCATTCATGGCCCATAGGATCGAGATATACGTGCATTTTTTTCTATGAAACTTGCAAACAACCACGATTACGCGTAATTGATACACAGCGAGGGTACAGTGCATTGTCAGTGTATTATAGTGTAAGTACTGTTGTAATCTCCTGCTGGGGTGGCAAATACAAATACATTACAATTTAAAAATTAAAATGAACATAATTACGACAAGAATCAAAATTACAGAATGTGTTTGTACCAACGAATGTCAGTATGACATGCACTGATATATAATCATTATTCGAATAAATGCGGTAAGGACACATACCAACGAGTGTCAGTATGACATGCACTGACATATAAATTAAATTAAATGACTAAAAAGTAAAATTGGAAGTGTCATGTATTCTAAAGTGAACTGATGGTAAAACTAGGATTAATTTTTACCTGAATTATTAAATAATTGGGTAAGATTGGTTGCTTAATGTAACCACAAGATTTTTTTACAGATGAACTATTACATAGACTTTTTTATCAATACTATAATGACTTTAATATTCATTAATCCATTAAGACGTGACCCTAAGATATACAATTTGAACTGCACTGGAAATGACCATGAACATGAAATCAAATTGTAGGAGTTATATTAAATCTACAATTCCTTAATATTCAACATAATGCTAATTGGACAATCTGCGGACCCAGCATGATGCCCATCAAACGAGCATGATGCTCAGTGAATAATTTGCCGATCAAGCATGATGCTCATCTAACGAGCATGATGCTCATGTTTTTAAGCATGATGCTCATTGGACAAACTGCCGACCCAGCATGATGCTCATTTAACAAGCATGATGCTCATGTTTTTTATTTGAACTGCACTGGAAATGTACATGAACATGAAATCAAATTGAATGTATGAGTACGATTAGGGTCTTTATTGCCGACCCAGCATCATGCTCAGATGCTTAAAGTCATGAGCATCATGCTGGGTCGAAAGATTGTTCAATGAGCATGGTGCTTAAAGACATGAGCATCAGGCAGATTGTTCAATGAGCATCATGCTTAAAGTCATGTGCATCATGCTGGGCCGGCAGATTGTTAAATGAGCACCATCCTTAAAGTCATGTGCATCATGCTGGGTCGGCAGATTGTTCAATGAGCATCATGCTTAAAGTCATGTGCATCATGCTGGGTCGGCAGATTGTTCAATGAGCATGATGCTTAAAGACATGTGCATCATGCTGGGTCGGCAGATTGTTCACTGAGCATCATGCTTAAAGTCATGTTCATCATGCTTTGTCGGCAGATTGTTCACTGAGCATGATGCTTAAAGTCATGATCATCATGCTGGGTCGGCAGATTGTTTACTGAGAATGATGCTTAAAGACATGAGCATCATGCTGGGTCGGCAGATTGTTAACTGAGCATGATGCTTAAAGACATGAGCATCATGCTGGGTCGGCAGATTGTTCACTGAGCATGATGCTTAAAGTCATGAGCATCATGCTGGGTCGGCAGATTGTTCACTGAGAATGATGCTTAAAGACATGAGCATCATGCTGGGTCGGCAGATTGTTCACTGAGCATGATGCTTAAAGACATGATTATCATGCTGGGTCGGCAGATTGTTCAGTGAGCATGATGCTTAAAGTCATGTGCATCATGCTGGGTCGGCAGATTGTTCAATGAGCAACATGCTTAAAAACATAAGCATCATGCTCTTTAGGTAAGCATCATGCTGGGTCGGCAAATTTCCCATTGGCATCAAGCTTTAAAATATGAGCATCATGCTCGTTAGATGAGCATCATGCTGGGTCGGCAGAATGTCTATTTAGATCAGGCTTAAAAATTGAGCATCATGCTGCTTTTTATGCGGATGGTCCAAATATAGAGTGTTGTAGGTATCAAAAAGAAACCCCGTGAACATGACTAAACAGTGAAAGGAAAATTTCTCTGTACCAATCAAATAACTCTTTTCAAACAAACCCTCACATTTGGCGCCTTTCGTACAGTTGCGCAAATATGAATAGAGAAAGACGTATTGAATTATTACATATTTGCTTGGCCATGTATCTCAACGGCAGTGTGAAAAATCTTTTCTTTTTGAAAAGGTCTTAATTCAGTGTAACCTTACCAGTTTCTAGCATTTGAAAAGCTATTATTGATGTGCTTTTCGTGACAGCAAAGAAATGCTCACGAACTCTGAAGGGTGTCCCGAATGTTAGGAAATCCTGTACATCAGACAAAAGAATCATTCGGGCGTATGTGCGAGGCACAATCTTCCGCTTCGAATGCACTAGATCTATAAAAGGAGCATAAGCAGTTTTCTTCTCCGAGTCGAGGCAAAATATGCTACTTGTGAAAGCTTAATATGACAAAACATACTACATAGTATGGCTACACTGTTAATTTTTACTTAAATTTTAATATTTTTGGCTAAATAAAGATAATAATGTAATGGTCTGAAAAAAACATAGTGAAGAAAAAAGTTAACTTGCACACTCTGTATGGATGAATACTGAGGGACACGTAAATGAATCATATCGGGAAAACAATTATTTTGGGTGGTCACAATACTGTGCAGACACGTGTAATTCATAAACCGAGTATCCGCTATTACTGTTCGATAATCTTGATAACTGCATGGTTTTTCTACAGTTAACGCATGGGCGTGGAAACACCGCCCCCTGAAAAGTGTGGTATCTAATCTAAGCATGGGTACTTTTCTACAGAAAACTACCTAGGCCGTGTTAAAAGAAAGTATAAGAAACTTTCGCGTTTTATGCGCCCAGGCATATTCGCGGAGTAATACTGTCGCGGATTTGAGCAGACCGCGAATCCCGCGAAAGAAAACAAGCCAGGAACAAAATGTATTCATTGAATAGCATGACACGGCATCCTTATACACTTAACAGTTGTTTTTCTGGACAGCGGTCATTGTATATGTGTGAACAGTTTTTAGTTAATAGTTTGAGTAGGTTTTTAGAAATTACTTGTATACTAGTATTAATGGTTATTTTGGGAAAGATGTCCATCGTAATTATTACGCAACAAAAATCAAACAAAAATGAGGAAATACATTTACACATACCTAACTCCGCCTCGGGAGCGGGAGGCCGTGGGTTCGATCCTTGGCCGCGACATACCAAAGTCGTTAAAAATGGTACTGTTATAGCTCCCTTGCTTGGCGTTCAGCATATAAGGGTAGTTGCAGGACTGGTTAGCCAGGTGTCAGGATAATTTGACTGGGTGTGGTATCATGCCACATGTCTACGGCGTGATACTGTAGTGTGGTAGCACTATATCTGTCTCAAGTAGACGTCGTCTCCAAATGACTGAAATACTGTCGGTGGGACAAACAACCCAACAAACAAACATAACACAACATAAGCTTTATTCAGCAATAAATATACGTCATAAAATTATAGCCGAATAAAGACAATAATAATTTGTGGTGGCATGTACTAGAATGTGTACCGACACCTTTTGTCAGGTATTGAATTATTCCACATTAGATCTAAGCTTTCAAAAAAAAGAAAAAAAAAAAAGAAAAGAAAGCCGACCCACCGACCGACCGATAGACCCATTTTTCCCAGCCCGTAACCAGAAACAAGACTATTTTTTACACCTTATTTACAGAATGACCGGACGGATGACGTCCAGTTGGTACCACATACTGATGAGTTGTGTAAATGTGTATATGTGTGTATTGTAATGTTGTTTTGCTTTTTTTTTTATCTTGTACATGTATTGTTACCATGTCATTGTTCTTTGTATTCATATAATATAAATTGCCAATTGGATCTAGAGAACCTGCAGTGCATATAAGATTTGAAGGAACATTAGAATTTAGCATTGAACATATGCTTATGATACTATGATATGAATTATGTAAGTTCAGCAGTGAAATCACGTAAGTCTCAGACATTGTATTTTGTCTATTTCCGGTTGGAAATCGTCATTCTTGTGGTATCCTGAAATATTTGTTATACAGAAATCAGAATAACACGAAACGAACTTACTTATGTAATATTAAATCTATCAAACGACTATAGTTGACTTTTTTAATATGTACTGAGATGAACCCCGGCAGCGGGTAACAATAATGCTCTACCATAATTGGTAAAATAAAAGTTGATCCCTTGATAAATGAGACCCCTATATACTCTCAATATTAATTTTTAAATTCTTCTTCTATCAAACAAAAAATTCAGAATTTAGTTTCATTGGTCATAAAAGTTGATTCCTTGAAAAATGAGGTCTGCAAATTGTTGGCTAGTTTTCTTTAGAATTTGAATCTGACTGTTGCTGAAGGTAACACGGTTGAATAAAGTGACCCGAATTGTTTTGATTAGGTTGATGGTACCATGGTGAGCGTTCTGGCGCCCCCATGGCCCTCTTGTTTCATTGTCAAATATATTAAAGGCAAGGTGAGAAGCAGGAGTATAAGTTATCTTAAGTGATAGTTCTAGTTATCGCCAGTCCTTGACCAAGCGTTTGGCGCACGTTTGCAAAACAAAAATCTCACATTACTGGAATGATTAATACTTGTAAGGGTTTAGTCAAGTTTTAATATCCATGTATTGTTATTTATAGACATTACCTTGACATGGCGTTAACTTATGCAAACGCTTGCAAAACAGAAATCTCATATTACAGAATGATAAATACTTATACTCTTCAATGTGTCTCACTGCTTAAATAACTGCCTATAAGAGGTTGAAATATTTAGGAATTGTAAGGTTAAAACCCAAAAAAATTACAATGTATATATCTTAGGATAACATCTTAATGAATTATGGATTAATGAATATAACACTCATGATAGTACATTACACAGTAATTACCCAATCTTACAATAAAACAAGTCTTTGGTAATAGTTCATCCGTAAAAAATTCTCTGGGACAATGATTATATATCAGTGGATATTCTTGGGTACTAACCCGTTCTGTCTTTTTGATTGTTGGTCCTTGTTTGCCGCAATTGTGTTCATTTTAATCTTTTATCGGAATGTATTTGTTCCCACCCCAGAGACCCCCCCCCCCCTCGAGATTACAACACTGATTACATTGTAATACATTGACAACGCACTGTACCCTCGCTGTGTATCAATTACGCGTAATCGTGGTTGTTTGCAGGTTTCATTGGAAAAAAATGCACGTATATCTTGATCCTATAGGCCATGAATGATTTCATTTGTTCAATGCAAGAAAAGGGTCATATATGTCAAGGATAAATATGCTGTTAAGTGGAAATGTACATCGCAATACAAAATGAGGCGTTATATAATTCTCCCCAAAATAACTTGCTTCAATACTTCAACATCATTTCTTTTATGTATAAATGTCATTATTATGTTATTAACAGTTTCGAATCCTTACACAACGTCGATACGGGACGACTGAGTTACATAGCTATCAATTGATAGCTCCGTTATATGTGTATAATGATTCACAAACATTTCACTCGCTTTACGGTCAGTCAATCCTCGAGAAAACGGCAAAAATAAGTTCATGTCGTTTCGTTTTCTCCCTATATCCTACGTCAATCTTTAAAATCTCAAAAGAATGGAATAGAATGGCAAGGGATAGATCAACAAATTATGTCATATTCTAATTTACAAAAAAAAAAAAAAAAAAAAAAAAATTCGAGATATAACCAGTTCAATGCACTTGGGGTAAAAATATTTCGTTTTTCTGCCATAACTCAATTGATTCAACCACGATCTTCAAAAACTAAATATCATTTGAAAAGTTATTCAAAGCGCCACAAATTATACCATAGTGTCTCGATCAATCTGACTAAAGTCATCTTCTATATACACTAATCCCTACCTGACCTGTTGGTGGTAGTCTTGGTGCTATAAACTGGTATGATTCGTCTTGGAACGCATTTGCAAGCTTACGCTTCGTCTTACATTCTGCACAGAGAATGTTGGAGTCGCCTAGAGCTTTTTTTTTTTTTTTTTTGGCAAGTGCTATCATATTTGTAAATTAATGTTTTTATATCTTTGCATTTCGAAGGAGTCATTTTAAGAACTGTAATCAGTTGTCATTTATTAATAAATATGTAGATTTTCTAGAGGGAAATAATACAATAAACAATTAAATCACTCTTATTCAATACTTCGGCTAAAGTCAATTGACGTCCCAGAAAAGGTGCCAAACGTAGCGTCATCTTTTGACGTTGTTTTGTATGACGTTGACATCGTTCATAACAATAACAATATGGCGGCTATGCAAACGTCTATTATGTAGAACTTGATAAAAATTCAAAATATTGAATAAGAGAGAATTAAATTGTTATTTGCCATTTATATACAATTGTCTTGCACTTCTTATTTGCTAGAAAGCAGAAAGCATTTAGCACTATACACTTATTAAAGAAAATGTGACAATCTTATCTGCATGCAAACCCTATTGGGTTTGTACCGTTTTTCATTAGGCCTTACCATTTCTTGATTTTTTGTGTGAAATTAGCACAGCGATGTAACTTGATAATAAAGTTTCATGATACGTAGTGTAAGATCTTATTTTCCCCAGATCATTTTTGATGGCAATTGGAAAAATAAGATAATATCCTTCACATTTTCGAATGTAACACATGGGATTGACCGAAAATGGGGAACACATATTTTTCACAGATTATGTCGAAACTGAAAGATACAACATCAATAATAATGTTGTAGTTGTATGCAATGGCGGATCAAGATATTGTAGAAAACTGTAGTTTAATGGGCACGTTAATATGTTAGTGAATTGGAACAACAACGACAATAACCTTAACATTCAGCAACTATCTATAAAGCAACCAACTGGAAAGAAAAAAAACAAGACGATTATCACAACTTCGCTCACAGCATCCATTCTTACAACGTACAGGAATATAACCAGCATTTAAAAGGCTTTCATTTTATTTTACTTTTTTTATTTATTTTTTTATTATTATTATTTTTTTTTTTTTTGCTAGTCATTATAAAATATGAACCACTGAGGTATGTACTAAGCCCCGTATAATAAACGAAAACATCGGCTTCTCTAATTGGCCAATCGATATCGCGCACTTTTAAGCTTGTTGCGCGATGTATGCTGGTTGTGCCGATTCTAAAATAGCGAGCATCATGCTCGTTGAGTTTTTAAGCACGATGCTGACTGGACAAACTGCCGACCCAGAATGATTCCATCTAACAAGCACGATGCTCAGTGAACAATCTGCCGACCCAGCATGATGCCATTAGACAATCTGCCGACCCAGCATGATGCTCAATGAACAATCTGTCGACCCAGCATGATGCTCATTGACCAATCTGCCAACCCAGCATGATGCTCAGTGAACAATCTGTCGACCCAGCATGATGCTCATCTAACAAGCATGATGCTGATGTTTTTAAGCATAATGCTCATTGGACAAACTGCCGACCCAGCATAATGCTCATCTAACGAGCATGATGCTTATGTTTTTAAGCATGATGCTCATTGGACAAACTGCCGACCCAGCATGATGCTCATCTAACGAGCATGATGCTCATGTTTATAAGCATGATGCTCATTGGACAAACTGCCGACCCAGCATGATGCTCATCTAACGAGCATGATGCTCATGTTTATAAGCATGATGCTCATTGAACAAACTGCCGACCCAGCATGATGCTCATCTAACGAGCATGATGCTCATTGACCAGTCTGCCGACCCTGCACCGTGCTCATTCCAGCGAGCATCATGCTCAAATGCTTTTGCGCGTATTTTATTATGTTTTAGCCCGATGCAGCATCATGCTCAACAAATTAAAATGCCGACCCAGCATGATGCTTATTGAACAATCTTCCGACAAAATAGCCAACGGCCGAATAAGAATGAAATGTGATACACATAAAAGAGCAACATTCAAGACATTTTTCTTCAAGACAAAGTTGGCTAACATCACTTCGTCGGAATTTACCTGACAGTGTTGTGACATGATGCTCTCTTAGATATTTTTTGTTAAATTAAAAAAAGAGTCAAATAACATCATTTTATGACAAATTAATCTTAATTAAAAACACTTGATCTTAGGGTTATACATTAGCAGTGAGCTAGGGTTTACCAGTATGAACCGGGTACAACCGTAACTGCAGGTTTGAGATATAGAGATAGATAGAGATAGATTTTATTTGGCAGATATGCATTGGCATGGACAATTTATAAAACAAGCACATATAAAATTATTACATGTTGATAAATTATATCCATGTCAAACACAACAACACCAAGGACGACAAAAAAAGAGTAAATAACTCTTATTTCCATTGTGGTCCTCATTTCCATTGTGGTCCTCATTGAGGATGTTTGTTTGTTTTGAGTAGAGTGGAATATACCTCACCGAAACAGAGCTGGGTCCAGGAGTGCAGGTTTTTTAAAAAAAAAATGAAGGCAGTGACATTGCAAGCGGCTTGCCACTTTGCCGGGGCTTTGCCCCGCCCTTGAATCCGCCACTACGAAAAGTAATTTAAGATATTATATCAATTAGAAGTGAGATATAGTCCATATCTACGAAAAACAAACACATTTATTTTTATTTCATGGAAACAACAACGGTGGTGCTCGAATAAATAGTTTTTCACGACTAATGAAACAGTCTTATAGATTTCGATCCACGAAAATGAATAACCATAAGGCTGTGTTACGTTCACAAACAAACAATTATGCAGGTTTGATGTTGTCTTCCTTTCTTTTTTTTTCTTTTTTTTTTGCTTCTCACTAAGAATGGAGCTCGATAAAACATAATGAAAACGTTTCGAGATTCCCCCCCCCCCCCATTTTCAAGTGCCCATACCGGGATTATAAAAAGATATTTTCGAATTCCCTTCGGGGTAACATGGAAACATTGATTCCAGGTTAGGGGGGGGGGACTTGAAATGGGGGTAGTTTGAATTCAATTACCCCCATCCGAGAATCTGAAAACGTTTTATATTCCCGGTTGTGTCATATTGAAAACGCACTGAGACCCCCACCACTCATTTTTTTTAAATGTCTTACCCAGGAAATTACGAACAGAACAAAGTACCCGAAATAAACTTGAAAACGTTTCCAAATCCCCATATCCAACATCATAAAAATGCAATAAACGAATATCAAGTATTAATAGAGACATCTGTATTCTAACGACACATTTAAATATAAGATATAAAATAAGATATAAACTTTTCCAAGGAAGGAATATAGGGGAATAGGGTTTTTAGACGTTTTCCCGCGTTGGGAGAGCTTCACCAGCCTTATCTATACCTCATATGAATTTAATAAAGCTAAAAATAATATCAGTAGAAATATAGATAATACATATAATATTTTTATCATAAATGACGTAAAAGGAGGTGGTCTTTTGAAAACTATTTTAAATTTCCAGGTCGCGGGAGGGCATTAAAACCATTTTTATTTTCCCTAAGAGGGAATTTTGAAAATGTTACTAAAATACGTTTTATCGTCGTACAACCGTAATTGCACCGTGGACCACCAAAATGTTTAAATATCCGGGAGTCATCGGGAGCCACCAGGAAAGATTACCTTTCTTTTGACATGAAAAAAAAAATCACCATTTCAAATTTTAATTATATTTGGATTTTTATTAGATATGATGCTCCTGTATATAAATGTATACCGTTATATAAAACATTGACCGTTAGGAGCTGTTTTCATGTGTCCGTAAATTCATCCATAACACCGTAAGTTAGGTTTAGTTTTAAATTAAAAGTGTATATCTTAGGATAAAAAGAATATTCTAAATGAAATACTAAATTAAAAATATACCTGATCAATGTAACGGTTCTATTGTAATCGTATCCGGTTTTGCATCCGGTTTAAAAACCCACTCTTACCTATTCAGAAAGGAAACATTAACCAATTTCTGGTACTATGATTCTGTAGTATGTTGTTCTTGGGTCTGTCTGCTTTGGGGCTTTCGCCCAAACAAATATCCCGACTCAGCGACCAAAATCAGAGAACACGGGGGAACATCAACAGGTACGACTGAACAATAATTTGTAATTGGTTACTTCTCCGAAAACAAGTAGTACTAGTAGCTGGTAACCTCTCAGAGGAAATGTTTGGCAACAAGAAGCCAGCTAGCAGCGAATTATATTTCTAATTTTCGAAAATGAATGTCATATCATAACTATGACATATTCTAATTAATAGACTTAAAGATTAGAATATACTGAATTCAACGTAAATTTGTAAGCCAGTTGAACATTTCAATATAACATATTATGATTTTGCCTAAAAGGTATTTATTTTTAATGAAAACTATGCATGGACATAGTACCCCCCCCCCTCCCCCCCCCGAATATGTCAATTATTACTTAATATCAAGAGCTCGCCTGCAACCGGTACCTTTTGAACAGACTCAATTTTCTGTTCAAAACTTTCATTGAAAAAGCAAGTAGCTTGGTGTTTAATTTCATGGAATTGAAAACTATGGATATATTCATAATCCTCATGCTATTCACATAAGAATATACAAAACTTCATTTAACAATTTCGAAAAGCTCGCCAGCTACGGGGACCTTTTGATTTGACTTTTTATGCTCAATATTTTCACCCCCCCCCCCCCCCCCCAAAAAAAAATGTAGCTGATTAACTATTTTCTTAAAATCATAATCATAAACTATGCATATATTCATAATTCACATGTTTGCTACATCAGAATATACAAATCTGCACTCAATATCTTCAAAGAACTCGCCAGGTACTGGTTATTTTTGATTTGACTATAAAATTTCTAAACAAAACTTTCACTGAAAAAAAAGTAGCTAAGTATTTTTTTTTTCGTACAGTGAAATTTATAAAAAGAAAAAAAATAAGTGAAGATTGGTATATTGTGGTGGAGAATTTCATAAGAATTAATTATAAAAACAGGCAAAGTTTATGATTTTATGAAAAGAAGGTACCCAGCTACTTGATTTTTTTCGGCGAAAATATGAGAATGAAAATTAATAGTCATATCAAAGGATACCAGTACCTGATCAGTTTTTTAATATATTAATTGCAGTTTGGTAGGGAATACCAGGATAATTATGTTCATTCTTTATGATTTCGTGAAAACTGGATACCAGTCTACTCGTTTAATGAATATTTTGAAGAAAAAAAATAGATTACTCTAAGTTAAAAAGGGGCATAACTCCGAAAATACAACTTTCAGAATAATGCCCCTTGTCATGATCATCAAGTCTTCAAGTTTCGTGTTGATAGTTTGTAGTTTAATACAAACTACAAACTATCAACACGAAACTTGAAGACTTGATGATCATGTTCGTGTTCGTGTTGATCATGTTCGTGTTGATGATACCTTTCATAGTTTTCAAGACATTCTACTTAATAAGCAATTTTGACCAAATTTCTAAGTTAAAAAGGGGCATAACTACAAAAATATAGCTATATTTATCAGAAGCCAGCTTTGCCGATCTATTTTTGTTACCGACTGCAAATGTGAATTTCATTGGTTTTTCTTTTAACTTAAACTGCATGTATCTTTTTTTTATTTTAAAGATCGGCGATTCTTGGCATTTCATAATCGTAAAACTATTCAATATTTCATACTTAAGTTAATCCCATATATTGTTGTTATTGATTGTTGTTGATATATGATCAAAAACAGAATTAGAAAATTTTAGTGTTAATCAAGCTTTATGAGCATCAGATGTTTCGATGATTTTAGGAAAGACTATAACAATTCTTTAACAATGTTTGGACACCAGACGAAGGAAGAAAACACTTCGGCTTTTCCTGATGATCATTCAGTGACGTGCAATATATCTTAGAATACTTATTAAACTCTATTTGTCTGTGCTTATTCAGGTGGAAAACTGGAATATTAAGATATTAAGATTACTGGGTTCTGTATGGATTATATGAATTGTATTCAAAGAGATGACAAGTAAGTAAGTATAGGTCTTCCTCCACCTGTAATTAGCTGGACGTCGCTATATGACTGAAATACTGACGAAGCGACGGTAAACTCAAATAGTCAAGTCACGTGAAATAAGTTTGTGTCATTGAAGGAAGTTTCATAGTAAACATTGATTTAGGGTGCGCCATAAATGTGTTTTGTAGTATATATAGATGATATGTTCATTGTAATTCCTTTCTCAAAATTAATAGGGAAAAAAGGGAGATGTTGAGTTAAGTATCAATAATGTATACCTATCCACTTAAAACAGTATTTGTATTTATAACCCAGTTATGTAAAAAATATTTTGGAATTAAATATGAAGATTGCAATAATAGCACACACATAATTAATGAAATATAAATAATGGGAAACAGTGCCATGCACAGAAGCACTTAAAGAGCAAAGTCCTCTGAGAACCGCATACCACTGAAAAATTAATTCAAAACAAATGTTTAGGACAGTTGTGTAGTAAAGTACTTTGAGTTCCGCCGATTATTTCAAATAGTTATGATATGCCGCGTGAAGTGTCTGAATTAGGGGGTGACGGATAGGGGTTGTTTTTTAGCAATACTAAAGAAACCGAAAAATCCAGTCTGGTGAGTTTTCTGAAACAAGAGGCTTGACATCCAGTCGCATTATTCTGACACCTGGACGACCAGTCCTGTATCCGGTGCTTGCCAAGCACAAGGAAGATATACGCTAGAACATTAGCCGACGACTTCGGATTACAGAGTGTGTATGTATATTTACTGATCTATGTTTCAGTTGACAATTGCGCTATGTCTGGGCGCTCTTTCCGAGGCACACATGCGACGCCCTAGATGCAATGACCTAAGTGTAAGTAGTAAGATTCATAAATCAAATTTTAACCGTCCCCGGCGACCAAGTGATTGGAGCGTGCACATGTGCACATAGTGAGCGGAACTTCGTGGGTTCGATCCCCGACCGCGACATATCAATGTCGTTAAAATCGCACTAGTAGGTCAGCATATATACAGAGTATTTCCAGAACAAGTTGGCCCAGTGTCAGAATAATGTGACTGGGCGTGGTATCATGACACATGTCTACGGCATGATACTGCAGTGTGGCAATACTATATATGTCTCAAGTATACATAGTCTCCAAACATCTTAAAAACTGTCAGTGGGACGAAAAACCCAAACAAACATTCATATATCCATAGCCTCATGTGTAGTTATACTTACGTTTTATTAGCTACAACAATATTTAGAAAGGTTGCACGCTAGGTGCTGTTGGAACAGTAAGAGTGTCAGTATGGTCTAATACAGAGGTTTTTGCTGACTTCATGAAGAAGCACCTTTTGAAATACTTACCTCCTAGACATGATAATGAACATGTTCTGGTATTATATGATGGACATAAAAGCCACGTTTCTTTGATTTTGATTGAGTGGGCCAAATCTGAAAACAATTTTTCATTTGTTCTGCCCCCACACTGCAGCCACTTACTTCAACCACTTGATGTAAGTTGCTTTGGTCCATTTGAGCTAGCCTGGAACAGTGCATGCCATACTTTTATGCGTGAGATTGGAGGTTATGGTGGCTGATTTCTGCCATTTCGTGTTTCGTGCCGCGGGGCGAAGTTTCGCCCCGAAATGTCAAAATCTCGGGGCGAGATTTCGGGGCGAAAGGTCGAAAACACGAAAATGCCAGAGTTTCGGGGCGAGATTTCGGGGCGAAAACTCGAAATTTCGCCCCGCAACACGAAACATAATATTTCGTCATTTCGCCGGCGCCCCGCCAGGCGAGAATTCAATATTTCGACATTTCGCATTTCGGGGCGAAATCTCGCCCCGCGGCACGAAATAATCAATATTTTGTCTTTTCGACTTTTCGTGCGGCGCCCCGCCAGGCGAGAATTCAATATTTCGCATTTCGCCTTCCGGTACATATTGTACGCATGCGCAGACACCCTCTTTTCAGGCGCAGACGCTTTATTTCTCTAATTACTGCACGGTAAGTGATACATATTTCATGGAATCAAAATACTAGAAATATCTGATGAGTCATCATTACCTGAACGTTTATGTTGACATCGATAAGGACCATTTGATTTTAGCCCATATACATGTACAAGATTCTGACGCCAGACATTCAAATATCCTGGAGTATTTGGTTCAAAGAAAATACCTACACGATCTCTCACTTTCATATCATATATGATATAGATCTATCCTTCAAATGTAATAAACTGTCTAAGGTTTTAAAAAGCAGACTTAAAAAATAACTTTCAATATCCAATAACAGTCAGAATATTATTATTATGTCTGCAGTTCTCGACAATGAACTTCAAATGGGTTTGCCATGGGTAATGTGCACATACAGAGGTAAAATCTATGAACAACAGTTCCACTTAGGTTCTTTTTTTTTGTTGATTTACATAAATAAGTGATCGTCTGCTTGCTGAGTGTTGACTAGTGGCTTAAAAATGATAAAAAGGAGCATTTGTGAAAATGGTAGAAAAATGTTACCTCTTCATCAATTTCAAATGATTTTTTGATATACTTATGCAAAACATTTTCAAAGCATTAATGAATCAGAAAAAAAAATGATACATCAATTCTGTTTATTGTCAATTATTTCTCTGTTAAATTACTTCACACATCATACATGACGTTGAGTATTGAATTTGTATAAAAAGCTTGATAATACCAATAGTAAGAGAACTCAATACTTGAGGATAGATCTTGACATAGTATGTGACTTATAGATATAAGCCTACACACTTTTATTGTATTATGTAAATATTTATCATGTTTAACAGGACTTATCGAGATTTTGAATGTTTTTTTGTTGTTGTTTTTTCAATTTTTCTTTATATATCTTATGATAAAACATTCTTTAACAGATCTAACCCATAACCTTTATGTGATCCTGACATGGATGTTATCCTGGATGAGCTAGGTCTGAGGGAACTAAAGAGGAATTTTAGTGAACAAGGGTAAAATATATATTTTCTGATCTTTGATGAGTGTAAAACTCTGAGTGTGTGAGAGAGATTTTGTGGAAAGTTGGATAATTTCATAATGATAGATAATTATTTGCTTTCATTAAGGCTAGATCTATTTGAATTCAAAATAGATATACTTTTGTATTATCAATCTAAATCATGCAGTACCTGTAGCTTCAAATAACTGTCATAGCACTAAAGATATTTCATGTGAACAAACTTTCCAGCTGGCTTGCAGTAGGTTGGTGGTTCTACATGGCTTCTATACCTGAAATACTGTACAGATCTGTAGAGGGCCCATTAACACCCGTAATGTTAACAAAAAAAATCACACTCAGAAAAAAAAAATCACACTCAGACAAATTGAATGCAAAATAGTAAGAGAATCCTCAAAAGTATAAGATTGAAGTCCTTCTATACTACGGTACTGTTTATCAATAAGGAAAAGCAGGAATGTTCTGAAGTTGCATATCCAAATAACTCCTACCAAGTGTCTTTCCTCCTTCCAAATTCTTTTATGTCTGATTTTCTTTGGTCTTAGATTGACCTTTCTATAGATTATTATCTGAAAATCTCCAATGCTGTATACCTACCACTAAAAAACAATTAAGTAGGCCAATTATACAAATTAACCCAATATAAAGGTATATGGAAGTAGTTGTGAAATAATCTGCACATTAATTACTTAATCAAAATCCAATTAATATACATTAACTTTGACAAAAGATAAGGTGGAAACTATTCAGTCAGCAATACTTTTTACACCATAAACCTTTTCGCTTAAAATCTGTAATTAAGCCCATCTGGTCACATATTTTTTATTTAAAAAACAACAACAACAACAACAAAAAACGTGAGTGTGAAAAGGAGAGGGAAAGAGGGAAGGGAGATGTAAAAAAAAAGGAGAAAGAAAGAAAAAAAATGAAGAGGAAGAGAATCAGAAAACATGCTTGATATTCACATAGAACTGCCTGTGAAGTAAGGTTGGTGTCGACATGATACCAATATCATTTCATAACACATACATATTTACATGTAACGTGTAATATATGCAACGTATTCAATCAGTATAAACTAAAATATTCAAAAACATAAAAGCAAAAATTAAAAAATATTTTAAACAGAGATTCCCCTTGATTCATTAATGAACTAATCATTTCGTTTCACAGTGACTCTGTTTTCTATATTCCTCGTCTGTAAGTCAATGGTTCGTTTATACATAGCTCTGACACAAGATAGAGTACTTTGAACTGTTTAATAAAGGATACTATCACCATAACCATTTAAACCAGAAAACATTTCTTTGATTTGTTTCGCAGCGGACATTATTAAATGCGTACCGTAGGGCCGATGAAATGCGAAATTTGATTCTCGCCTGGCGGGTTGGCGGGGCGCCGACGAAATGTCGAAAAGACGAAATATTGATTATTTCGTGCCGCGGGGCGAGATTTCGCCCCGAAATGCGAAATGTTAGATTCTCGCCTGGCGGGTTGGGGGGGCCCAGGAAATTTGGGGCGAGATTTCGGGGCGAAAGGTCGAAAACACGAAATGCCGAAATCTCGGGGCGAGATTTCGGGGCGAAATGACGAAATACTATGATTCGTGTTGCGGGGCGAAATTTTCGCCCCGAAATACTGGCATTTTCGTGTTTTCGACCTTTCGCCCCGAAATCTCGCCCCGAGATTTCGACATTTCGGGGCGAAATCTCGCCCCGCGGCACGAAACACGAAATGGCAGAAATCAGCCACCATAGTATGGTGGCTGATTTCTGCCATTTCGTGTTTCGTGTTGCGGAGCGAAGTTTCGCCCCGATATGTCGAAATCTCGGGGCGAGATTTCGGGTCGAAAGGTCGAAAACACGAAAATGCCAGAGTTTCGGGGCGAGATTTCGGGGCGAAAACTCGAAATTTTGCCCCGCAACACGAATCATAGTATTTCGTCATTTCGCCCCGAAATCTCGCCCCGAGATTTCGGCATTTCGTGTTTTCGACCTTTCGCCCCGAATTCTCGCCCCGAGATTTTGACATTTCGGGGCGAAATCTCGCCCCGCGGCACGAAATAATCAATATTTCGTCTTTTCGACATTTCGCCTGGCGCCCCGCCAACCCGCCAGGCGAGAATCAAACATTTCGCATTTCGGGGCGAAATCTCGCCCCGCGGCACGAAATAATCAATATTTCGTCTTTTCGACTTTTCGTGCGGCGCCACGCCAACCCGCCAGGCGAGAATTCAATATTTCGCATTTCGCCTTCCGGTACATACTGTAAGCATGCGCAAATTGAATGTAAACACTTAGGTCAAGGAACTCCTGCTCACTAAGTGAGTTCACTTGGTGTGGGGTTATCTACAGACATGCAATGTAAAACAGTGAGTTATTAATGGTTCTCTGATTACCACCCATTTGATAAAAAATATCAGAATGGCATGTGTATGTTACAACAAGACTGAATAGTTTCCACCTTATCTATTGTCAAAGTTAATGTATATTAATTAGATTTTGATTAAGTAATTAATGTACATATTATTTCACAACTACTTACATATACCTTTATATTGGGTTAATTTGTATAATTGGCCTACTTAATTGTTATTTAGTGGTAGGTATACAGCATTGGAGATTTTCAGATAATAATCTATAGAAACCAAAGAAAATCAGACATAAAATAATTTGAAAGGAGGAAAGACACTTGATAGGAGTTATTTGGATATGCAACTTCAGAACATTCCCTGCTTTTCCTTATTGATAAACAGTACAGTAGTATAGAAGGACTTCAATCTCTTACTTTTAAGGATTCTCTTACTATTTTGCAATCAATTTGTCTGAGAGTGATTTTTTTTTCTGAGTGTGATTTTTTTCATTAACATTACGGGTGTTAATGGGTCCTCTACATATCTGTACAGTATTTCAGGCATAGAAGCCATGTAGAACTACCAACCTACTGCAAGCCAGCTGGAAAGTTTGTTCATATGAAATATCTTTAGTGCTTAGACAGTTATTTGAAGCTACAGGTACTGCATGATTTAGATTGATAGTACAAAAGTATATCTTTTTTGAATTCAAATAGATCTAGCCTTAATGAAAGCAAATAATTATCTATCATTATGAAATTATCCAACTTTCCACAAAATCTCTCTCTCACACACTCAGAGTTTTACACTCATTAAAGATCAGAAAATATGTATTTTACCCGTTGTTCACTAAAATTCCTCATTATTCCCCTCAGGCCTAGCTCATCCAGGATAGCATCCATGTCAGGATCACATAAAGGTTATGGGTTAGATCTGTTAAAGAATGTTTTATCATAAGATATATAAAGAAAATTGAAAAAAAACCTTCAAAATCTCGATAAGTCCTTTTAAACATGATAAATATTTACATAATACAATATATCTATAAGTCACATACTATGTCAAGATCTATCCTCAAGTATTGAGTTCTCTTACTATTGGTATTCTCAAGCTTTTTATACAAATTCAATACTCAACGTCATGATGATTAAGTAATTTAACAGAGAAATAATTGACAATAAACAGAATTGATGTATCATTTTTTTTCTGATTCATTAATGCATTGAAAATGTTTTGCATAAGTATAACAAAAAATCATTTGAAATTGATGAAGAGGTAACATTTTTCTACCATTTTCACATATGCTCCTTTTTATCATTTTTAAGCCACTAGTCAACACTCAGCAAGCAGACGATCACTTATTTATGTAAACCAACAAAAAAGAACCTAAGTGCAACTGTTGTTCATAGATTTTACCTCTGTATGTGCACATTACCCATGGCAAACCCATTTGAAGTTCATTGTCGAGAACTGCAGACATAATAATAATATTCTGACTGTTATTGGATATTGAAAGTTATTTTTTAAGTCTGCTTTTTAAAACCTTAGACAGTTTATTACATTTGAAGGATAGATCTATATCATATATGATATGAAAGTGAGAGATCGTGTAGGTATTTTCTTTGAACCAAATACTCCAGGATATTTGAATGTCTGGCGTCAGAATCTTGTATATGGGCTAAAATCAAATGGTCCTTATCGATGTCAACATAAACGTTCAGGTCATGATGACTCATCAGATATTTCTAGTATCTTGATTCCATGAAATATGTATCACTTACCGTGCAATAATTAGAGAAATAACGCGTCTGCGCCTGAAAAGAAGGTGTCTGCGCATGCGTACAATATGTACGGGAAGGCGAAATGCGAAATATTGAATTCTCGCCTGGCGGGTTGGCAGGGCGCCGCACGAAAAGTCGAAAAGACGAAATATTGATTATTTCGTGCCGTGGGGCGAGATTTCGCCCCGAAATGCGAAATGTTTGATTCTCGCCTGGCGAGTTGGCGGGGCGCCAAGCGAAATGTCGAAAAGACGAAATATTGATTATTTCGTGCCGCGGGGCGAGATTTCGCCCCGAAATGTCAAAATCTCGGGGCGAGATTTCGGGGCGAAAGGTCGAGAACACGAAATGTCGAAATCTGGGGAAAAAGAAATATCGAGTTTTCGCCCCGAAATCTCGCCCCGAAACTCTGGCATTTTCGTGTTTTCGACCTTTCGCCCCGAAATCTCGCCGCGAGATTTCGACATTTCGGGGCGAAACTTCGCCCCGCAACACGAAACACGAAATGGCAGAAATCAGCCACCATAAGTATGCCAGCTTGCATGTAGTGTATGCTAGCACCTTATCTCCTGCTAATGTACAAGCGGCCTTCAGAAAATGTGGTATTTATTCATTTAATATGAATGTCATCTCAGAAACCCAAGTTGCACCATCAACATTTCACTGGGATACAGGTAGTTTTAATCAGGTAGACAATAACGGTAAACATGTAACAGTTCACTCTCAGTGTGCTGAGAATTTTCTGTTGATCAAAGGTGTAAAGTTGTGGATGGAAAAACTATCACTGAGAATGATATTGTTAACAAAATAATTGAACAAAATGAAAAATACCCAAATCTAAACAAAATGACGATAAACACATAAAAAAAACAAATGTAAAAAGTATTCAGTAACTGTTGATCCAACTCCATCAACATCAGGTATACCTGCAAATAAAAAGAGAAAATGTTTGAATGTTTGAATTTCAAGTTGAGATGACGAGGATGAGATTCCAGATTCTGAGAAGTGTATCATATGCAAACGGTTCAGTGTAGACACCCCTATTACAAAGGAACGCAAGACAGATTGTCGCTCAGTACTCGTGAATAGAACTAATACAAAGACCATTGTTTATAAACACACACACACACACACACACACACACACATAGCAAAACTGATGAGTTATTCCTGTAGAATGGCGTGATTTGAAATACCCCCGGTTGTTTTTGGTGCATTTTAGTATTCTTTATCGATTAGGCTCACTTCTTTGATACCATTCATCATTTCGATAACCAAATGTGGGTTGAGTGGCGAAAGGTGTTGCATTCCTTGTGTGTTTTAATTATACATGTGTATAT
>CM037785.1:58550638-58580561 GCA_021229015.1 Solen grandis
TTCCGCTGTCCCACTAATTAAAAAAATTCCGCTTTTTTGGGTTGTTTTAAAAAAAATTGGGAAATGAGTCAACCAAAATAGCGTAATCATAACTGATGGACAATAAATTATCGATCAATTACGATGTACTAATTCGATCTGCGTTTTTGTGGGGTTGGGGGGTAGGATGGGTTAATCTCTTTTTTATTCAGGGGGGTTTGGTTGGTTGTTAAATCTAATAACATATCTAACATATTTTACTAATAGCTTGGATTAAACAAAAAATAACCTCTATTCAAATATTTTAATTATTTATTACTTATAATAATTTATATAATCGTAATATATTGGGAAAACTTAGCGAATTCTTTAACCTTTCCTCCCAATTTGGGACTCCCCCAATCAGCATCCCAAATCAGATCAAAGCGGTGTCGGTAATCGAAGAAGAAACACACCATAGTTAGTTTAGTGCGCATTCTGTCGAGCAACTCTAGATTATGTTGGGTTTAATTGAGGTAAATGATCAAAGACAGCGCGTTAAATAATATATCTAAATTTTTATTATCATTTTTGATATTATCACCTCAATGTTAAAAAGGTTATTGTGTTAAAATATATTTATGCCCAACAGAAATTTCCCTCTCAAAGTTCTGGGTGATGCATGCTTCTAGCTAGTTTAGAAATTTTCATTTCTAAACGCCTCCCGATCTGTTTTTTTCTGTACTGATTTAACTAGAAGTAGCATTGCACGAAATAAACCGGTGGTGGGGGGGGTATTTCCCGGACTTTTATAAACAAAAATCTTTAAAATATTACCGAAAAGGTAATTATTACCACACAAAAATACACCGCCAAAAAATTTACATCGCCCCAAAATATTACGCATGCGCAGAAATATACAGGTCACCTTTTGCTACTTACAGCTGTGACAACCGTCCAGTTAACCGCTTATAGCAAAAGATTAATCTATGTGTCGGGGATACAGGAATTTTAAAAATTTTACTTTTTCGAGAATCTAACATAAAAAGGTAAAAATTTTTCCAGATCTCTGTAATCTTCATCATAAAACATGTTATTGTATTCCAATCTCCCCCTTTTATGGATTTTATCTTTAAAAAATTGATATCGAGGAAAAAAACACAACGCTACGTTTATTTACGTAAAAGACATAAGTTTGGGATGTTACACCAACTGTTATATAGACAAAAATATTAAACTATTCCGATCCCGGGGGTTTTATTACCCACCCAAAAATATCCCCAAGCGAAATATTAAAAACACCCAAAATATACTGATGCACCAAAATTATTCCCGGTACGCAAAAATATTACCTCACAGAAATATTCCCGATGCACAAAATTTTATTACCCACCAAAATATTCCGCGCTAAAATATTACATCGCACCGAAATATTCCCGGGTCAGAGCTACACCCTATATACTATTACCTTGCTTTTTAAAAGCAATTTCAGAAATGTTCAAACAATTCCAACTTAAAGCCTTGAAAATGTAAACATGCCAATTATGTACGATAACGTTTTGATACTTTTCCCGACACGTGCTCATAAAGTTGTATCAAAATTCATTAAAAAATCAATTTTTACTTAATCTTCAATGGTCAGCCATATTCAGCACACTGAGAAAAATTATTTTTAAAATAACTTATATTTTTGCTTTATTCCAAATATTAGAATTTACTATAGTATTTGATAATGACTTTTTTTTTAAAAAAAATAAAATCGAAGGGTCCCAAACCCAAACGAAAGGGACCTTATTACTTAAAATTACAACAAACATAATAAAAAAAATTTGTTTAAGAAAAAAACTAACAATTACAGAATACTAAACTAATTTATCTTTCACAAACCACATTTAATATAAAATTTTTAGATATTTATAGTTTACCCCAAAACAAAACGCAATATTGTGCTAAAAATTACACACACAACACCCCAACACACACACACAAAAAAAAAAAAAAAAAAAAAAAACCTTCAGAAAGATTTTTTACTAGAATAACACAGAATACTTATTTGAAAAGAAAAATTTTCATAAAAATAGTTTTTTTTTTTTATTTTTTTTTTTATTTATTTACTATTTTTTTTTAAATAAAAGGTATGTTACGTTTTGTCCTTTAAATGAAATAACTTTCCCCTTTTTTTCATGAAATACAAGGCTTAAAATTTTTAACTGTTTCAATCATATCCTAAAATCTTGTTAACTTCCCTTTAATATGTCACAGAAAACACATTTTAAATAACTGTTCTCTAGACACATTTTCACATTTTTTTTTTCCCTATTGATGCATATTTGTATTTCCCACAGTAAAATAAAGTGCCCCCCCGGGGCCATGACCCAAATTTTTCCCCAGGGGAATGATTTTTTGCAAATTTGGTAGTAGAAGGGCCCCCCAGACAATATTTCATTACACAACAAATTCAAGCTCTAGGCCCTTCGGTTTTTGAAAAATTGCATTTTTAAAAACTTTTTTTAGCCTGTGACCTACTTCTTTAACTAATAAAAATAATTTTAACAATTATGATAAGGGGACATAAGGACAACCTGAAAATTTGGTCAAAAACCTTAGCGGGTTTAAGGGGATGTTGTTTAAAGGAAAAAGTTGACGCCGGGCGCACGCACGCACGTACGGGCACGGCGCCGGGCAAAAGCGTCACAATAGGTCACCATACACGTTTTTGGGTCAGGGGAGCTAAAAGAAAGGTTTCGTTCTCCTTTAGTGTATATTGAAACATAGTAAGGAAGGAATCTACATTATTTGTAAAAAGAAGGTCATAACTTTTTTTAAATTATTTACCACCTATTCTTTGCCGGTTCGTCAGTCTGATTTCAGTTAACACATTTTATAACAATCATTGTCAAAAGACAACCTTAAGAAGTAATAACCGAAAGGTCAAAAGTTTGTTAAGTTTTAAAATTCTGCTAAACATCAAATTCGTTTTTTTTTTTTCGTTTGTGATTCGAGCATATAGGACGATTTAAATTGCATCGTCAGATTGGGGGAAAGCTTGCGTATTTGTATTACGCTCAATGGTGAGAGTTGGCAATTTTTAAAAAATGGACAAATTTTGACTTTCGCGTTTTACTTCGCTAAGATTGTTTTTGAAAAAAGATTCTTACCCATGTGTTAAATTAATATCAGACTGATCGAACCGTGCATAGAATAAATGGAAACAACATTTTACAATGTTACGACCTCCGTAATCAAGTCATGTCAGATTCCGTTCCTTACCATGTTCATAATACAGTATAGAGGAACAAAAAAAAGTCATAATTTTGTGGTTCTAGTGCCATTTAGATATCAATAGTATATAAAAAATTAAAAAATTGTTCGCTTCCTTTTGTGCTTTTTTAACAGTTCGGGGGCAAAAACTCTGCTATAAATTTGATGGGCGAATTTTTAAAATTTTTATGATGCCAGGCATAAATGGAATTTTTAAATATGAGGCAATGATTTTTTTAGCTAAAAATAATACAACATGTGTAAATATTAAAAATATAAATCCTCATCTACACAACCTGTCCTGCATCTTACTACCATAATGCGCAAGTGTGGACAAAATGCCCAAGGGCGAAAATTCTCTAAGGAAATAAATCCCAAAATTACTTTTCTTTAAAATTATTTTTTAATGAACATGGTTTGACTCCTGTCGTCGCTGTTACTTCATAAATGTGATCCACTTAGTCCACCATAGACACCTGTCACCATATGAACATTTTAGACCCCCGTCCTTGCGACTAGTCCCCAAGGGGGGTCCCGTATCGACTGTGACCTCCAGTTTACATAGGCACCAGCCCCAACTAAATACCGTTTAGTCCACTGTAACACCCTTCGCCCAATACCATACGTAATCCACCCGTCCTGCACGTAGTCCCCAAAGGGGGTCGTTCGACTGTAACCATCCAGCTTACATAGGCACCAGCCCCACCTAAATACGGACAACCCTTTAGTAATTTTGTCAGAATTTTCAGACTGGACAGGCATTTTCCATAGCTCCCAGAAAACGACCCAAAAGGCCCATAAAATAAATTTTAATACTAAAACCCATGATTTACTCTTAAAAAAACAAATATCACGTGAATCGTGCAAAAAATTGAAATCCCCAAAATCTCGTGCATCCCGAAAAACACTGACAACACTAAGGAACTAAAAAAGGCCTATTTAAAGAAACTATATTTTTAAACTTCTAAGCCTTTAACATCTCTCTTAATATCTTAAAACTTAGCTGAACATAATATAACCTTTCAAACCCTAATAATCTCATTTGAAAAAAAGGAAAAAAGAAACCTTGATAAATTTTTTTAAAACCCAAAATGGGAAAACACAGTTCCACCCTGGCCTACGGAAAATACAACTATTCTAAATCTACGTTTTTTTTCGGCCCCACCTAAATTATTATGTGACCACTTTCCCCCTTGGGAAAAAAGAGATATACTTTTTACAACTACACAAAAAATACAAAAACACACATCAACCACAACAATAGTCGATTTGTTTTTTAAAACTAGCAACACCTATATACATCTAATATAACTACACAGCTACAAAAACCCACAATATACCTCTAAGTTAAATTGTACTTATTACAAACAACCTACACCCTTACTACTCAAATAATCTCTCCCACTTTGCTCTACCTCTGTTTGCTTTGATTCGCGTGCGATAGGGCTGAAGGCCAAACCCCATCTCATAAGTCTGGGGTTCGCCATCTTTGACTTGCTTAAAAAGTCAGAGGCTGGTGATCTTCTCTAAATGAATTCCTTACCAAAAAAAACCGATGGAACTTTGATACCCCCCAAACTACTGCGGACACTCTTTCCTATTACTGAAAGTTTTTTCTCTCTCTTCCAGCATTTTTACTTGCATATGCAACGGAAAATCCTCTCCGTCTGATTTCTGCAACAAAAAAGCTCCCAAAACCCACATCTGAAGAATCGGTTCTGAGAAAGAACTGCTTGTCAAACTGTGGAACCTAAAATGTGGGCCAACTAAACATTTTTTTAATGCCGAAAAGCACTTTCCTGGGATTCACCCCCAAAAACCTTATTTGGTTGTCCTTTCTTTGTCAAATCTGTCAAAAGCACTGCAATGGCAAAAAATTGGTACAATTTCCTGTAGAAACCCCACAAAACCCAAGAAAGTCTACTGTTTTTGCCCCTTGGGCTTTCCGCCTTCAGAATTTACCAACCTTTTCAGCTACAGGGAACAATTTTTTCAACTCCCCTATAACATGTCCTAGAAAAACCAACGGCAAAAACCCCAGAATATAAAACACTTGCTTATCTAGCAGTTAACCCTGCTACACGCAACCTATCCAAAAATTTCCCCCCAAACATATAGCTGTTCCACGTATTTTTGTAAATCAAATGTCATCTAAAACTATCTGAACACTAAACCCTTCAAAACTTTCTCATTAACCTATTTAATGTACTTTAAACACACCCAAACCAAATGGCATCTTTTTAACCCAAATAATTAAGCCTTTCGGTGCTGAACGAAAATCAAATCCTTTGCCTGTTCGTAAAGGAACTTTCCAGTAACCTTTACTAAAAAACATCTAGAAAAAAAATTTGCTATGACAATTTCGAAAATTCTCCTCTGCTCTTTCATCGGTTCTGCATCGAAAACAGTTACCCATTTGATTGCCAAACTAACAGAATCTATAACCATCCTTTTTTTCCCTTTGCATAACTACAGGGCTTTAAAAAGGTGCCCTTTGATGGGTCAATAATCCCCCAAAATTGACTTCTTGATTCCTCCTCACATTTTGGTATTGACGATAAGGAATTGGATCCTTTGCACCCAATGGCCATAGTATTCAACGTAGTCATGTTCTATAAATACAGTTCCTGTATGCCCGTCAAACATCAACAAACCTTTCAAAATGCAATCTACGTCTCTTCCTGATCACATTAAATCAACATTACACATCTGCAACACCTTTCGTCCGATCCTAGTAGGACATTCTAATGGGATATCTGTAAAACAACTTTTCCCTACCTTGACTCCCTCTACAATGCTGCCGACTCCCCGCTAATATACCCTATCCTGATCTTTACCATTTAGCTCTCTCTCATTGTCCTTTTAACATGTTGCAGGGAAAGTCCGCGTTTCCATCCATGTCAATTCGAAAATCCATCCGTTCTGACCTTTTTGATTGTGTAGGCCCTTTCCACTGCAACATTAGTTTGTTTTACTTTACCGGTAAAAACCAACACTTTTGAACCCTCAGAAAAAAGATTTGACTTTGCTTCTTGTTGCAGTATTTTCTGTTTTTCCAAGCGTTCCTGGGAGTGTCAAGGGAGACGGGATGTCATGGTGGACTAAGTAGATCACATTTACTAAGGGGCAGGGCGACAGGAAGTCGGTCCAGTGTTCATGGGTAAGAGCACGTATATATTTTATTTACGTGCATTTAGGAATCTTTTTTGGAGTGTGGCACATTGAAGGCTTTCATATCAGTAAGCCATTGTGTAATTAATATGCGAGAAAAGGTGAAAACGAACATTCATGCAGCTTTATTGTACCAACAATAAAGGCTTTCCCCGGGCATTTTTTTGTTTTTTTTTGTTGTTTTTTTCATATTTTTTTTTTTTCTCTTATATTCTCCTTGTATAAATTTTTATATTAAATAAAATTCAAAAGAAAAGTTGTTTGGTTTTTAAATCTATTTTAGAGATTTGTCACCCTTGGTCATTTTGTCAAAAAGTGTTTACATATATAAACTTCTTTTTTGTGACTCCCTTATCAACGTTCCGAAACATTACGGCTATTGCTTTTGGGGCAGAAAGCCGAAATACCGTTTGTGTAAATGCCTCGATTTAAAAATGAATTGTGGAAGAACAAACAACCAGCTCCCGGCGTTCAGTGAAGGCGACCGTTAGCTAACAAAATAACAATCAGATTTTGTCCCGCTTAATCCTATACACCACGGGGGCGACTTTACTTTTACTGAACACATGACTCAAAGTTTCAGGGGGCGAATCATTACAGAAGGAGACGCATGTACATGGACATAAATAAAAAGAAATTTCCAACATGAACGTGGGTCGGCGTGGTATACCGGGGGTTTTTTAAAGCTGTTTCAAGAGGGCACGATATCTGTCTCAAATGACAAGTCCCCAAAAGGACTAAATACGGTCCAAGGACGTTTAACCCAACAAAATATGCTTTTTTTTTTAATTTTTTTTAGAAAGAGAACTAAAAATGTTCTGAAACGGGCTTAAACTAAATTAAAAAAAAATCATTAGAACGAAGAAATTCTTTAAATTTTAAAAAGGTTTAAAAAATAAAAAATATTTCCACTCACCTTTTTTCACGATGTAATTTAAGGTAAACCACTGTCTGTGGGAAAGATCCCTCAAAATTTATAATTTTCTTGAAAATATTTTAACTATCTCCCCTTACATCAAATGAAAATTTCAACCATTTAGAAAACCGGAAAACGCAAGCCACAAAAATAAATTTTAAATTCAGGTAAAGACTTAAATTTAAAACCCCATGAAAGTGGGGCTTATTTTAAAACGGGTTTTGCAGCGCAGGGGAAACACTGACCTAAAGCATTTCAACAAAAAATTTTCTTATGCACTAAAACCCCAATAAAAGATAATTTATTGGAAATTTGATTTCCATTTATTTTTTTTCCGTCTGTTAAAATTGGTAGAGAATACAAATAAGAATTTGCGACGGTTTTTTAAAGCCATTGATCGTGCTTTGAAGATGCCAGTTTGGTAAAGCATGAAATTGTGCGATCGGCGTTTTTTTCGCTAGCTTTGAATTAAAAATTTCTAAGCAACGATCGCAGGGATTTAATCAAGATGACGCTCCTTTTGGGAAAGGGTGACTCTTTTTGCAAAGTCTCAAATGTTCTACACCCTTAAAAAATTTGGAATTATGGCTGATTTTAAATAAAAAATTTTTGTGCATTTCATCATTTTAGTAATTGAGGGTTCTATTTATATACTTACATTTCCCCGGCGTATGCCGGCTTTCCCCAAAGCATCGTTTTGGCGGTACAGATCGAGATGAATTTTTCCCCACAAAAACCTTTTTTGATAGAAAGAACGGTTCCCTACAAAAGTATCGATTGTTCTTAGACCAAAAGTTTCCGCAAATTAAAAAAAATTTTTTAAAAAAAACAACAACCTTTTATAAATAAAAAGGGAGTAATTTTCCCCCATTAAAACGTACATCAGCCGTTTCAATTGTTGCTCGTTTTTCATAAAATTGGGGCTACTTTTTTGGGGGAAGGGGAAAAATAACACATCAATACAGAAAAAATCCCCTTGCCTGAGATATCGCCCCAAAATGTTCACGAATTCAAAAACAAAATTTGTCGGGAAAAAACTGACATACGGAAACCGCCAAACGTAAAATATAGAAAAACAAAGCCACAATATCAATGTTGAATTGTATGGGCAATACGAAAAAGAAACAAATAAACCAAAATAAAATTGTAATTTTATTTTTTATCTTTTGCAGCCTTTTTCCTGCCATTTTACACACCTTGACCAATGAACAGCTACATTTAAACTGCGGATTCTTTACAGCGTCTCGGTGACATTGCTGATGTATTTTTTGGTTTTCGATTTTGTCAGAACATTTTCTCAAAACAATGACTTTCAAGTCAGCACAAATTTTCATTTTAGGTTTATTTGTTTATTTCATCAGTATCTGTTAACAATGATGTGGTTTTAGTTTTTCTATAGTTTTTCACCACCTTCTAATTATTCTGGGTCGGCAAGACCCGGGCAGTTTTTTAATTTTGCTGAACAGGCTGTGTTTTTCTCCGTCCCCTGTCTTTACGCCGTACAAAATTTAAAATTTTGTAAAGGAAAAATGCGGAGTGTTTTATTGTATCCATACAAAATCGAGATCCGTTTCGCGAATAGAGTTGCTTAGAACAACAGTGCCAAGTCTGGTACGTACTTGTAAAACATAAAATATAGCATTAGTCTCGCTTGATAGAGGATAAAATATTACTAAATATTTCAGTATTTCTATATTTCAAGCCTTATTATATTACATAAATATTGCTGCTTAATCCATATCTTTCACCAAATTTTATGTATTGTGGCACTTTTTGCCCACTACACTTACTTTCTTGTTGACCTATTTTTGACATTTGGGGAAAAATACAAGTTTCTGTTGAACAGATAAATGGATTTTAATGATTTCTTCCCAGATTGTTATATGGACAATGGACTATGTAACAATGTGTTTGTTTTTCAGCCAAGACGGCACGCAAGATGAAGATGTAAAAAGTTATTATTTTTCTTTGAATTAGAGGCCTAACCAGAAAGCCTTTTGCAAACTGTATTCTCTTACGAGTATATGAAATGACTTTGTATACTGAGTATTATTGAGGAAAAATAAAATATGATTTACTGGTAAAAATTACATTAATTTTTACACAACCCCCACCCACTTCGGGTTGACAGCGACACTTTAATGACCATGGCATAAGTCTGGTTTTAGTGTCAGCCGGTAATCTAGAGTGATAGCAATAATGTGGGAATGACTTCAATATGGTGGTCAATTTAGAGTATGAAAAACGTCTGAAATTAAACTAATATTGAAAATTTTAACTTTTCAACTTCGCACACAATGCTTGAAAAGCGAACATGGAGATTTCTGCAGCAGGATGACACACCGTCCTGGACGTGAGCGATATTAACGTTGAATCCCAGATCCAGGTTCGCCTTTCAAGCATTGTGTGCGAAGTTGAAAAGTTAAAATTTTCAATATGAGCACTACCACACAGTAAAAGATCCATGGATGACTCTGATCCTGTCTTCTCAATTTGATTTACATTACTTTTGGTATACGGCTCCCAGACTGTTGAACTGTAAACAATTTGTTTTTATTTTTGTTTTAACGTAAGAAAATTTATTTGGTCTATTTTTATTATGTTTACGAAGAAATCAAAAGTATTTTTAAAACTCTGTGGATATCTTTGATGTGTCTGTTAAATCAAAATGTTATTTGGGAAGTCTTAAATTAAACCTTAATGTTTTGCAAGCAGATTCCAGCTATTCTAGAATATGTTTTTACAGAAGAAAATTTAAGGCTTATTCCTCTGTGTGATACTTAGGGATACACAAGGAAATAGTTCTTACACTGATAATCAGATGAGTTTTTTTCCAGTAATTTGTTTGATATTTCACAAATTCACAAACAATTGATTAGTATTTATTCATTTTTTACGAAAAAAGTACCGATATAGCTTTCGCTGCAGAAAAATGCCTTCGTCATAAATAATTCTTAGGAAATTTTTTGTTCAAAGCATAGCTGGCGCATAAAAAAAAGACCTTTGATGCCGCCCACAAATAGTTTACCATGCTCTCACAATACACATTTCAAATGGAAATTCATGCGACTACATGTACTGACCACAGCCTTAATAACTCCTGGAAAGTAAAGAATTAGAAAGTTATGATGCCCTGCTGCTGATCCAGGCCATGATGTACTGTAAAGTCAGTGGATTCGTTGAAACCGGTATAAAAACGTCATTTGTTGTAAGGTCTGTTACTGCTACTGCAGCCGGAAAGATAGGCCTTGTTAGAGTGACACACTGAATGAATTTCTCATCTCCACACAATGCAGCTACTAATAGGATGACTGCATTTTGTGCAGGAGCGATGTCACAATCAATTCTGGTGTTCTGTCCTTCTTGGGTTCTTTTTACAGAAGGGGAAACACGGGGACTGGTATCTCGTGAATGTCAAATCCGGATGTAGTTTATAGTAGCTACCGTAGTTTGGTATGTAATACTTCTCTCCATTCTGCTGAACATACTTACTTCTCTTATCTTGCTCTCTCCTCCTCACACCCTTTCTGTTTGTTTAGACGTTACCTTTGCAGCACCCCCCCCAACCCCGAAAAATCTCTCTGGAGACAAACCCACTGCCTCATTCGTTCTGTTGATGCAGTGGATCCCAAATCTTCTGTGCTACAGCACCAGTTCAATCAATTATTCAAGCCCGATGCCAAATAACAGAAGCGCTTTGAGGCATTTAACCAACCACAGAAAAAGGGCAAATCATATAAAAAATGCATATTGCCGAACTGATTCTCCAAGCCGACCATGGAAAAGTTGGGTTTTTTCAGATTATTTAGATCAGGGTGACAATAGTTCTCAGTATTTTTTTTGAGGGGTTAAACAGTTAGCAGCTTACTTAAGTTTCAAACCTGTGACTAAAGTTTGGGTACATGTATGAACAAGCCAATGAACCCGACAGAAAGGTCTATTCAAACAACTGAGAACATCTTGAAGAAAGATATGACTTGTGGCATTACTGTCAAACAGGACTGTGCAATTACATAATATTTGCTGCCTCTCACAGTGATTAATTGGTAAAACTGTGTAACTCGATACCAGTTTTATCTAAGGCCAGAAAAGTGCACTGTAAGGGGAAAAAGTCCCCTCAGACGCCAAAAGTCCAGAAACTGTGAGATCAAGTGAGAGATATAATGTGTGTAGAGTCAGATATTAACAAAACAAAACAGAAATCTTTTATTTTAGACTTGTACAATGTACATCGTCAACACAAAACCTATACATAGCTTTAAATACAATATCATGATAACACAACAATAATTTTCCATGACTATTTTTGAATGTAAGTTGTTCTATCTATTTCGAGAGAAAAAGAGAAGAAAAAAAAGCAGTTAGGTATTAAACATGATACGTTTTAATAATATTATCTTTGGTTTGGGTTTTTTCATATATATCTATTTCATATGAATTAGAAAAAAGAATATTTTCATAAGAGTGGTCATCTTGAGGTGATTTTTGTTAATCATACAATAAACCTGGTTAATTAAGTTATTTATAATAATATAAAATACCACCGTGTTTTCGTTTATAATCACTCAATTTTTTAGTGCAATATGACCCTAGACTAATGGGGGTCTCGTTCAACCAGACGCTTTTTTTCCATTTACGCAGTGTAGCGTTTAAATTTAGGAGCGTCTGGTTTACCGAAAATAAGGGGGGAGCAAAAGTCATGTTAACTAAATTAATGAAATGAAAATCCCTGCCATAAAAAGTCAGGTTAGGTTTATCAAATTAAAACATAATAAACACTGGAAATCTAATAAGATTTAAGTAATTGCTTGCAGTGAAGTAAGAGATAAATAATACAAACATCAACAATATTGGAACAAGTGCCCCAACCCGTTACAAGTGCATAGTTATTCCTCATGGACAGTAAACATTTTAGCCGGTCTGATGAGTATTTGGAAAGAAACCTGCATACCATAGTATGTTGTTTTGTATAATATATCTCAATGACAACTATGTTATGCTCGCTTCTGGGCCATTTTTAAACAACACATCCAAATTAAAAACATGTATCAAAATACAAGGATAAGTTTGTTGTTTTTTGGGTTTTTGTTTGTTTTTCCTGTCTTTTCCCTTTTCCCCTATTTTTTAGAACATAATTTAAGCTAACACACATAAACGTACACACACCAGATTAAATATAACTAAATTTTAATTACTGTATGTTAGACATTGACTTCTCTATGTCTGTTTAATATATCATTTCTAGCAGTTAATGCATTTTTAATGTACATGGCTACCTTATATACAATATTCTCTTTATTATTCTGTTATAATTCCACATACTTTATCATAGATGGTCTGTTGTAATAATATCATATTTTTGTTTTATACCTGAAAAACTTGGACATTTTAGAAGAAAATTTAATTCATCTTCAATATCTAAAACATTACAGCGCAGACATAACCGTTTATTTCTAGGACTATTGTTTCTTTGGTATCTTCCAGTCTGTATTCTTAAAGGGTGTGATGACAGCCTAAGCTTACTCACAATAAAAGCAGATTATCAGGTAGAACATCAAGGAATTTTTATACTTAAAAACATTTTTAAACACTTTTTAATTATCTAAAACAGTGTTATTCCCCAATGCCGCATACCACTCTTGGACAAATGTATCAATAACTCTCAGTTTAAAGTTGTTGTTTTTTATGTGAACGCTTCAGAACCAAAATTATAAAATACATTTGTATAGCCATAATCCTGCAAATATTTTTTAACTTTACACATCAAGTTTTTTGCATCCTCTTTCACAATCTATGAAACTTTGCTCATAAATCTTTTTTAATACCACGCTGTCTGATGTGACAATTCTACACAAACATTTTATGATACTAACATTACTTGTTAAATACAGTGGGTATCTTCCTAATTATCCATAAACCGCATTTGTACAAGTATTCTGTTTAACTTTAACACACCGCGATCTACAATGTAAAAATAACTTTGGGATACTTTATAGAAACAGAAGATTCTTAGTCCAAGTAACTGAAAAATAATGAGGAAGAGAAGACCAATAATTTCTGGATAGTCTCCTTGCATTGTGTGCATAACGGTATTAGTTTTTGAAATTTATATGAAGACTTAATGCCAAATCGTTGTTTTATTTAACTTGAATCAACGTGTTATTATTGGACTTTTACAAATACCTATATGGTAACTAGTGATACATCGAAAAATACATAAGGCTTGTAATTAACCTTGGGGTGAAAGTTATGTGGTAAGAGAAGAAAATAAAATGGTACGAGTATAAGTGTATTTCGTACTTAACGTTTATTGGTAACTGAAATAATTCAAAGTTATAAAGTATTTCAACTAAAGTCCTGGCCTAATTTGCAAAGACAATGAAGATTATCGGAAATACATTCAACGCTTTCAATTGATGCTCTCTCTGAGCGAGAAGGATTGTCTATTAATGTATCCGCTGTGGCTGGAGAGGCTATATATCATCGATAAAGGTGTATATGTGTCCTAAAAACGACATATTATATGATGTAAGAAACTATTGTCTATCTCAACTAGTTAAAATAAAAAAAGAAGTGTATTCAATTCTGAAAAGCTTTTTAAGTCTACACAGTTCGTAGATTTTCGTTGAATTTTGAAATGTAAACACCTTTAAACAAAAATGAATAAAAAGGCATGTTAAATGATACTTTAATCATAATTATTTTTCTAACTTATTGTTGCATGGTATTTTAGTACAAAAAGCATCACTTCTATTGTTAATTATGTTCATTTGGAACACTCATTCCATTTTTACATAAATTGAAATGTGAATTCTTAATAATAAAATCTGAGCGCTAGGTACTCTATCAATTATAACTTAGCTTGCGTTAGGGAAAAAATGAAAAAAACAAACTATACATGTACGCAAAGTTCATTATTTCTGTCAGTTAAAGAGTTTTTGTCGAACATTCTATATACCGGAGCAATAACCACGGCAATATCAATGATGTTATTTATGAATGCAGTATTTGAAAGCATGTGTACAAAATCTTTAAACACAGGGAATTATGTGTACGAAATCTTTCTATAAAAAGCATGTGTACACAATTTTAAATATAATTGATATTAATTAAATCACAAAAATATCATCATGCTGAATATAATGTATACGTGGCAGAGACTGCCCTTTAATATCATAAACGCATCAAATTGCAAATAACAAACTTTTTTATATTTCAACTCAACCTTCTTCTGTGTGTTTCTGAAGGCGTGACCATCTTATATATCCGTATCTGTCCTCACTTTCAGTAGACTGATGGCGCACAGGTGAAACTTGCTGGGAAAGTCTTGTTTTCGCCTCCTCTGCGGATAAAACTTTCAAAATGCATACATATACAGTGAATTTAATAAAAATGTATAAAAGGTATATAGAATAATATTCAATCATAAATGACACACAATACTTTTTTTTCGAAATTGACAACAATATTAATATCTACATATGGATAAAAATATTCTGTATTCTGACTTCTGTATCATTGAACTACTATAAAAAAAAATCATTAACTTTATAATTTTCATATATAATGTGTTCGGGAGAAGTAACCAACAGTTTTACAAATGTTGAAACATAAACAATGTCATATCAAAACTACATGAGCCTGCAAAAACACTGATGTTTAGTACCAATCATTTCCATAAATTTTCATCAAAATCCGCACAGCATTACACGGAAACAAAACTACACAGAACAGAACATAATATTCATCAAACACACAGTTGTTATGATAAACAAAATATTTTTCAAAAATGCATATTTGCTATAGTTTAATATGCTCATTTGAATATTCATTCCATTTTTACACGGATTAGCAGTAGAATTTGAATTCTTAATTATAAAATTTGAGCGCAAAGCACTTCATCAATCATAATATAGATCGGGTTTGGGAAAATTATAGAAGACAATGTATACCAAAAGTTCATTATATCTGTCAATAAAAGGATTTTTGTCGAGCATTCTATATGCCGGAGCAATACACACGGCAATATCAATGTTGCTTTTTTGAAATTTGAAAGCATGTTGACAAACTCTTTAAATATAGGAAAACATGTGGACGAAATTTAAAATATAGTTGCTGCTAATTACATCTTAACATTATGATCGTGTTGGATGAATTAACTGCATATCGACATCGTAAACGCGCCAAGCAGCAAATAATAAAATCTTTTTTTTATATATATTCACCTGAACATTCGTCTGTGGGTTTCTGAAAGCGTGACCATCTTAGATATACGAATATGTCCTCACTTTCAGTAGACATCTGGCACGTGGGAGGATAATGTATCGAAAGTATTGAATTCTCCTCCTCTGCGGATATAACTCTCAAAAATCATACATATATAGTGATTTTAACAATAATGTATACAAGGCTTCTTAAATATTATTCAGTCGTAAATGACACACGATACCTTTTTACGAAATTGACAACATGTTCTTATTTTTTGCTGCTGTAAGAGCTAAAACCTATTTTTCTTCTTCTGTTGATTTTTTTTTTTTTTTTTTGGTATTATTGTTATAATTATTATTAGGTTTTCGCGCCTCGTAGTGTAAAAACCTATTGTTCTTCTGTTGCTTTTTTTTAATTTATTTTATTCTCATCCATTTTTTGTACATGCCCTAGCGGCCAGATGACGGAAGCTAATCTAATGAAATTTTAGACATGCAGACACATGTTTCTGAACCCGTGCCTAATGGGTGAATTTTTTCTCTTTTGTTTCTGATTCAGCCACTAAGGGGCGCAACATATGAAATCACAATTTTGCTAATAACTCAATAAGATGAAGTCTGATTTAGATGCGTTTTTTACATTTTGTTTCTAGCTGATAGCCCAATAAAATATGGTCGGTTTCTAAGCATGGAGTAACTGGGGAAAAAAACTGCTCTAGAAAAGGTTGAATGTTCGAAACTTGCAAAAAAGTGGACAAATGAGAGTAAGTCTACAGAAAACCTACCCATTTTTCTTTGAGATTAGAGAGAAGAATTCTATTTGCTGCATACGATTTGCAAGACATATACGCACAAAATATATGAGGTGGCGAATTTGAGAAATGCGTCGTTTGTCCTCTAGAAACGGTCAAACTTCACTAAAATTTAGGAAAAAATCAAAATTTCAAAAACAAATTTTTGTCGATCCTGTCTTTATTTTTCATTCATTCTTCATGCCTTTTTCACATGATTTGTATTGTTATGCTTGAAAGGGTCTCACAATTAAAAAAGTAAAAAGCTGCAAAAGTCTAGGTCATATTACGATTATTATTTTTTCGGCCCAAAATAGCTACAAAACTAAAAGTATTTTATTGAGAATATATGAACAAAAGTTTTAGTTCTTGAAGAGCTCATTCTTGTGATGTTTACTTTTTGAAGATCGGGCTTGATGTGGTCATTTTACGGCAGTCCAAATTTTGATCCTGTTTCGAACAATGGTAAATCAGTTCGTATTCTTCATAATTTGACATTAAAGAAACAGAATGTTTGACCATACATATTATTTGCTTAACCAAACTCTTTGCTGCATTTCTAGGTACCTAATGAAAATGTTTTATCTATTTTTGTTTCTCATTTTGCCGCGAGGGGCGCTTTGCTTAAAATCACTCTTTTGCATATAACTCAAAAAGTTGAAGTCTGATTCAAGTAAGGTTTTCAGAATTCTGTTCCTTGATGAAAGCACAACAGAATATGATGGATTTCAAAGTATCATATTCGGGAAAATATTTGCGCTAGAAGCGGTTGAATGTTCGAATCTTGCAAAAACAAACTGTGCAAATGAGAGTAGGTCTACAAAAAACTGCCCATTTTCGTTTGAGATTAGGGAGAAGAATACTGTTTGCTGCATATGAATTGTAAGACATATACGCACAAAATATATGGGTTGAATAATTTAGGTTATGTTTATTTTATCCACAGGATGCGGTCAAACTTCATTAATATTTTTAAAAACTCAAAATTTCAAAAACGTTTTAGGTTTTTGGAAGCTTCTGACATCATTTTTGTTCAATCTTCATGATATTTACATTGGTTATGTAGTTTTATGCTTAAAAGAGCATAACAATATAAAAAAGTTAAAAAAAATGCAAAGGTAAATGTCATATTACGATTATTGTTTTTTTCCTTCGGTTCAAAACTAAAACTATTTTATCGAGTGAATATGGATAAAAGAGTAAGTTCTTGAAGAGCTCTTTCCAGTGAAGTTTAGTTTTTGAAGATCGGACTTGATTTGTCCATATCACAGCCGTCCAAAGTTTGATCCTTTTTTTCTGAACAATTGTTAATAAGTTTTTAGGCTTCAAATTGTGACATTTAAGAATAAAAATGTTCGACCCTTCCATATAATAAACGTGATTGAACTACTTGATGCATTTCTAAGTACCTAATGGTAAAATTTTAATCAATTTTATCCTTATTTTGCCGCTAGGGGGTGCTTTGCTTGAAATCACTTCATTGCTTATAACTCAAAAAATTGAAGTCTGATTCAAATACGGTTTTCAGCATTCCGTTCCTTGTTGACAGCACATCAGAATATGATAGATTTCAAAGTATCGGGTACGGGAAATATTTGCGATAGAAGAGGTTGAATGTTCAAACCTTGCAAATGAGAGTAGGTCTACAAAAAACTTACCTTTTTTGTGTTAGATTAGATAGAAGAATTCTGTTTGCTGCATATAAATTAAAGGACATATACGCACACAATATATGGGTTGACAAATTTAGGGTATGTATGGTTTGTCCACAGGATGCGATCAAACTTCACTAATATTTTGACAAAAAAATCAAAATTTCAAAACCGTGACTTTTTAGGTTTTTTGAAGCTTCTGACTTCCTTTTTCGCTCCATCTTCATTATTTTTTCACAGGTACTGTAGTTTTATGATTCAAAGAGTCTAACAATTTAAAAATGTTAAAAAAAAAATGCAATGGTCAAGGTCGTATTACGATTATAGAGTTTTTCTTCGGCCCAAAATTAGGCATAATTTTGTTATTTCATGACAGTTCAATGTTTCATCCATTGATGATCAATTGTAAATAAGTTTTTATGCTTCAAACTGGAAATTTAATGTTCGAATCATGCAACTTCTATACTATACGAAATGGAACTTTGTAGCATTACTAGGCACCAAAGACTGCTGTATCCGCGAAAACCGATGCTGTCGCGTTAGCCACTCTAGTTATATTAATAACTATATATGGGTATACATGTATGAAGTTTTATATTGTTTATAAATATTTCAGACTTCTGTATCTTTACACTTCTATAAAAACTTTATATTTTCATTTATAATATGTTCTGGAGAAGTAACCAACAGTTTTTCAATTGCTGAAAAAATTCATAACTTAGGAAAGAAATCAAAGTACAGGAGCCTGCAATCATTTCCATAAAGTTTCATCAAAACCTGCAAAGCATTACATGGAGACAGAACTACACCGAATTGAATAATATATTCATCAAACACAGCTGTTATGATAAACACAATATTTTGGAATTTTTCGTTATCATAAACATATATTTATATTATGACATTGATTTATGATTTTATAGAAGAAAATCACATGTTCTATAGGTATATATGTTCATTTGGAACACTCATTTCATTATTACACGGATAAGTAGAAGAATTTTAATTTTAAATTATAAATTTGAGCGCTAAAACCTCTATCAACTATAGTTTGGGTTTGAGAAAATAAAAGAAGAAAAGATATACCCAAATTCATAATTTCTGTCAATTAAAGGAATTTTGCCGAGCATTCTATATACCGGAGCAATAAACACGGCAATATGAATGATATTTTTTAAGAATGCAGTAATTTGAAAGCATGTGTATTAAAATTTTAAAAACAGGAAAGCATGTGGAGCAAATTCTAAATATAACTGATTTTAATTACATCATAATATTATCATCGTGCTGGATTTAGTTACTGCACATTAACTTCGTAAAAACGCCAAACAGCAAAAAATAAAATCCTAATAATTTTTTATTATAATTATTTATTTCACCTTGACATTCTTCTGTGGGTTTATGAAGGCGTGACAATCTTATATATCCGTATCTGTCCTCACTTTCAGTAGACTGCTGGCGCACAGGTGAAACTTGCTTGGAAAGTCTTTTTTTCGGCTTCTCTGCATCCTCTACCAAATTAAATGTAAATACATATACAATAATTTTTACAAAAATGTATATAAAGGGTTGTTAAATAATAGTATAATCATGATTTACGTATATTTTCCCTAAATGAGCAGTCTATACGAGTATTATATATATAATGTCAAAATTTTGCGTTTTGGAAAATTATAAAAGAAAAACATACCAAAATTTCTGTCGACCAAACATGCTATATACCGGTGTAGCAATAAACTCTAATTTATCAAGATTGCCTTTTAAGAATACAATCGCTTGAAAACATGTGTACGATATCTTTAAACAAAAATCATATTTACGAAATTTTAAATAAAATTGATGTAATTGCATTAAAAAATAACATAATGTTAAATAAAATGTATACGTGGCTTAGCATCATAAACGCATCAAATAGCAATAAAATAATTTTTTCAACTTAACCTTCCCCTGTTGGTTTCTGAAGGCGTGACCATCTTATATATCCGTATCCGTATCTGTCCACACTTTCAGTAGACTGCTGGCGTACGGGTGAAACTTGCTTGGAAAGTCTTGTTTTCGCCTTCTCTGCATCCTCTACCAAAATAGATGTACATACATATACAATATTTTTTACAATAATGTATATAAAGGTTTGTTAAATAATAGTATAATCATGATTTACGTATATTTTCCCTAAATGAGCAGTCTATACGAGTATTATATATCTAATGTCAAAATTTTGCGTTTTGGAAAATAATGAAAGAAAAAAATATACCAAAATTTCTGTCGACCAAACATACTATACACCGGCGTAGCAATAAACTCGAAATTATCAAGATTGCCTTTTAAGAAGTCAATCATTTGAAACATGTGTACGATACCTTTAAACAAAAATCATATTTACGAAATTTAAAATAAAATTGATATAATTGCATTAAAAATTAGCATAATTTTAAATAAAATGTATACGTGGCTTAGCATCATAAACGCATCAAATAGCAATAAAATAACTTTTTTTCAATTTAACCTTCCCCTGTTGGTTTCTGAAGGCGTGACCATCTTATATATCCGTATCCGTATCTGTCCACACTTTCAGTAGACTGCTGGCGTAAGGGTAAAACTTGCTTGGAAAGTCTTGTTTTCGCCTTCTCTGCATCCTCTACCAAAATAAATGTACATACATATATAATGATTTTGACAATCATGTATAAAAAGGTTCGTTAAATAATATGTAAGTAATTGCAATTGTATTTTTCAAGAATACTAAACATTTATTGCATGTTTATTTATGCTCATAGGTTTTATCAAATCATACCTGAATAATAAATACATACATATAAATATTTAAAAGGCCTCATACATTTAGACAGACAATAATAAAATCCATTTGTCATGACAGTTTTTAATAAGATACTTTTTGTAAGTACAATCAAACCTGACATAAGTGATCAGTCAAGAGAACAAAATATGTTGACCGTTAAACAGAGGTGACCGCTGAATGAAGTTAAACACATGACAAAGTGTTAATTTGGTAGTTTCAGAACTGACTGCTATAAACAGGTTGACCGCTCAATACAGGTGGCCGCAAATACAGTTTGTACCTTTACACTTCTATAAAAAGTAAAACAATTCATAGTTTCATATGTATTAGAACAAATCAGACATACCTAATCCTTAAGGCAGAAAAAAAAGTTCCATTCCTGATCTTCAGTAAAAAAAAAAAGAGGGTCGGAAGGTCGGAATTTCATTTTATTTTATTATTATTATTATTATTATAATATATATATATATATTTATTTATTTATTTATTTATTTATTTATTTTTACACTAAAACGAACTGTAAAAATTTAAAAAAGGCGGAAAAAAGAGGGGCGGTCGGGAGACCAGCAACGGAACTTTTTATTTTGGCCTAAGGTTCTGGGACTCTATAACATAATATTAAGAATTGCAAAATACACTATATATCGAAAGTATTTTACTTAACACAATCAATGAAAAACGTGTAATGTGTTTTATTAGCTATAACTTGAGCAATTAAATTTCTTTTATTTCGGCTTTGCACCTAAAAACAAAAGTTATGAGAGTTATGAAATGCATTTTTTATGATAAAATGTTTGTATTATATGCTAAAACATAGCGGACAATTATATATATTATCCGGAAACAGGACTTAGAAAGAGAGACAAATAAATCATTAACAAGAAAAGCATATGTTTTATAGTTTGATTTGTTCATTCGGAACCCTCATTCCATTTTAACACGGATTCGAAAAAAAAAAGAACTTAATTCTAAATTATAAAATCTGAGCGCTAGGTACTCTATCAAATATAACTTAGTTCGCGTTTGGAAAAAATAATGAAAGAAAAGGCATACCCAAATTTCATTATTTCTGTCAGTAAAGGGGTTATGGCTAAACTTTCTATATACCGGATCAATAAACAATAAACAAAGCAATATCACGGATGTGTTTTAAGAATACAGTAATTTGAAAGCATGTGAACTAAATGTTTAAATAAGAGAGGATGTCTACAAAATTTAATAAAAGTAATGTTAATTACAACACAATGTGATCATCATGTTGAATGTATTGTAAACGTGACACCTCAACATCATTAGAGCATCAAACAGCGTAATATAAAATTTTATTTTCACCTGAACGATCTCCTGTAGGTCTTTGAGGTATGAACATTTTACATATCCATTCCTCATCTTCAATAGACTGTAGGTGCAGAATGGAACTTGCTTCGAGGATCTTTTTTGCGCCACCTCTGCGGACATAACTTTCAAAATTAATATAAATAAAATGAATTTAACAATATTGTATAATAACGTATGTTGAATAATAATTCAATCATGATTTACATACAAAAATTTTTTTCTAAATTAGCAACAGGTATTTATATTTAAAGCCAAAAAAGTCATACTACGTCCCTATGTGTTAGCTTTATGATGATTCATTTACAAGAATACAAGTAAAAAGTATATGCAAGTTATTGCAATTGTATATCCTGGAATACTAGAAAATTATTGCATGTGTTTTATGTTCTTGGTTTTATCAAATCATATCTGAATAATAAAAACCTACATATGCATATTTAAAAGATCTCATTTCTTAGTTAAATATCCAGTAGTCATAACATTTTATAATTATTGAAAATTTCCTTCAGGCTTCTGTTTCTTAAAGACACATAATGTTTCCAAAAGCAGTGAATATTCTTCTGACAAAAAAGCAAAGAGTGTGCGACAGATTTCTTACGAGATGCAATCTGTATATACTCGTTGACGACAACGTTACTACAACGCATAAATAATAAAGATTCTTTTACTTAGGATCATTTAATTGTTTACAAAAATAACTCATTTGCATATTAGCGCATATGAGTGCATAAAATAATGACGTAGCAGAAAAAAATATTGATTCGGTTTGACGGTTTTTCAAACTCAGATTATTTCCGATTACAGACTGTCTTCGGGAATACTCGCCAATGCAAAATGAAAACATTGAAAGTAATATTGACATCTATCCAAAATACTAAATTGTGTATTTTTAATCAACATTTCCAATGCGTTAATCTTTTATTTTACAGTAGTTATTTGCACATCACATACCATTTGTGTAAGTCTATTAAAATGCAAAAGTATTTTTATATTTCCTTCTTTTTTTATGAAAATTGAATCATAATGAAATATAATGGGCCTTAAATTAGGGAAAAACCCGATGTTTCGTACCAATCACTTCTTTGAAATTTCAGGTAAATCACCACAACATTACAAGAGCCCCAGAACTACGCCAAATTGGATCGTAGATACCACATGCAAAACTAGGCTAGATAACAATAATTTTTGAAAAGTTTCGCTAAATTCTATAAAGCGGACATAATGTATACTTGCATAAGGGAAATTAGCGCAAAGCCAATATACCTTTTATAAGCGGACATATAATGATGAAATACATGTACAAAAATGATTATTCATAAACAAACAGCTGTGAAAATTTAAATCAATATCTTTATAAATTTATCGTTAAAATTGATATATATTAATATATTGTCCCATATGAATATTTACAAGAAAAGCACTTTTTTCTATATTTCAATATGTTCATCTGAAACACTCATTATATTTTTTCACAGATATGAGGTCGAATTTTGTTAAAAAAGGAATTAGAATAATATGTTATAAAATCAAACCGCTAGGTACTCAATAAACTGTAACTAATTTTACGTGTTGGAAAATAATGAAAGAAAACAATATTCAAAAATGTCTGTCGACCAAACATGCTTTATACCGGCGTAGCAATAAACTCGAAATTATCAAGATTGCCTTTTAATAATACAATCATTTGAAACTGTGTACGATATCTTGAATTTTAAATAAAATTGATGTAATTGCTTTAAAAAATAGCATCAGTTTTAATAAATGTATACGTGGCTTAGCATCATAAATGCATCAAATAGCAATAAAATAACTTTTTTTTAACTTAACCTTTCCCCTTTTTGATTTCTGAAGGCGTGACCATCTAATATATCCGTATCCGTATCTGTCCTCACTTTCAGTAGACTGCTGGCGTATGGGTGAAACTTGCTGGCAACATCTTGTTTTCGCTTCCTCTGCGGATAAAACTTTCAAAATACATATATATTTAATGACTTAGTATAATATAATTAATGACCTGCATTTTTTTTTCTTAATTAGCAACACATTGATTTATATTTATATTTATATAAAGGTAAAACTTTACAATTACAATTACAGTTTATAATATATTTATACCATTTATATATACCTCATACATTAAAAACGACAACCAGTGTTAAATATCCAGTAGTCATGATATATTTCAATAATATACTATATGTTAGTATACTGAACACTTATTTCAGACAACTGTATCTTTATATTTCTAAAAAAAAAGGCATTACCTTTATATCTTGTTCTGTTACTCGTTTTGGAGATAAAGTAATAAAAAGTTTTACAATTGCTGACAGATATACAAATGCCACAACTCAGGAATAAAATCTAAAATATATGAGCCTACGAAAAACACTGATGTTTGGAAAAATATAGCACTGATGTTTGGTACCAGTCACTTCTATAAAGTTTCATCGAAATCAGCACAGCATATCAAGGAGCCAGAACTACACAAATTGGATCGTAGATACCACACGCATTTAAAAGGCAGGGATTAACAATCATATCTGTAAAGTATCGTGCGGACTATATTAGATTCGAAGTAGGATTTTGTTTAAAAAAGAAATTGAATTATTTGTCAACTGTAACTTACTTTGCGTTCGGGAAAATAATGAAAGAAAAGTAAACGTAAGTTGCATTATTTCTGTCGGCCTAACATGCTGTATACCGGTGCAATAAACACGGATATATCAAAGATGCTTTTAAGGAATACAACCATTTTGAAGTAAGTGTATTAAATCGTTTTTTACAAAAAGCATGGGTTCGAAATTTTAAATACAAAAAACGTTAACTGCATCAGAATATCACGATCAATTTGGTGTAATATATACGTGGAAGTGACTGTACCTAAACATCATAAACGCATCAAACAGCAACTAACAAAATTATAAAATAGCTTTTTTATTTTCACCTGAACATTCTTCTATGGGTTTTTGAAGGCGTGACCATCTTATATATCCGTATCTGTCCTCACTTTCAGTAGACTGCTGGCGTAAGGGTGAAACTTGCTGGGAAAGTCTTGTTACCGTTTCTTCTGCGGATAAAACTTTCATAATACATATATATAATATGACTAAGTATGATCTATAAAAAGTATGAGAAATAATATAATTAATGACCTGCAATATTTTTCTGGGCAACACATTTATGTATATTAATATTTATATGAAGGTAAAACTTTACAATTACAGTACGTAGTTTTTTTTATATATATATAATTAATATATATACCTCATACCTTAAAAACGACAACCAGTGTTAAATATCCAGTAGTCATGACATATTTCAATAATATACTATATGTTAGTATATTGAACACTTATTTCAGACTCCTGTATCTTTACATTTCTAAAAAAAAAAATGGCATTACCATTTATATCTTGTTCTGTTACTCGTTTTGGAGATAAAGTAATAAAAAGTTTTACAATTGCTGACAGATATACAAATGCCATAACTCAGGTATAAAATCTAAAATATATGAGCCTACGAAAAACACTGATGTTTGGAAAAATATAACACTGATGTTTGGTACCAGTCACTTCTATAAAGTTTCATCGAAATCAGCACAGCATATCAAGGATCCAGAACTACACAAATTGGATCGTAGAAACCACACGCATTAATAGGCAGGGATTATCAATCATATCTGTAAAGTATCATGAGGACAAAGTGTATACTAGCATAAGGGAGATTAGCTTAAAGCCAGTATGCCTCTGCCTTATAAACGGACATGAAATACATATAGAAAAAAACTAAACAAAAATTACTTTAAAAGAAAGAAAAAATAAACATTCATAACGACATATTCATTAAACTTACAGCTGGGATGATAACCCCTATGTTTTAAAACTTGTGGTCATCATTAATATATATGTATTGTTAAAGATGAATTATTTACAAGAGAATCATCTTTTCTGTAGTTTTATATGTTCATTTGGAAAACATATTCATTTTACACAGATTCGAAGTAGGATTTTGTTTAAAAAAGAATTTAAAATTATAAGTCAACTGTAACTTACTTTGCGTTCGGGAAAATAATGATAGAAAAAGTAAACGTAAGTTTCATTATTTCTGTGGGCCCCTAACATGCTGTATACCGGTGCAATAAACACGGATATATCAAAGTTTCTTTTTAGGAATACAGCCATTTTGAAGTAAGTGTACTAAATCTTTTTTTACAAAAAGCATGGGTTCGAAATTTTAAATACAAAAACGTTAACTGCATCAGAATATCACGATCAATTTTGGTGTAATATATACGTGGAAGTGATTGTACCTAAACATCATAAACGCTTCAAACAGCAACTAATAAAATAGCTTTTTATTTTCACCTGAACATTCTTCTGTGGGTTTTTGAAGGCGTGACCATCTTATATATCCGTATCTGTCCTCACTTTCAGTAGACTGCTGGCGTACGGGTGAAACTTGCTTCGAAAGTCTTGTTTTCGCTTCCTCTGCGAATATAACTTTCAAAATACTTACATATACAATGACTTTAACAAATAAAGAGAAGTATGTGGAATAATATTCAATCATAATTGACATGCATTTTTTTTTCTTAATTAGCAACACATTGATTTATTTTTATATCTATTAAAGGTATATTTATACATTCATTATAAGAAGTTATAACTTTAAAACGACAATGGGTTTAAAAATCCAGTAGTCATGATATTTTACAATAAAAATATTATATGCTAGCATATTTAAATACTTTTTTTCAGACTCATGTTTCTTTACATTCCTAAAACAAGTCATTAACTGTATATCTTTATTTTGCTGTTGTTGTTGTATTTGGGGTTTTCGTCGCTGCGAAGTATTTCAATCATATAGCGACGTCCAGCTAATAACAGGTGGAGGAAGACCCCGAGTACACAGAGGACCCGGGGAGAACACCTTCCTTCCGCAAGCCAGCTGGAAGGCTTCCCCACATGAAAAAAACCAAATTCCCTACCGGGGTTTTTTTATTTGTAACGCGTTTTAGAGATAAGTAATTCACCCGTTTTACAATTACTGAAACATATATTTGGGAATGAAATCTAATCTATATAACCTGCAAAAACACTAATGTTTGAATAAAAAACTCCTTTTTGATACCAATCATTTATTTAAAGTTTCTGTAAAAATCAGTACAACATTAAAAGTACAAGAACTACACAACATTGATTCGTAGATACCACATGAAAAACTAGGATGGATAACAATCATTTCTGTAAAGTTTCTTTCGATTCTATCAAGCGGACATAGTGAAGACTGGCATAAGGGAGATTAGCGCAAAGCCAATATACCTCGCTTTTAAGCGGACATATGATGAGGAATACATGTAGAAAAAAAAATAAGACACAACAACTTTAATAGAAAAAAGAATGAACTTTTTATAACGATTTATTCATGAAACACACAGCCGTGATAATAAAGTCAATATCTTATAAGGTTATCGTTTACATTATAAATAATATTTTGTTACGAACGAAATGTTTACAAGAGAAGCTCTTTTTTATATAGTTTAATATGTTCATTTGGAACCTCATTCCACTTTTTTACAGATTCGCCGTCGAATTTTGTTCAAAAGGAATTATTTTTATGTTATAATCTGAGCGCTAGGTACTCAATCAACTGTAACTAATTTTTCGGTTTGGGAAATAATGAAAGAAAATATTATACCAAAATTTCTGTCGACCAAACAAGCTATATACCGGAGCAAAAAAAACTCGACAATATCAAGAATTTTTTTTTAAACGAAAAACAGGTATGAAATCTTTCAACAAAAAACATGTGTACGAAATTTTAAATACAATTCATGTTTCATCATGCTGAATATAATGTATACGTGGCGGGGACTGCACCTTATTATCATAAACGCATCCAACGTCAAAAAATAAACTTTTTTTAACTCAACCTTCCCCTGTTGGTTTCTAAAGGCGTGACCATCTTATATATCCTATCTGTCCTCACTTTCAGTAGACAGCTGGCGAAGGGTGAAACTTCGGGAAAGTCTTGTTTCCGCTTCTTCTGCGGATAAAACTTTCATAATACATATTTATAATTGACTAAGTATGATGTATAAAAGTATGAGAATAATATAATTAATGACCAGCAATAATTTTTCTGGGCAACACATTTATTTATTTTAAAATATTTATATAAAGGTAAAACTTTACAATTACAGTACGTAGTTTGTTTTATATATAATAATTAATATATATACCTCATACCTTAAAAACATGCCAGTGTTAAATACCAGTAGTCAGAATATTTCAATAATAAACTATATGTTAGTATATTGAACACTAATTTCAGACTCCTGTATCTTTACATTTCTAAAAAAAAAATGGATTACCTTTATATCTTGTTCTGTTCTCGTTTTGGGGGATAAAGTAATAAAAAGTTTTTACAATTGCTGACAGATATACAAATGCCATAACTCAGGAATAAAATCAAAATATATGCCCTACGAAGCTCTGATGTTTGGAAAAATAAACACGTTTACCAGTCACTTCTATAGAGTTTCATCGAAATCAGCACAGCATTTAAAGGGATCCAGAACTACACAAATTTGATCGTAGATACCACACGCATTAATAGGCGGGGATTATAAATCATATCTGTAAAGTATCGTGCGGACAAAGTGTATACTGGCATAAGGGAGATTAGCGCAAAGCAAGAAAGCCTCTGCCTTTAAGCGGATTTTAATGATGAAATACATATAGAAAAACTAAAAAAAATTACTTTAAAAGAAAGAAAAAAAACATTCATAACGATTATTCATTAAACTTACAGCTGGGATGAAAAACCCTATGTTTTAAAACTTGTCGTCACTTTAAAATATATATGTATTGTTAAAGATGAATTATTTAAAGGGAATCATTTTTCTGTAGTTTATATGTTCATTTGAAAACATATTCTATTTTTACACAGATTCGAAGTAGGATTTTGTTTAAAAAAGAATTTGATTATAAGTCAACTGAACTTACTTTGCGTTCGGGAAAATAATGATAGAAAAAGTAAACGTAAGTTTCATTATTTCTGTCGGGCCTAACAGCTGTATCCCGGGTGCAATAAACACGGAATATCAAAGATGCTTTTTAGGAATACAGCCATTTTGAAGAAAGGGTTTTATTAAATCTTTTTTTTACAAAAAGCATGGGTTCGAAATTTTAAATACAAAAACGTTAACTGCATCAGAATATCACGATCAATTTTGGTGTAATATATACGTGGAAGGACTGTACCTAAACAGCATAAACGCATCAAACAGCAACTAATAAAATAGCTTTTTTTTTTTTCACCTGAACATTCTTCTGGGTTTTTGAAGGCGGACCACTTATATACCGTATCGTCCTCACTTTCAGTAGACTGCGGCGTACGGGTGAAACTTGCTTAGAAAGTCTTGTTTTTGTTCCTCTGCGAATATAATTAAAATACTTACATATACAATGACTTTAACAAATCATGAAAGGTATGTAGAATAATATTCAATCATATTTACATGCATTTCTTTTTCTGAATTTTGGGAACACATTGATTTATTTTTATTATCTATATAAAGGTATATTTTACATTCATTATAAGTAGTTTTAACTTTAAAATGACAATCAATGTTAAATATCCTGTAGTCATGATATTTTACAATAACATATGATAAAGTTAGTATATTGAATACTTTTTTTCAGATTCATTTTTTCTTTCATTTCTAAAACAAAATCATTAACTGTATATCTTTTTTTGTTGTTGTTGTTGTATTTGGGTTTACCGTCCGCTGCGATAGTTATTTCAATCATATAGCGATCCGCTAA
>CM037785.1:58580661-58630661 GCA_021229015.1 Solen grandis
GAGGTTATTTTTTGTTTAATCCAAGCTATTAGTAAAATATGTTAGATATGTTATTAGATTTAACAACCAACCAACCCCTCTGAATAAAAATGAGATTAACCCATCCTACCCCCCAACCCCACAAAAAAGCGCAGATCGAATTAGTGCACATCGATAATTGATCGATAATTGATTGTCCATCAGGTTACTGATTACGCTATTTTGGTTGACTTCATTAGTCTCATGTCAGAATTTCATTGTAAATCAACACACCTGTAAATTAGACGTTGACACGTTGTTGTGTAACTTCCGTGGAGATGGAGACTATGCGCCTGACAGAAGTTTAAGTGGAGTGAAACCAATAATATTCGATGAGTTCGAGACCGGGAGTCTCATTCTACCATTCAAGCTTCTACCCCATCTAGCAACGCTGGTTGTGCTTAGAAGAAAGATCGACTACAGGACTGTATGCGAAAATATTTTCACAGATGCCAGCGTCACCGTGAAAGTAAAAAAAAAAGTTTGCGTCAGTATTTAACTCTTTCCATAAATGAATGAATGAATATGTTATTATTTATGTTATTTTATTATTTTTGATCAGACAGAAGGTGATTTATATTACTAATCGGATAAGACCAAGTGACCAAATGTATAAGTTTCATCAATATCGTGAAGAATTTTAACTGATGAAATTCATTCATTTATATACACCGGTAAATATATAATGATATTGATCTTACATCAACTCAATATTTTAATGAAGCCTCCGTGACCGCGCGAGTAAAGACGCTGAATTAATATCGCTCAGCCCCTGAACGCTGTAGGTTCGAGCCCTGGTAGGGTTACTCGGGTATTTCAAGTGAGGAAGCCTTACAGCTGGCCTGCGGTAGGTCAGTGGTTCAACCCAGACTATGTAGTAAAATACCATGTACCGCATTTTGTGGATGCAACATTTTTGTGGAGGTCAATATGTAGGACGTTCGTGCGCGACGACTGCACCCAATGGTCGACGGAAACGCCCGAAGTCGATTCGTGGCTATTCTGACCGGGTCAACAGGTAAGTTTTATATGCTTGACCGCTAGTTTTCCAAACGGTGCACGGAGGCACTCGGTCGGTCGGCGGAAACGCCCGAAGCCGGTTCGTGGCTATTCGGAAATGTGTGCTGGTAAAAGTCAGTGCTATAAGATAGAGGAGTTTGTCACCCTCGTACTGTTGGCTATGGACTAAAAAATCGATAAAACGGGACATACAGAGTTTTCGCTCCAACGTTAAAGCGGTGCATAGCTACATCCGGGTTTGCTTGAAATTAATCATCCGTCAGATCGTGTATTGTTAATAACAGCGATTCTCTTTCGTTTCTTACTTTTCAGACTAAATGAACATGGGTCAAAAACGCGGAGTTGTCGCAGGACTACGCTCAAACAAATTTTTTAAAAACGATTGAAGGAAACAACTCCGATTTAACGCTGGACTGTTCTAATTTGTGCGAGGACGTGAAATGTTCTTTGGAATAGGACTTGCTACTGCGGACATATTCTTTTACGTTTAGAAAGAGAACGCCAGGGTGGATAAAGATCAGTATGTTTAAGCAACGATGATATCGGATACATTTTAAAACTGTTGCCTGTATTAGAAACATTAGTCTCTAGATATTCTAGCAAAAGATCCCCTCGCCTCATCAACGTTCCATTTGAGGTTAGCAGCGCCAAAATCGGAGAGATGATTTCTGTCGATTTCTCCATGGCGTTGGTGATGAGAGATTGGTCTACACCCAGTTCAGTTGACCCAAATATACCACTCCATAAGAAATAATAAATATGTTTATAAGAGACTCGAATATGAAAATAATTATCGTCGATAAGAACTATCGAATTAATTCAACGTCAAGCTGACCCATATAATGTCACCTTGTAATTACTAATTCAAGTCGGGGTCTTTTTTATATTATCTAATTTAAAGTAAATGACTATATGCATCAAATAATTGCTATTCAGATGAATATTTTCAAGAAATAGAGAACGATAAACATCGTGAAAGAAAACAATTTAACAATAGCTCTTATAATGCCGAATAGCTGCAGGCATATTAATTCCGTTACGGTGATAGAAGCGAATGCTGGTTCAAATATATACAAAAAACCTCGTACTGTTCTGATCTAAGTAAACGCACAATAGTGTTTACTAGAGACAGGATGGGAGAATGTAATAAATGCGGTAAAAGTTTCTTGAATTTAATACTATGAACGAAAAAATGTTACTGGTACTTTTAAAAGAATCAAAGCGCTGAATGCGCTGAGAGACGGCAGCCGGATTAACAGGGAAAAAAGCTGTGATTCTTAATTATTGATACAATAGAGGCAAAAGCCACATGACGCAAAAACTCCATACTCTCTCCTGCAATTATAGTCGGTAGTAAGACAATCGAATTCGCACTCTTTTTTGTTACAAAACAATCCGAATAAGGGTCATGAACCTGACTGTATGAACTTCAGAAGTATAGGTCATTCCCTAGGACCCGATTAATATACACTATCTACTGTTACTTAAGTGTAAAACCTGACAAGGTACTTGATTGTTTTAGATACTTGAATGTTTGTTTCTATTTCAAAATTAAGAAATACTCTGGGAGTAACCTAACGCGCTTTCATGCAAAATTACGCGTGAACTACTTTACTTTACATTTCATTTTTATGTATAAACATACTTTACATTTCATTTTAATGTATAAATCAGAACACTTCAATCTTCAAAGGTCACGTTCAAAGTATATCAATTTTAAAAAGTACATACAAGAAAACACAATATTAGTTTAAAACATATATAAGAGAAAAACAAAATAATTGTCAAGTTGAATGAGAACATAAATAAGTCACTTTAAAATGTTGTTAACATATTATTGTCGCTGAAAATGATGTGCGGAAAAGTGTGTCTTCCAAGCGTGTAATCGTCAATACCATTCTCTTCATTTTGTTTTTCCACTGCTCTGTTTTCATCACACAAAGAAAGTCTTAGCTTTCAATGACACGCTTATGTAATTGTATAATGGCTGGGGAAAGTTTTGAAATGTGCATAACCAACTTTCAAATTCTAACGGTCACTTTTTGATTTTCTTTTGTTTTTGTTTTTGAATTCTAACGGTCACTTTTTTTTCCCGCCTATCTGATCAACACCTCCATGATGGAGGTCGCCATGATTGAACAACGGTTGTGGATCAAAAGTTTTCCAAGGGTTCCAAGATTGATCGATGCCATTTTGTGAAATATTGCTTTTTTACTGTCCTATGGTTTTTAAAAATAAACAATTTGGTGAATGCAATTTGTGTTCTGTAAATGGATCATCTCCTCTTTTTCCCACTTGTGTAGTCTTAAAGCACATGAAAAACACTCCACTGTGTCATTTTTACCCGTAAATTAAAATATCCAGCTGATGAAAGCTGAAACTTGTTAGGTTGCATTTGAGGCGTCCACAAATCAAAGCTGTTTAAACGATCTTCAAAAAATATCAAGGGTGATAACTTAGTCCAACTCTATTAATTGTTTTGTTGACATGATGACAGTCCGTTTAAGAATGAGACAAAATTTGTATACTTCTTTTAAATCACACGGGTTTTCAAAATTTTTTAAATTGAATGTGAATTTCTTTCGTTCTTTCTTTTCAAACACACTTTGATTTGATGTCGTTTTCTTTTTAACACCATCATAAAACCGGCTTCTAAAGTACATGTTATTATTTTAGTCCCCGGTAGCCATGTAATATTTTCAAATCCCTCTTCATTCATCTCATTATTCTTTTGTAAAAGTTGTGTTTGAGCCATTTTCTCATCTATTATCATCCAAAATTTTAAAAAAACAATACCAAACGACCAATGCTATTCTCATCCTTTCTTTATAAGCACTTAAATCAATAGCATACCGTCAATAAAATAACTATACAACGTTCACCTTATCTGATATGAACAATAAACAGTCAATCAAGAACAATACGTTTACCTTATCTGATCAGAAGGAGCTCCACCGCATCACATTCCTGCACCTTAACGACACGAAAACGACGTCAATATAGTGTGTAACTTTAATTTCTAATTGTTCATTTGCACTAACACAATCATTGCTATGTATGAGGTTGTCTTTGACAGTATGTGGTTACACTCCTCTCCCTTAACATTTATTACAAGCCGGTCCGCAATGCCTGTTTTTTTCTTCTACAGCCACATGATTTTGATGCACAGAAACTTTTTCTTACATTCAAATCCAACTGTCCAAAGCTTAACGGATTCATTTTTTTTCTTCAAACTTTTCAGGTGTGTCCCATTCAATTTCTAATTCATTGCTTTTTATTGCCCAGCCATGATTGATCTGGGTATATAACATTAGAAGAGAGACACTGATCCCATACTTTGTTTACCAAGCAACACCTCTTCCAGTGAAATAAGAGAGCCTCAAAGGACGGGATATATTTTTCTTCTGAATCTGCTCTGAAAAACAAAGACTGTCTTATTTTTCTAACAAATAATTCATGATAAGCATAAAGTGAAAGATCTTCACTTTTGATATGAGCAAATACAGATTTTGAACTGTTCAAAAATGTATATGTTGAAAAAGCATTCTTGTATTTCGTAAAGTATTCTGTCCAATCTAGACGAATAAATGACAGAAATCCGTCCATGTAATTTTCTTTGAAATAACCTAATGTACCAATGCAGATGTCATTTAGTGTACTACAACCATTTATAAAATTGAAATGACTTTTCAGAGTTTGAAGAAAAGAGGATGTGCCATTTCCAACAAAATATGAAACAAATCACAACCAGTACATATGTATAACGTTTGAATAATGTTCATACAATCTGCACTTGTTGACATAAAATCTGTATCTTGATTTATCAGTTGTTTGAGTTAATGCATGCCAATGTAATGTTTATCATTGAAATCAGTTAGTATATATATGTCCTTGCCAGCGATTCTAAATTCATCCATTTTAGGAACACCTATATGATAAACATCATTGTCTGGAGAATATATTATGACTGCTGAATTTACTAAGTTTCGCATAAAACCAAACCAAACTATCTGCTTCTTTTATATTTTTGTTTTGTGGGAAATGAGCTTAGTATAACTTCCATTTTTAACCATATCAGCCCCCGCTTCATGTATTTCACCAATAACAAAACTTTTATTCGATAGCAATAGATACAGACCTAGATGAATTAATTCTTTTTCCATTAACTTAAGATACTCCGTTTTATTACCCCTATTTTGCATGAACAGTTTCCAAATAGATGGTAAACATGTGTTAACATCAAGATTTTCAACTGGGCTAATATTACTGTCTCCATCTCTTTTCTTCCTCATGAAACATTTTGGAGAATACGGGTCACTTAAAACAGAATCAAAGGCTAAAGATACTTCTTTTAAACCCTGGTTAAAATGCGAAAGAACATTCTTTCTAAATAAAACTGACAAATATTCACCAAACGTTTTGTAGAATCTTACAGGTGTTTAATAAACAATAAACATAGCATCAATGATCAAAGAATCCATTTCAACAATGGGTAATCCCACTGAAAATGCATTTGTATAGTATCGTCTGTAAGCATCTTTAATCTTTGACTTATTTGATACAAACATTTCACCATTTTCTGTAGCTATAGTACTAGGTAGTGAAATAAATTTTTTAAGGTCTTGAACAGCAAGATTTTGCTGATTTGACCACTCCATGATTATTTTTGTTATTTTAACTGTTTGCTCTTTATCTTTAAGAGATTTCTTATAACTGGAAGCACTAGCTTTTTTGTTTTCACCAAAACCAGTAAGTCTTAACACTTTTTGTTTAGGAAATAAATATTTGGATTCATTTGACAAACAGAATTTATTTTTTATATATTACTTAAAGTGGAAGTCTGCTTTGGAATGGATGTTCAGCAAGTTTTCAACTTGTGCAATTGTACATCTCTTCTTTACATCAACCATGTGTGTTAGAAGATTTTTTTATCACGAAGTGAAAGTGAACCCGTATGCAAAATATCAATTAACGACTGTAACCAATCTTCCAGATATATTTTCATAATAACTAATTGATTAATTTTAAGGGTTCACTTTCAAAGGCAGTATCAAGTGTTGTTTCTTTTGACAAGAAACATGCATTTTTAATACAGTTTTGGGAAGCGTTATTTCGTTTTGAATTAGATTTATTTTTAAATCAACATCATCTGAAACTCTTGATCAACTTGGCATGATTGATCTTCGTGAATTTTTTTTCAGAAGAAAAATATATCCCGTCCTTTGAGGCTCTCTTATTTCACTGGAAGAGGTGTTGCTTGGTAAACAAAGTATGGGATCAGTGTCTCTCTTCTAATGTTATATACCCAGATCAATCATGGCTGGGCAATAAAAAGCAATGAATTAGAAATTGTATGGGACACACCTGAAAATTTTGAAGAAAAAAAATGAATCCGTTAAGCTTTGGACAGTTGGATTTGAATGTAAGAAAAAGTTTCTGTGCATCAAAATCATGTGGCTGTAGAAGAAAAAACAGGCATTGCGGACCGGCTTGTAATAAATGTTAAGGGAGAGGAGTGTAACCACATACTGTCAAAGACAACCTCATACATAGCAATGATTGTGTTAGTGCAATTGAACAATTAGAAATTAAAATTACGGACTATTTTGACGTCTTTAAGGTGTCGTAAACGTGAAGGAATGTGAGGCGGGGTTTTATGAGAATAGCATTAATCGTTTGGTATTGTTTTTTTAAAAGATAAAGAGATGAGATAAGGTGTACGTTGCATTTTTTTTCAAGTGTTTGGTGTGTATACAAAACGAATATTGTTTTATTCTTTTATTACCAACTCAGTGACCTTAAAGTATTCAATACATGTGGCTGTTTTTCTGTAAATTGAAAATGGCTCAAACACAACTTTTACAAAAGAATAATGAGATGAATGAAGAGGGATTTGAAAATATTACATGGCTACCGGGGACTAAAATAATAACATGTACTTTAGAAGCCGGTTTTATGATGGTGTTAAAAAGAAAACGACATCAAATCAAAGTGTGTTTGAAAAAAAAGAACGAAAGAAATTCACATTCAATTTAAAAAAATTTGAAAACCCGTGTGATTTAAAAGAAGTATACAATTTTTGTCTCATTCTTAAACGGACTGTCATCATGTCAACAAAACAATTAATAGAGTTGGCCTTTAAGTTATCACCCTTGATATTTTCTGAAGATCGTTTAAACAGCTTTGATTTGTGTACGCCTCAAATGCAACCTAACAAGTTTCAGCTTTCATCAGCTGGATATTTTAATTTACGGGTAAAAATGACACAGTGGAGTGTTTTTCATGTACCTTAAGACTACACAAGTGGGAAAAAGAGGAGACGATCCATTTACAGAACACAAATTGCATTCACCAAATCGTTTATTTTTAAAAACCATAAGACAGTAAAAAAGCAATATTTCACAAAATGGCATCGATCAATCTTGGAACCCTTGGAAAACTTTTGATCCACAACCGTTGTTCAATCATGGCGACCTCCATCATGGAGGTGTTGATCAGATAGGCGGGAAAAAAAATAAAAGTGACCGTTAGAATTCAAAAACAAAAACAAAAGAAAATCAAAAAGTGACCGTTAGAATTTGAAAGTTGTGTGAAATATAAATACTGTAAAATGTTCAACGTTCACTCAGAACCTCTTCACCACACAAAAAGAGCACATCGTACATGTAGAATTGCTTGTTTCAATACACTATTCGAGGATATAATGAATGATGGTAAAAGCTGTGATTCAATGACGGTCAATGTCGATGAAGAAGAATTCACAACTCCACCAACTGATCATTGCATTTCACCATCTACAAATGTGATGTTTATGAATTCATATTTAGACTTTCTATATGCGAAAGCATTGTGTGAAGTAAAAGGAATGACAGTGAGAAAGAACTATTATGGATGTCATACAAACCATCCTTCTCAACACCCACACGACTGTATTATGAACACTAATGATGAAGAATATCAAATTGATTTTTACTTTGAAGATATGTTGAAAGCAGTAAATGAAAAGGATATAATTCAATCTTGGGAGGAGGTTATGCACATTTCAAAACTTTCCCCAGCCATTATACAATTACATAAGCGTGTCATTGAAAGCAAAGACTTTCTTTGTGTGATGAAAACAGAGCAGTGGAAAAACAAAATGAAGAGAATGGTATTGACGATTACACGCTTGGAAGACACACTTTTCCGCACATCATTTTCCAGCGACAATAATATGTTAACAACATTTTAAAGTGATTTATTTATGTTCTCATTCAACTTGACAATTATTTTGTTTTTCTCGTATGATATGCTTTAAACTAATATTGTGTTTTCTTGTAATGTATTGTACTTTTTAAAATTGATATACCTTTAAACGTGTACCTTTGAAGATTGAAGTGTTCTGATTTATACATTAAAATGAAATGTAAAGTAAAGTAGTTCACGCGTAATTTTGCATGAAAGCGAGTTAGGTTACTCCCAGAGTATTTCTTAATTTTGAAATAGAAACAAACATTCAAGTATCTAAAACAATCAAGTACCTTGTCAGGTTTTACACTTAAGTAACAGTAGATAGTGTATATTAATCGGGTCCTAGGGGAATGACCTATACTTCTGAAGTTCATACAGTCAGGTTCATGACCCTTATTCGGATTGTTTTGTAACAAAAAGAATGCGAATTCGATTGTCTTACTACCGACTATAATTGCAGGAGAGAGTGTGAAGTTTTTGCGTCATGTGGCTTTTGCCTCTATTGTATCAATAATTAAGAATCACAGCTTTTTTTCCTGTTAATCCGGCTGCCGTCTCTCAGCGCATTCAGCGCTTTGATTCTTTTAAAATTACCAGTAACATTTTTTCGTTCATAGTATTAAATTCAAAAAACTTTTACCGCATTTATTACATTCTCCCATCCTGTCTCTAGTAAACACTATTGTGCGTTTACTTAAATCGAAACAGTACGAGTTTTTTTTTGTATATATTTGAACCAGCATTCGCTTCTATCACCGTAACGGAATTAATATGCCTGCAGCTATTCGGCATTAAAAGAGCTATTGTTAAATTGTTTTCTTTCACGATGTTTATCGTGGTCATAGCTATTCCGTTTCATTCATTTGTGTTATGATAATATTCAATATCTAGCACATTATAAATTAGTAATATCATTAACATTTTCATATTCTAGACTAAGCAAAATAACTTTTACGTCTATAGCAATTATTTGATGCATATAGTCATTTACTTTAAATTAAATATTATAAAAAAAGACCCCGACTTGAATTAGTAATTACAAGGTGACATTATATGGGTCAGCTTGACGTTGAATTAATTTGATAGTTCTTATCGACGATAATTATTTTCATATTCGAGTCTGTTATAAACATATTTATTATTTCTTATGGAGTGGTATATTTGGGTCAACTGAACTGGGTGTAGACCAATCTCTCATCACCAACGCCATGGAGAAATCGACAGAAATCATCTCTCCGATTTTGACGCTGCTAACCTCAAATGGAACGTTGATGAGGCGAGGGGATCTTTTGCTAGAATATCTAGAGACTAATGTTTCTAATACAGGCAACAGTTTTAAAATGTATCCGATATCATCGTTGCTTAAACATACTGATCTTTATCCACCCTGGCGTTCTCTTTCTAAACGTAAAAGAATATGTCCGCAGTAGCAAGTCCTATTCCAAAGAAAATTTTACGTCCTCGCACAAATTAGAACAGTCCAGCGTTAAATCGGAGTTGTTTCCTTCAATCGTTTTTAAAAATTTTGTTTGAGCGTTGTCCTGCGAGGACTCCGAGTTTTTGACCCATGTTCATTTAGTCTGAAAAGTAAGAAACGAAAGAGAATCGCTGTTATTAACAATACACGATCTGACGGATGATTAATTTTAAGCAAACCCGGAGGTAGCTATGCACCGCTTTAACGTTGGAGCGAAAACTCTGTATGTCCCGTTTTATCGATTTTTTAGTCCATAGCCAACAGTACGAGGGTGACAAACTCCTCTATCTTATAGCACTGACTTTTACCAGCACACATTTCCGAATAGCCACGAACCGGCTTCGGGCGTTTCCGCCGACCGACCGAGTGCCTCCGTGCACCGTTTTTAATTGCCATTGCGTAATTTACTGGAAAACTAGCGGTCAAGCATATAAAACTTACCTGTTGACCCGGTCAGAATAGCCACGAATCGACTTCGGGCGTTTCCGTCGACCATTGGGTGCAGTCGTCGCGCACGAACGTCCTACATATTGACCTCCACAAAAATGTTACATCCACAAAATGCAGTAGATGGTATTTTACTACATAGTCTGGGTTAAACCACTGACCTACCGCAAGCCAGCTGGAAGGCTTCCTCACTTGAAATACCCGAGTAACCCTACCAGGGCTCGAACCTACAGCGTTCAGGGGCTGAGCGATATTAATTCAGCGTCTTTACTCGCGCGGTCACGGAGGCTTCATTAAGGTATCAATATCATTATATATTTACCGGTGTATATAAATGAATGAATTTCATCAGTTAAAATTCTTCACGATATTGATGAAACTTATACATTAATAATATAAATCACCTTCTGTCTGATCAAAAACAATAAAATAACATAAATAATAACATATTCATTCATTCATTCATTCATTTATGGAAAGAGTTAAATACTGACGCAAACTTTTTTTTTACTTTCACGGTGACGCTGGCATCTGTGAAAATATTTTCGCATACAGTTCTGTAGTCGATCTTGCTTCTAAGCACAACTAGCGTTGCTAGATGGGGTAGAAGCTTGAATGGTAGAATGAGACTCCCGGTCTCGAACTCATCGAATATTATTGGTTTCACTCCACTTAAACTTCTGTCAGGCGCATAGTCTCCATCTCCACGGAAGTTACACAACAACGTGTCAACGTCTAATTTACAGGTGTGTTGATTTACAATGAAATTCTGACATGAGACTAATGAAGTCAACCAAAATAGCGTAATCAGTAACCTGATGGGCAATCAATTATCGATCAATTATCGATGTGCACTAATTCGATCTGCGCTTTTTTGTGGGGGTGGGGGGTAGGATGGGTTAATCTCATTTTTATTCAGAGGGGTTGGTTGGTTGTTAAATCAAATAACATGTCTAACATATTTTACTAATAGCTTGGATTAAACAAAAAATAACCTCTATTCAAATATTTTAATTATTTACTTATAATATAATTATATAATCGTAATATATTTGGGAAAACTTAGCGAATTCTTTAACCTTTCCTCCCGAATTGGACTCGCCCAATCAGCATGCCGATCAGATCAAAGCGGTGTCGGTAATCGAAGAAGAAACACACCATAAGTTAGTTTAGTGCGCATTCTGTTCAAGCAACTCTAGATATGTTGGGTTTAACTGAGGTAAAATGATCAGAGACACGCGCGTTAAATAATATATCTAAATTATTATTATCATTATTGATATTATCACCTCAATGTTATAAAGGTTATTGTGTTAAAGATATATTAATGACCAACATGTAAATTCCCTCTCAAAGTTCTAGGTGAGTGCATGCTTCGTATGCTAGTTATGCATATTCATTTCTAAACGCTCTCTCTCGATCTGTTTTGTTCTGTACTGATTTAACTAGAATGTAGCATTGCATCGAAATATAACCGGTGAGTGGGGTGGGTATTTACTGGACTATTATATAGTACAAAAATCATTAAAATATTACCGAAACAGGTAATTATTACCCACACAAAAATATCACCGCGCTAAAATATTACATCGCCCCAAAATATTACGCATGCGCAGAAATAGTACAGGTACACCATTTTGCTATCTTGACAGCTGTGACAACCGTCCACGCTTAACCGCTTATAGTCAAAATGATTAATCTATGTGTCAGGGATACGATGGAATGTAATAAATTAAACTTTATTCGAGAATCTAACATAAAAAGGTAAAAACTTTTTCCTAGATCTACTGTAAGTCTTCATCATCAAACATGTTGATTGTATTCCAATCACCTTTATTGATATTATCTATGAAAAAATTGGTATGCAGAGGAATAAACACAACGCTACGTTTATTTACGTCAAAGACATAAGATTGGATGTTATCACCAGACTGTTATATAGTACAAAAATATTAAACTATTACCGATACACGGGATTATTACCTACACCAAAATATCACCGAGCTGAAATATTACAACACACCAAAATATTACTGATGCACCAAATTATTACCGGTACGCAAAAATATTACCTACACAGAAATATTACCGATGCACTAAATTATTACCTGCACCAAAATATTACCGCGCTTAAATATTACATCGCACCGAAATATTACCGGTGTCACGAGCTACATCCTATACTACTGGTATTTTGATTGAAATCATAAATTTACATGCATGCGCATGCACATATTCCATATGCATTGAAGAATAGCATGGAGAAGCTAATTGGATTTATCAATTGATTTTCTATTTCTAAAACTACAATCACCAGTATAATTGTGTCCTCTTACTATATAAATTAAAAGCTATAGCCTTATATACATGTTAAGTTGTCATTAAAGGTAATCCATCCAGCATTATATTATAATCATGGTCATTCAAATGCTTGAAAAGACTTCAGTGTGGATGCAAGCATCCATTGATTTTGAATTATATGCTTGTTTTGGTCAAAGTCAATAAAGGCTTGCATTTACAATAAAATACCCACGATGGACCATGATCACAATGATTACCTAAAGGCATGAATTGCACCTTTTGATGGTATATCGTGGTATGAACTACACTGGGGCTGCTCAAAGTGGGTGGGGTTCGATGGGCTTCGCCGACCATATTACTATAATAGATCTAAATATTAATTAATGAGACGCCATAGCAAAAAGGTATATTAAAACTTTAATAAGTGACATATACGGTGGCATAAAGGGGACATGGAAAATATTTTCATATCGCGTGCGCACCCAAAGCTAAGAAGTCGTGCGTGTAGGTTTTATAACAGAAATTAATCATTTTGCGAATATATTTCATTTGTGGTTTTTACGGTGGTCTTGAGGGAATTGATTAATTTATAAAGCAATCAACTATGATCATCAACATCGCAGTTTTGGTATCTCATTAGTTTTGATGCGCCATAATTGAAGATATATACATACATGTACGTGCATCTTTTATTGGCATATCGACATGTCTGTTTTTGGCCATTAACAAGTGCACATAATAATAATAACTCATATGTTATGAGACACAGAGATATAAGAAAACTCAAAGTAAAGTACAATGTGTTTCACAATATATGTTACACTATTAAAGTAATAAAGTGTAAACACAAATAATAAAATTGACTATATAATTTATTTTTTATCACTTTTATGCGGGAAAACTCTGATGCCGTGATGTCATTTACTAAGTCGTCTAACGTTGGATGTTTTTGAAACATGGCGCTATCAAGAGGAGATTGTCAGTAAATATGTAAGTAGTATGAAAAATGTATCTAAAGGAAAAGACAATCGGTAGAATGCAAGTTCTCAGGTAGTATCTTTATCTTTATTAAGATCTCATCATTGTACAAACATGAAAATAATTACAAAATCAAAACAACGTTTAAATTAGTACAATGCCATTCCATATGGAATTATAAGAGATGAATATTTACATATTAAAATAACACTTTATACTAACTGAGCACAACGCTCTAATAGTATAAAAATATTACAAACTTACCGGTTACTAACTAAACACGTAAAATGATATAAAAGCGATAAAGAGAAAGCTGTTTAAAACATGATAAACAACAGCATCACAAACACTTTTATACAGTGCAACAAACAACAAATGTAGTAAGAAGGAAACTACAGTTAATTTATATAGTAAAAACGTCGTCTATCTAAAACATTATTGCAGGTTTTGGCACATAATCTTAAAATCGTTGAATTTGTATTGGAAAACAGAAATACATGTTTATCAAAATCGTGCATTTCCACAAACAGGTTATCACATGAAGTTGCCTTAGAGTATAATTCCTCTCTTAAATCATCATAAACGAAATAAAACATGCAGTTCACTTTCAACTGAGGTGTCATTACAAAATGGACAAAACCTAGCTTCTTCACTCAAGGCCTCATAACGACCAGTCTTAATACGAATTGGGGCCACCCAAAATCTAAATTTACTGAAAGCTGATCGATGAGCAGGTGATAAAATCACATTACAATATTGTTCAGTTTTAAAATCAGATTTCACAGACCTATACAGTCTTAGTTTATAACGACGTTGCCCAGATGGCCCAATAATATTGCTTAAACAAGTTTGCCATTCATTAACAAAGTTATACACTGCATTCACATGATAATGAAAAAGTTTGATGACACGGGAGCAAACTGGCCGCAGCGGTTACTTCCCCTTATCTGTACAGTAATCTATGCCGAAGAATGAAGGGGAGATAACTGCGTGGAGATTGACACGGGAGCAGTACTCCTTCAACCAACGCTCGTTTGCGGACAGCGTTTTGCAAAGAAATTGTAAGGACGTTAAAAGCGTTACCAAAGACACACCATAAAGGTCAGTAAGTAGGATGCTGTCAGATATTACAAGTGACTGTAGTATTTCTCATGTTTACACAAAATTGCGATATGATTTGAATCTCATTCCATAATTATTCTATTCCAACTCTTTGGACAACATTTGGTTTAGTGATGAATCCCATTTCTGCTTTGATCCTGTGTTGAATATTCAGACTAATCGCTATTGCTGAACTGTCAGGGGGGTTTTAGTGTACGCCCAATACATCATATCTGTCTTAACACAACAAAACAAACCACTGAGCATATTAAGGATAGAAGTAAGCGCAGAAAATATACAGAAAATGCGAAAATGAAAAATATAAAATGAAAATGAAAATGAAAAATATACAGAAAATAAGGGCGTGCAAAAAATGAAGAAATTAAAATGGAGAGTAGTAAAAGAGGCATATTGCAAGGGAGAGAAAGAGAGGGATGTGAATGATGATATAGAGATTATTGAAAAGAGAATGAAATGTATTTTAAGGAAAAGACAGAGGGTACAGGGCGATTTGTTGAAAATATTAGAAGAAAAATATAAAAAAAAGTGTGTATAGACGGTAAAACAATTAACAGCCTTAAATGAAATTAGAAAAAGAAAGACACGCTGATTATTGAGAGGAAGTAAATTTTGTAGAAAGTAGAAAGAGGATTGTGCATGAGAGCCCACAACCAGGATCATGCTATAATCCATTCATGCATCTTAAAATGAAATAATTGTGAAACTAATAGTGTTTTCATGTGTTTAAGTTCAAGTCATAGTTTGCTTTTTTCAGCCAGGCACATCCTACGATAGATTACATTAAGCTTTTTTCCTATATAGTTAAATTGAAAAAAAAATGATACTGGAATAGCTCCATAACTTGTTGGCTCGGTGTCAGGATCATGTGACTAGTGTGGTATATAATGCCACATGTCTACGGCATGAAACTGCAGTGTGGAAGCACTATATATTAAGTAACAAGTCTCAAAATGACTGAAATACTGTCCGTGGGACGTTAAGCCCAATCAATGAAACAAACAAAATGAATATACAGTTAAAAAGTATCATGTTTGGCCTATATTACATGAGTTTAAAAATCGTCTTCATATTCAAGTTCAGACTTTATTATGACAACCAGGGGGCTTCCGTGGCCGAGAGGGTAAAGTCGCTGACTTTAACACTCACTCAGCCCCTGACCACGTGGGTTCGAATCCCGGCAGGGTCATTCGGATTTTCATGTGAGGAAGCCTTCCAGCTGGCTTGCGGTAGGTCGGTGGTTCTACCCGGATGTCTCCGTGCATTCGGGGTCTTCCTCCACCTGTAATTAGCTGGACGTCGCTATATGACTGAAATACTGTCGAGGCGACGGTAAACTCAAATAGTCAAGTCAAGTTATGACAACCATGTCCAATTTAGCTTGATCGATGAGCTGTGTTCACTATGTCATTTATGTACATTCTCAGCTTAGTAAAATTTCATTACCAATAAAACTTGAGACGGTGTTTGTGAACTCTCCGTATTACTCAAACTTCAGTTCAAATATATTTCGGATTAAACTCAAATTAGAGCAGATATTTGCGTAGAAGTCTGAGATCGTACTTAAGGATTTTTTCGAGAACTTGGGGCCAGACATGTTTGTTGAAAAATCCACCAATTTTGCAAAAGTTAGTGTGGACAAAATTGTATGTGAAAGATATACTTGGACATGGGGACAGTAATGAGGATGTTGTGCTGCACAACATTTAACAATAAAAGATATCTACAACTCTTCAAACAAAAGTTCTTGCCAGCACTTCGTCGTAAAGGAATTGAACTAGTGAAAAAGAATTGGTTCCAACAAGATGGTGTATGAGATCAGTCAAAAGGGTATTTTTTTTTATAAAGATTACAATCATCAAATGCATAAATGTTCAAAGAAAACTCGAAATAGCTAACATTTTTGTTGTACTTGTATTTGACATAATTATAAAAAATGATGCTTCATTACGAAATATTTCTTATATCATCATATCTAAGACAGCACAAAAAGGAATGATACTGTTTTAACATTTTCATACAACATAATTTGCATATGAATATTATGAAATATACAAGGCTTAATTATTAGCAAGTATGAACTAAGTCTAAAATTGCTTAGTTGTTTTCTTGGTTGGTCATTTTTGATTATTTGAGACATTTCTTGAAATTAAAATCTCCTTTTTTCGCATCTTTGTTTGTGTAAAAAGGGAAGCTCCCCATTCTTGGATAATGGATATACTAGTTACGTGATGTATTCCTCATTAACATGCAAGTATACATAACACGAGAAGCGGAGGCAGCTCTTGTTATCGAGTGAACCTAATGTATCTAGACACAAAAAGCGTTGATTTCATTGTCCCCAGTGGTTTCATGAAATAGCTTTTTATTCAATTTTTGCTCTGGTACTAATAAGCCACCGTTCAGATTATGGAATTGTCATTTAACTTGTAAATAATTTACAATACAAGTCCGGTGAGACCGATTTTAAACCAATTTATGTATTTCAATCTGCATACGATATATATTTTTTGCGTAGAATTTGTTTATTGATATAACACCCTGTTAGGATCCTTTTTTTCTGGTTGTCTGCACGTGTATCGTTCAATTACATCCTCTCGAACCCAACACCCTCTTGAACCCAATACCCTCTTGAACCCAACACCCTCTTGAAACCAACACCCTCTTGAACCCAACACCCTCTTGAACCCAATACCCTCTTGAACCCAACACCCTCTTGAACCCAACACCCTCTCGAACCCAACACCCTCTCGAACCCAACACCCTCTTGAACCCGAACCCAACACCCTCTTAAACCCAACACCCTCTTGAACCCAATACCCTCTTGAACCCCCAGAAACAAACCCTTTTTTACAAGGCAACAAATTATTGAAAAATCGTGTGACAAAAATGATAATGAGTTTAAAAGTTGCTTATCATTTATTTAAATTGTAAATTAAACCCCAGACGTAAAAACCTGACTGAGATCCGCTACTCCGGTATAATCTAAGAGCAAATCACGAGAAGCTCTCGTTAAAGTACGTGTACGATCATGTGACCGCGAGGTAACATGAAATTTGTAACACTGAAAGTAACCGCCATTTACAATATTAGAAAACAGTGTTATAGATGTTGAATAATTGATTACTATTCTGTCTTATTCTGTTTTAGTGTAATTAAAGCGCTCAATGCGCTGAGAGACGGCAGCCGGATTAACAGGAAAAAAGCTGTGATTCTTAATTATAGATACAATAGAGGCAAAAGCCGAATGAAACTCCACACACTCTCCTGCATCTATAGTCGGTAGTAAGACAATCGAATTCGCACTCTGTTTCTTACAAAACAATCATGAATTAGGGTCATGAACCTGACTGAATGAACTTCATAAGTAGGTCATTCCCCAGGACCCGATATATATACACAATCTACTATTACTTAAATGTAGAACTTGACAAGGTACTTGATGTTTTAGATACTTGAATATTTGTTTCAATTTCAAAGTTAAGAAATGCTCTTGGAGAAACCTAACTCGCTTTCTTGCAAACTAACGCGTGAACTACTTTAGGTTAATTACAGACATTCGAAGCGCTACTTTTTTCTTTTTACATGAGTAGATCTTCAAGTATGTAAAATGGATTGCTACTCTGATTTATAAGTGTCACGGATAGATTGTTCACGCTTAAAATGGATGTTTACATAGCAAAACCAACAGCACATGAATAGCGGTTACAGTTATGAATAAAACGTCTGCGTAACATATTTCATTCGTATTCGTAAGTGCAGAATCGCATTGCGTGGATCCGCACTAAGCGCGGAGAGGTACAGTTAAACTTGTCATGGATGCCTGGTAAACGTTTGTAGCTACTAAAGACGGCAGCAAGCTGCCGTCTAAATAACCACGATGAAGCTACCGGTTGCATACGGTAGGTATAAGTGAACTAATAAGGACTGAAAAGGATTCTTTTCAGAAAGTCAGGAAGTAAATATTTCAGTTAGTGAAAAAGGATAATAAACATTGGCAAATATTGCCTATATGACGAAAAAGTGAAAATAATGGTCCACCTTTTATGTTTGATTTTACTGCCGCATTATTTTCTTTAAATGTATTTTCCTCTTCAAAATGGTATTTTTGTAAGGAAATGAGAATGATATAGTTAATATACATGCTGTGAGTAGTCAAAAAATATTGGAGAAATACATTCAGATTATATCAGAAATAAATACAATACCTGATGAAAGAATTACGAAGGATGCGTTACTATAGACCACAACATTTCTAATCTGTAATCTTACTTCAATTGACATTTCAGGATTGTAGAAATTCTAGACATGTGACTTTTATCTTTAGAGCTATCAGTGTTGGTATTTGTATTACTTTTTTTTTAATTTTATATCAAATCAATGAAATGAGAATGTCACTTCTCTGGTTTTTCAGGTTATTTTAATTACTACTTTTACATATGGAATAGATAATCCCTTTTCCAAAACATTTTGAATTCTCCCTTTTCAAGTTATTATGAAAGGGTTTATTTGGTTTAAAGCAGCTCGTTCATAGATAATCATTAGAAAAAAGGAGTTTGGTTTTTAACTATGTAATACGTCTATCAATACTCATCTACAGACGCATCGTCATCCAATGCAACCATCCGTGATTGTCAAAAAACTACAGGCAATACCGTAACAGACGGTATTGAAACTATATTTAGAATTACAACTGAGGATGGTTAACCGATTCCTTCTGGCGGGTAAAATAAAGGGGGATACCAAGAAAGTGGTCTAAAAAAAACCCCACCAACAACCTATTTTTAGATTTTCTATTTTCATTTGCTGTCACTTGGCTGATCACATTTTTACTCTTCGCGCATGCGCTAACTTCATATGTTGAACTTACGAAATCACTACCCTGAACGCCATGTTGCGGTACGTATTATGTTGTACCGCAAGCACCTGCTTCGCGGATATCACGAGTATTTTATATTTAACTGATTTCACCCAATTTCCATTTACGAAAATAGCAAATCCCGTGTAATGTGACCTACATTTGCTTTCTTTTTGGCCGGAAACAAAGACTTCATCAATATTAACGAGGGAAAGTATTTTTTTTTTCCACTGATCAACTGTAAACGGGCAGCTTCAAAGAACGTTTATAAATTTCAGCACATATATTGTCTATACCCCAATTTTTATTATTGATTTGTAAAATGTAAAAACACATAAGGCCAAAAAAAAAGTTGTTTGTTTCCACTAACATATCCTAAAAAAAATACGATCGGTAGGTCGGCTAAACATTTTTTTATTCGTAACACTTTTTCCATTTTTACATTACTTCTTAGAGGGATTGACGAAAAAAGCGTTTTCCAACAAAAAACAACAAAAAAAAAAAAGCTCAAAAACTACGAAAAAAGGTATAGGTCTGTACAAAAAATTAGGGTCGGTTGGGTTAGTGGAAACAAGTAACTTTTTTTTATTACGCCTAATGTTTTATTTATTTAAATTTGATAATAGCATCAATATATTCTTATATCTTATATTAGTTATCGCTTATATTTTGAATTTATGGAAGTTATCGCAACGAAGCGAAGCGGAGCGCTGCGATAAATCCATCAAATTTAAAATATAAACGATAATATATTTACAGTTTCTCACGTACGCAAAAGACCATTTTACTCCGAAATGAGACGTAAACCCACGTAAATCAACGAACACTTCTCGAACACCTAATCTACATGCTAGCGTAAAATTGTACTCATTGTTCAATGGGAAATACATTTGAAAATTTTCCCCAGTTACTTATTGGTCAATTTACATCAGCTAATTATATTACCAACACGTAGGCACCATAAAGTCACTTATTTTTACCAGTTGATACTATGCGAAATACTGTGTCAAATTTTAAACGAAATGCAGGCATTTCGTAAGACGAGAATGTTAAATGTGTAAAACGTTAACGGAAATATGAAAGTCTGAGTTGTTTTTGCTCAAATTTTTATAACAATAAATTGATTTAAAATGTTTATGGTTTATCGAATTAGGTCTGGACGGTTGGTGCTCTAATCATGGGCAACCCCAGTGCAGTTCAAACACCGATAAATCGTTGCATTGTGCAGAGCAACCATTGAGGAAACACATTAGAGATTATTATAAACATACAACATGTATCAGAAAAGAAACAAAAAAATAAGCAATACGTTTTCATTAATTCCAGACTGATCGACAAATCAACGTCTTTGTAGCAGCACAATGCTTTGGGCCCCTGTTTTGGTATACCTTAGCCTGACAGTGCCGTCGGTGACCTCGCAGACAGCCGACGACGTGAAGAGATTAATGAAAACCCTTTTCATTGACAGTGACTACAATAAGTGGGTTCGGCCTGTCTACAATCAGTCGGACGTTGTACATGTTTCTGTCGACTACTATGTGTCATGTATGTAATGTAGAGAATATGTCTATGTATAAATCGATCATGTCTTAACCCTCTACTTCACGAGCATTATTTTGACGCATTGGCAAACAGAGCAGACCTAGATCAGACAGCTTCTAAAGGAACAGTCTGATCAGGGTCTCCTCTGTTTGCTCATACACTGTAACTCAGATTATATACAATCTGCATGACAAAGAAAAATACATTCTTGCATTCACTAACGAGAGGAAAGTCAATTATTATTCATCAAGTTATACATTTATACATGGATATTCCTGAAGTAAAGTGTTTACAAGCTTATTAAGCACAAATCAATGTGATTTTGCCTTCCAGCTGGCTTGCGGTAAGTCGGTGGTTTTACCCGGATGCCTTTGTGCATTCGGGGTCTTCCTCCAACTGTAATTAGCTGGACGTCGCTATATGACTGAAATACTGTCGAAGCGACGGTAAACTAAAATAGTCAAGTCAAGTCTAGTCAATGTGATTTTAGCAAAACGTGGAGCAAGATACCTGATACAGCCTTTAAATATCACTTACGTATGCCTTACTACACTGACTACTAAACACATGGTGGACTACAAATCTGACAATATCAAAAGTATATTTTACATATGCATCACATCAGTTTAGCATAAGAATAAAATAAATTTTATTTCTATGCAGCTAATTACTATAGTGCCAATAGGCTTAGTTTAATTTTATGGACGAAGACCAAAATCCTTACACTGTAGCGTTTCTGTTAATAAATGGTGTCTTCTTTATGCCCGAAACTGTAATTTTAATTAATTAATTGATCATATATATATAAAAAAAAACGTCATTATAAAAATTTACCATTTCATTTGAATAAATGTGATACCAAGTTTTAATGATAAGTGGTTATATGTGGTTATAGGGTTTCGTATAAAATTTTGTTATACTTTTTTAGTTAAATGATGTACAGTCCATACGAGAGGTGTTCACAAAGTTCGCGGAAAAGTTTTCTCATTTCATTATACAAAATATGGTTAACTATGTTTTGCATATAAAAGATGTGAATCATGAATTAAGGGAATTATGCTTTACGCCGAACCAGAATATAAATAAGAAAAATAAGTGTGTGTGTGTGGGGGGGGGGGGGGGAGATATTGTTCAAACTTCTTTTTAACACTCACTCATGCCGAAAAAAAAAGTTCCGTTTCTGGTCTCCAGTAAAAAAAACGAGGGTAGGTGGGTCGGGATTTTATTTACATGAAACGAATGGTAAAAAAGGTGGAAAGAATTTTTTTAAGGCAAAAAGGTTAAAATAAAACAAAAAAACAAAAACAAAAAAACAACCTAGGGTCTGTCGTAAATAAAGAGGGTCTGTCGGGCGGCCAGAAACGGAACTTTTTTTCGTTGGCCTCAGCTCCTTACCGCGGAAGGGTTATTCGGATTTTCATGTGAGGAGGCCTTGCGGTATGTCGGTGGTTCTACCCGGATGCCTCAGTGAATTCGGGGGCTTCCTTCACCTGTAATTAGCTAGACGTCGCTATATGACCGAAATACTGTCACAGCGACGATAAACTAAAGAAATCAATCAATCCGCAATCAATCAATCACACTTCTTTGTATATGTCGTTTTGTATATCAACTGCAACTAGTGATAAAATCCGCGAAAAAAAAAAATAAATAAAAAAAAAAAAGTTCAATGGAATGTAAACAATAGACACGTGTGTCCGCTCAGTTACATCGTAAACATTCTTTCAGTTTTTGAAAGCAAATGTTCATCTACATGATTAGTAAGGTTTTATTCTATTATAGCAATTATCGACTTCGATGTTGCTAGGGAAATCTTGTCAACATCCGGGTATTTAAGCCTTATTTGGATTGATGAGTTTCTGTCGTGGGACCCTGACACCTACAATGGTCTTAGTTCTATATTTGTGGAGTAATAAAATACAATCGAATTTAGTGTTTGAAAAAAAAAATAATTAAAATGCATTTAAACAAATGTGAATGATATAGTTAATATGTATGCTTTGAGTAGTCAAACATATTGGAGAAATACATTCAGATTATAACAGAAATAAATACAATACCTGTTGAAAGGTGACGAAGGATGCGTTACTATATACAACAAAATTTCTAATCTGTATTTTTACTTCAACTGACATTTCAGGATTGTAGAAATTCTGGACTTGTGACTTTTATCTTAAGAGCTATCACTGTTAGTATTTTTTTATTTTATATAAAATCAATGAAATTTCAAGAAAATAAGTCTGAGTGTATTAAATCTTAAGCTTCGGGAAATGCAATGCATGCTCATCTTGAAAACCAATCTTACCAAGGACATTTGTTGGGTGCATTTACACGTGCTGATACCCCGTATTCATGTCCAGAGAGAGAGAGAGAGAGAGAGAGAGTCCATTGATAATTTCTATCCTCATCTCTGAACCATGAAGAAGAACATTGTGAGCGGATTTCTTGCCATAGTGAAACTGACACCGGGCCATCCAGTCCCGGAAATACCTTGTATATTTACTGATTGCCAAGCAGAGAGCAGTATCTTTTTTAACGACTTTGGTATGTCGCGATCGGGAATCGAACACACAACCTCCCGCTCCCGAGATGGACGCTCTAACCTTTCAGCCACCGTACACGGTTTTATACCTTTTAGTCATTGTTATATGATAAATGACATTGATATTGCTATATTCTATCAAACAGCCACATGACCTGATTTGGAAGCCGGACATAGAACTAAGAAACAGTGTTCATGCCAAGATGAAAGATCAGTCCCAACTGACCATGTGGCTCGACTACACTGGTCAAGTGTTATGGTATCCTGTGCAGGTATCATGCTACTGGCATCTTATACAATATTATGTCTGTTTGTTTGTTAGGGTTTTACATAATATCAGTTTTCAGCCTTTTGAAGGGTTTGTCTACCGGAGACAGATATAGTGTTGACTCACTTCAACATCAAGCCACATTCCACAACCATTCATATCATCCTGACCCTGAGCCAACCAGGAACTACCCTTACAAGTTAAGCGCCAAGCACAAAGAGTTTATACATATATATAAGTGTTAAATATACAACTCGTATAACTTCACACACACTAAACAACATTTCCAAACACTAAAAATACATTAACTCTGATATTAACAATAAAAACCTATAAGCTAAAATTTTCTTTTTGCGGTTGTTTTCAGATTCTTGACTCAACCTGCGCTGTAGATACCAGTTTGTTTCCGTTCGATACACAGATTTGCCAGCAGAAATTCGTTGCCTGGAGTTACATAAAAGATTTCGTTTCCCTTGAAGTTGGCAAGAATGGTATTCATTTGGAGCGCTTCTCTGAAAGTTCTACATGGGATATTGTTGCCACCTCTGCAGATGACCTTGTCGACTCGTATGATACAGTTGCAGTATTTTACCTTACACTACGAAGAAAACCCCTCTTTTATGTCATAAACATTATCGTTCCCATTCTTTTACACTCCATCTTAACCATTTTTGCTTTTATGCTACCTATCACTTCAGGCGAAAGAGCCGGTTATGCTATCACCATATTTCTGTCGTTTGCTGTCTTTTTGACGCTCATGACTGGCATTGTCCCTGACAACTCTGACGTCACATCGTATCTAAACATCTACTTGGCTCTCATGCTGGGAGCAAGCACCGCAATGGTTATCATCACCTTGTTGGAACTGAGACTCTTGGCTCGAGATGTCAAGAAACATCCCCCGGGGAAACTGCCTCGTGCTGTGCACTCCTTGATGTTATGTATGCAAGGCGATTGCTGTAGAAGACGGGAACCGCCTAGGAGTGAGAGCTATACCATAGAAGAAACTTCTGAGGAGGCAAACAATTCCATCAATGAAAAAGGTCCGAACGAACAAGAGCCAGACTGGGAGAACGTTGTGGCGGCCATTGATTTTCTCTGTTTCTGGATCTTTTTCTTGGTCAACTTCCTCATCATTCTTGTCCTTATTCTTCTCATTATGTGATACAACACTTCTCAGTTTGATGATTCAAGATGAATAAACCACTCTACTCTTCAAGGAATGCATACTGGATATATCTGAATCAAACAAAAATATGAAGTTACTTTGGTAGAAATCACCATTGGAAATAAACATAAATTATTAAACGAACATAAAATGTATCAAAATTTTAAATTATTTAGTTAATAGACATTAAGGTTTGGGAAATTAAAATGGTTTATGGTTCAAATTGAATTGGTTCAGAATTTTCGAATGACAATATATATCCATCGTCATTTTATGAAACATGACTAATCAAGACATGGTTTACACTGCTGGTACAGCAAGGATGTTGTATTTGATATCTATCCTGCAAAATGTGTATATACTAGTACAATGTATGTTTATATTGTGCTGAAGTCTGAAAATTAGTAGAGGAGAGGGAGCACTAAAATTAAAATAAACAGGGTTTCGTAAAATGAGAGGCATACTTGTAAACGTGTTCAAACTGCTTGCATCATTGTTTTGTTTTAGGTGAATATTTATTAAATTTTGCCACATTGCTTTTCGAGTACTTAAATCAGAATGTACACGTATATGAATATTCATAAATCTATGAGGCTTTTCTTTGAAATTTAATTAGTATTTTTAGAGAGAGAGAAAGAGAAAGAGAGAGAGCGCATTTCAATACATCGATGGCGAAAACATTACTTATGATTAAAATATTGCTACAATGTATGATATAAATCGTACAAAATCTTCTTTTATATACTTACAGTGGTTTATTCCTTTAATCTGTTTATTTATTTTCTTTACTTTTGACTTTACTATTTGAGATAACCGTCACTTCGACACATTGATGAAATATAAAAATGTTTCTTTACTGTCAAGAAATGTAACCATACAAATGTTTTTGCAGAGATAAAAATAAAATATATTGAAAAGGATAGCTTACAACAAGCATATTTCTTATTTTCATCTCTCTAATGCTTTGTTCTTGAGTAGATTTTTCAAAATTGACTGTTTCAGTATGATATAACAATAAAATGGAAGTCAGAAACAACACCACAACTTAATACAGATGACCGCTAATACAGGTTCAACCAAACTTACATTTTCGTATAATTCATGCGAAATAGTCGCTACCTTTTGAAGTGACACTTAATTTCAGGGTTTTGGTCTATTTTGTATAAATATGCCGCTACCTTCACCTCTCTACAATTCATTTTTCGGTCTTTTTCCATAGAGATACATGTATAACTAAATAAAAAAGTGATATGATTTGATAAGTAAAATATTGATTAGGCAGTTTTGGAGATATATCATAACATAGTGTGCGTCCATAGGCTATTTTTCGTATATTAAAAATCTATTGATATTAGCAGTAATTTAGTTTTTTAAATCTTTATATTCTAGAAGTTCTGCATGTGTGAAATTGTATCATGGTAAATTATCTGATAACTTTAAAATCATGATTGGATTGAAACAAGAGAAGCCCCTCTACCTGTTACCATTTCTCATTTACGTGAATGATATAAATAAATGTTTAGATTTTGATACGTTCACGAATACATATCTCAAATATCTTACGTATATACGTCATATTGAATAAAGATGTTTGCTGATGTAGATCTAATTACAAAGGCAAAGTATTGCTTAAATTGGAGAAAAAAAACTTTTTGTAACTGAAAATGATATTTATTATTGTAGTAACTATTATTAATTCAAATGTGTATCAAATTTGAAGCTCTTTTGTATTTAATTAAAATTTGAAAGAAATATGAACCTAGACCTTTACTTTTTATGTCAGTAAATGATGAAGTTATTGTTTTTTACCACCGCGATTGTGAGATAAAAATTGCAATAGTTATGAAAACATGTAAATAGTGAGTCAGCCGATTAGTGCCAGGAAATTATACGTGCATTAGTTTAAACAAAAGTATATGGCTATAAGTGTTTTTAATTATATTTTTGTAAATTCAAGTGTTTTCTTTAGAATAAAGATTACAAATTATTTTACAATGATTTTCAAATATTTTAAGCATGAGCACTTTGTGTGAATTAGTAATTAGTATCAATGGTGATATAACGTAACCACTCACACGACTTTATATCTGTACCTTTATATAAGTTTAGGTAGCAAAGGCAGCGTGAGAGTATTTTCTCCTGAGCTCTTTACTGTTATTATATTATTTGTATAATTGTTAAAATTAACTAATCAATATAAATTGACATGCCAATTACCTATATTTTGTATACTACTACATTTTTGTATGATGTTGTACTCACCAATAGTAATTTTAGCATTTTCTTGTAGTGCTATTATATATACATGACTACATTGCACGGAGCAACGGGGATGACCTAGACACCCTTGTCACTATAACGAGGTGATAAAGAGCCAAGAAACAAGAGGCCCATGATGGCCCTAAATCGCTCACCTGAGATAAATAGGTTGACCCAAGGAACATCTGTACCAATTTATTTTAAAATCTGGCCAGTAGTTTTGAAGAAGATGATTTTTAAAGTTTTCATATTTTTTTTCTTTTTGTTGCCATGGCAACCGGAAATCTATATGGATCAAGTTTATTTTAGGAACTTTTGTGAAGGTTGACCCAAGGATCATTCCTGCCAAATTTAATCATATTCTGTCCAGTGGTTTCAGAGGAAATGTTGATTAAAGTTTTCCCTATATACATATAAGGCAAATAAGCCCCGCCCCTGGCGGCCATGTTTTTTACAGATCGGAAAAATTTTAGCAACTTTGGTAGAGGTTGACCCAAGGAACATCTGTACCAATTTATTTTAAAATCTGGCCAATAATTTTGAAGAAGATGATTTTTAAAGTTTTCATTTTTTTTTCTTTTTGTTGCCATGGCAACCAGAGTTCTACATGGATCAAGTTTATTTTAGCAACTTTTGTGAAGGTTGACCCAAGGATCATCCCTGCCAAGTTTAATCTAAATCTGTCCAGTGGTTTCAGAGGAGATGTTGTTTAAAGGTTTCTCTATATACATATAAGGCAAATAAGCCCCGCCCCTGGCCGCCATGTTTTTTTACGGATTGGAATAATTTCAGCAACTTTGGTAGAGGTTGACCCAAGGAACATCTGTACCAAATTATTTTAAAATCTGGCCAGTAGTTTTGAAGAACATGATTTTTAAAGTTTTCATTTTTTTTTCTTTTTGTTGCCATGGCAACCAGAGTTCTACATGGATCAAGTTTATTTTAGCAACTTTTGTGAAAGTTGACCCAAGGATCATCCCTGCCAAGTTTAATCAAATTCTGTCCAGTGGTTTCAGAGGAGATGTTGTTTAAAGGTTTCTCTATATACATATAAGGCAAATAAGCCCCGCCCCTGGCGGCCATGTTTTTTTACGGATTGGAATAATTTTAGCAACTTTGGTAGAGGTTGACCCAAGGAACATCTGTACCAATTTATTTTAAAATCTGGCCAGTAGTTTTGAAGAACATGATTTTTAAAGTTTTCATTTTTTTTTCTTTTTGTTGCCATGGCAACCAGAGTTCTACATGGATCAAGTTTATTTTAGCAACTTTTGTGAAGGTTGACCCAAGGATCATCCCTGCCAAGTTTAATCAAATTCTGTCCAGTGGTTTCAGAGGAGATGTTGTTTAAAGGTTTCTCTATATACATATAAGGCAAATAAGCCCCGCCCCTGGCGGCCATGTTTTTTTACGGATCGGAATAATTTTAGCAACTTTGGTAGAGGTTGACCCAAAGAACATCTGTACCAAATTATTTTGAAATCTGGCCAGTAGTTTTGAAGGAGATGATTTTTAAAGTTTTCAAATTATTTTTCTTTTTGTTGCCATGGCAACAAGAGTTCTTCATGGATCAACTTTATTTTAGCAACTTTTGTAGAGCCTTACCCAAGGAACATTCCTGACAAGTTTCATTAAATTCTGTCCAGCGGTTTCAGAGGAGATGTCGTTTAAAGCAAATTGTTGACGACGGACGACGGACGACGCACGACGGACGACGCACGACGACGGACGCCGGACGAAGGGCGATCACAAAAGCTCACCTTGAGCACTTTGTGCTCAGGTGAGCTAAAAAAAAGATAGAAAAGAGCAGACCATAGTGGAAATAAATGCACATTTTTCAATGTATTTAAATATGACTAAAAGTTTGAAAATACGTACATAAGTATATGTCGAAAATAAAAATTATGTACATGTAAATATGAATGGTTGATTTAATTAAGCATTTTAGTAATATTAATAAATTTAATACGTTACATTACATGGTAAGATTTTTAGCCGAGATGAATACATGGAAAGAGATAAGTCTTTAGATATTAAAAAAAAAACTTGATTTCCCCTCAAATTGCCAGAAATTTAGAAAATATTTAAATATTGAGCGTAATAAAAATATTTCAAATAATATAGCAGATTTTTTCATTGATGCATACGGCTTAATTTGGCCTTATTTGGTCAAGCTATCTAAATATATTTATGAAAATGAAATACATCTTAAGGCTTGTGCCATTTTCCCATTACATGAATACAAAGAAAGGTTATCAGAATGATCCATCACAATTTTCACAAATACTATGTTCTCCATTACAGAATAGGATTAGATGAAAAAATTCTTATATCTTAAACTAATATGTCATTAAAAATTATGATTTTAGATTTATTCTCCATTGCTAATAATTCTGATCATATTGTGTTTTGGTAATACACGACGGAATATGGATTAAACTGAAATAAGTTTTTAAAAATCTATAATGTTTTGTTTGTTAATTTGATTTAACGTCGCGCCGAACGATTTTCAGTCATGTGGAGACTCTGTCTACGTGAGACAGATATTTTCCTGCCACACTGCAGAATCACGCCGTAGACATGTGGCATGCTGCAACAACCAGCCACATCAGCCAACCGTTCCTGGTAACACCCTTTTATCACATAACCTATGCCAGTTAATTTCTTTTCCTAATAGAGGTTTCAAAATGCTAATTACATTTTTACGATGCTTATACTATCTACAAAATGCTTATTACAATCTTGATATTGTTAATTGAAAATTACACCTTTACTGATCGAGTTTCTGTTAGTGGTTTAAATTTGGAGTTAACGTTCGTCTGTTACAAATTCTTAAATGTAGATCCTATATTGTAGTTTCCTCTTGCTTGTTTTTGACTTTTGATTTACATTTAAGATTGAAAACGTTCGTTTTGACCCGAAAATTCAACTACAGAACTGTCAACAGGTATCAGAACTCTTTTTAAGCAATTGGGCTGTGGTTCTATAGAACCAAGAATCGTATCGCGCATGCGCAATATTCAGAAGGGAACGTCAGTCCGGTCAAAGATTTCCATTCGGGCTCAGTTGTCCAATATGTTGTATAGGACTTTATGGTAAAGTCCGGTCAAGAAAGCCAAGTGGTTTGAGTGTCCGTCCCGGAATCGGGATGTTGTGAGTTCAATACCCGCGGTAGCGACGTACCAATGTCGTAAAATAGTACCGGTATAGCTCCCTTGTTTGACTCTCAGCATGTAATGGCAGTTCCAGGACTGGCTGGCTCGGTGTCAAGATAATGTGGCTGAATGTGGCATAATGTCTACAGCGTGACACTGCTGCGTGACATCATTATATCCAACGTATGGAATTTACACCGGATATTGGTACTAACCGAGGCGAGAAAATGTCGAGAGAAGCTTGACCAAAGGATAAGTTTTATCAAAATTATCACGTTTCTAATTCTGTCCAGCGGTTTCTGAGGAGATGTCGTTTAGGTGAGCTAAAAAGTCAAATCTTGTGTAAAATCAAACAACACATTATCAGAACTTTTTGTAATTCAAACTAATGTTAGACTAGGGGGATATTTGTTTCCAGTGTTGTTTTCATTATTTTTGAATGACTTGAATAATTTTATGTCCAATAAATATGATGACTTACAGTTTTTGTCTGATAATGTTAAAGAAATAATAAGAGATAATGATGTAGAAATCTTCTTTGAGCTATTTTACTGCTTTATTCTGATGACACAATAATTTTAACAGAAAATTCAAATGATCTCCAATTAACTCTAAATTCTGAGTCAGAGAACTGTATACTGTGGGATCTAAAAGTGAATGCTGTGAAAACAAAAATTGTTGTGTTTTGGGAAAATACAAAAGGGGGTTAGGTTATGCTCTAGTCTTTCACATTGAAGAAATCATTTTTGATATTGTTGAACATATTTCCTATCTAATTCTAGGTGTTTAATTTTCATTTAATGGGATATTTCGTAAACCTAAAACTCATTTAGTCAATCAAGCTCGTAAAGCTATGTTCTCTATCATAAAAAAAAATAAAAAAAATTTAAATTAATTTTTTTACCTTAAATTTACTTGGTGTGTAAGTTGTGCCATTTTATGTATATATTGTGTTTTATGTCAGATGCTTATATGGGTCTTGATTCTGAATAAACTGTAAACTGGTCAAGAGTCTAGCTTGTTAGTTTGATGATCTGTATACCATTTGACAAGTATTCAGTTAATAAGTTTTTTTTGTTTTTTTTTTTGAAAATTTGAACCATATTCTTTTATGCATGCCAAATGGAAGGATTCCTAACAAAGTATGAAATTTAACAAAAGGCAATATCTCTAAAAATATTTTTCATCAATGAAATCTATCCATCAATGAAGTTTCATAAAAATATATTTTACACCTTTTAATTATGCTCCAGATAAAATTAAAGTATTAAATTTAAAAAAGGGCTATAACTCAAAAATAATGATGCGCAGAGTAATGGTTTTTGTGCACTGCACTTTTCCTCCATTCCTTCCTTCCAGTTCTGGAATTACCATTATATGCTGAACGTTTGTTTTTGACAACTTTGGTACGTAGTGGATGGGGATCGAACCCAAGACCTCTCACTCTCCAGGCGGGCACTCTAACCACTCAGCCACCGGGGAAAGTTGCATTCTCCAATAATTTGGCAAGAAAATGAATAATTGTAAAGCTAAATACAATGGAATTTATCACCCTTTCCTCAGTTGATTTATATCGGCAAACTGTGTCACTTGGGTGTTGAATCTTCAACTGATTAGAAATGTAAGTCAAACCACCTGGTTTGACCAAAGCTGTTTAAAGTGGCATTAAAGAACAAGACGTAACATATATTATTCTGCAGCTATGCCATTAATGAATGTAAAATGTTTTCATATGTTTCAGAGCTACAAAGTTACTTTGTCCTTCCCTAAAGATTCTGTAGCCATGGTGAATAACCAAAGAAGCTATTGACACCCTCAAGATGTGACAGATTCTGGTCATACACAACCAAGATGAATTGAATTAACTCATACAACTTGTGCTATGCTGCTGGTCCTTCACACTGCGAGCTACATTCAGTCAGCATAACAAAATTCTAAAAAAAACAACAACAAAAAACAAGAGGGCCATGATGGCCCTGAATCGCTCACCTGAAAAACATTGCCCTCAGTGCCAATTATTGTATTACGAGTCATTGTGAATACATAATATATGCAGAAGTACAGCAAGATAATCTAATTTCAACACAAAAACTGTACCTGCCATCCAAACTTTGAAGGTCATTGCTCTAATAAAGCTATATAAAATCAAGTGACCCCTTGGACGGAGCCAATTTTGACCCCAGGGCCATGATTTGATCAAAATTGGTAGATGTTCTCTAGGCCATGTTATTCACCAAAAATCTAAACTCTAGGCCTTGTGGTTTATAATAAGAAGATTTTTTTTCTAGTTGTTTTTTTTTCTAAATAGGTCTATGTAAAATCAAGTTACACATGGGGCGCGGCAAATTTTGACCCCAGGGCCATGGTTTGAACAAACTTGGTAATGGTCTATAAGACAATGCTACACACCAAGAATCTAAGCTCTAGGTCTTGCAGTTTCGGAGAAGAAGCTTCTGTGACAAAGATATGCAATGGACCGGAACACTACGTGCTCAGGTGAGCTAAAAATTAATGAGCACTGATTATGGAGAACTGCAACACAGACACTAACTTAAACACAGAAAATTATGAGAAGTTGAAAGCCTGAAATATTGATTTCCAGACAGTCCCTTTAACATTGGCTTAAAGAGTAGGCAGCAGGGAGATGTATAGAAAATGAAAAGTGTTGTATTAAAGGTAAGAAAAATGCTGTATTAAAGATTAAAAATACTCAAATGTTAAAAGTCTGGCAGTGTAAAGTACTCATTAAAACCAGGTTTCACTCAATTAGTACAAAAACAGGGAGTGCTCACTCAACTGAAACCATTTCTTATCTGCTCTGTATAAACATATGAGGAAAACGGGCTCCGCACTCTGGCAACCATGTTTTTCCACGGATCAAAGTAATTTGAACAATCTTGGTAGAGAGTGACCCAAGGAACATCTGTGCCAAATAACTTTGAAATCTTGCCATTAGTTTTGGAGGAGAAGATTTTCAAAATGTTCATATGTTTTTTCTTTCCGATGCCATGGCAGCCAGAGTTCTGCATGGAATCAAATTCTTTGAACAACTATGAAAGGGCTTCTCCCAAGAAACATTCCTGTGAAGTTTCTTTAAAATTGGCCCAGTGGTTTAGGAGGAGATGTCGTTTTAATTGACGACGAACGCCGGACATTCATCTGTCTTAATAGCTCACTTTGAGCACATTTTGCTCAGGTGAGCTAAAAAAAAAAAAAAAAAAAAAAGAGGGCCAAGATGGACCTGAAGTCGCTCATCTGAGTAAAACTGTCTTCATTGCCTGTACAAGTTACTAAATTATAACATAGTTGTACTGAATACATTATCCATGAGCTCATTTCAATTCTACAAACCAAACAGTACCTGTGGTCAAAATTTTAAGTTAAACTTGACTTAGAGATTATGGCTTTAAATATTGTCAATGAAACGTTGAAAAGATTCTAGAGTGTAAACAGTGAAGTCTGGCATTTTTATCAATTAAAGGGCCATAACTCCTGACCTACTTATCTGATATCAGCCATAGTCAAACTTGGCCTAGAGAGCATGGCTATTCACATTATAAAAAGTTTGATAATGATTGCTTATGTTATATACATACATCGTGTTGATCAGTATGATTTGATGAATACTTAAGAACAAAGCATATAACGTAACTTTAAATATCTAAAATATTTGCAATTTCACTATATTTTACATGTATAATACACAAGAAACTCATAGATACTTTCCTAAAAACAAAATATATATCAATGGACGGCCTATTATAAGCATATTGTTTCTTTCTGTCTCACTAAAGGTTTATTTTTTCGGGAATGGAATTTTCTCTAATTGTCTGTTTTGTGCTCAGCATTACATAATTATAATAATAACACTGAAAATCAGAAACAACATCACAACAAATCATTTACTTCAATTATCAAAATTATACGACCGGTAGTCCAACTTTATAAATCCTTTATACAACAAGATACTATATGCAGTTTTACAACTGGAATGTTTTTTTCTCTTCTTCCGACATCATTTTCTAGAGAATAAAGACAGTTATAAGATGTAAGGCTACTTGAACGAAAATCAAATGCTATAACTTGAAATTCACTCGGCCATGCATTTTTGAATCTTTGTACAGAAAATTGTTATATATAAAGGTAAACTTGGACTTGGTTTTCATACGTGTTATACAATGAAAAGAAACACCATGGGTTGTAGTACAGTTGATTATGTTTGCACAAGAAATAATATCTTTGGTAAGATTATTTGTTATTTCATTGAATCCCAGTGTACATTGTTTGACCACAATCCAGTCTGTTTCCCGATGTTTTGTATAATTCACATTTAGGTACTTGGCCAACAAGACTGATGGGAAATTTCAGCCAGTCAACAATACTCGTAATCATATATTCCAACAGTCGTTTATTTCGGCCCGTTGAGAAACATACTGTTTAACAAGTAAGATCTCAAGCACTCAGCAAATGTCTTCAAATACTTTAAGTAGTCAAAATTACAATGTGTAGCCAAAATTGGTAAGACAATGTGTAAGCAGTATTGAAGCTAATAGTTGGTTGAGCTCAACATTTGTAAGTGCTGTGTCCCTTGTCGCTGTGAGATCTGTGTAAACATTCGAATAACTATATATATAACTATATATATGGTACTGGTCCTAGTCCTTGGCTAAATGTAGGGTCGTTACAGTAATAATTCTCCAGTGTATATCACACATGCGTATATCAAGAACATGGATTATTTTTCATGAACAAATTTCAAATATGGCTTATGCATGGATATATATTATTAAACTGCCCAAAAATAATTGCTTCTTCAATCCTATATGCTAGGGGTCTGAATTGGGTTCAAATCTGGATCCTGCTGATTTTTTTACCTGGTAATATCACAGCCTGTTAGTAATCCTGATCAGTGTGATATTAGTGTTAGCAATCCTAAAGATTAGTCTGTAGGGCATTCGCGCTGTAAGCTGTAAGGTTTCGAATCCTGGTCTGGCCGCACATTCTTTTTTCACCTACTTATTGGTTACATTTGGTGTCAAACGTGGGGCCAATTTGGTAAAATTTTCGAGTATATATCAGCCTTTGGTTTGTCAAGAACATAGCAAATTGCTCTACCCTGTCCTGAATTCAGGTAAAAATTCCAAATGTAACCGCTTAGTAAAAGATTAGTGTCAGTGATCTGGTAGTATGACAACCCTGTTAGATTCTAAATCTTTGTCTGGCTGTTTATTCTTTATACTAGGTAAAATAACAGCCCATTAATAACCTTTATCAGTATGAGATTTGTATTAGTAATTCTGTATATCAGTCTGTAGAGCTCTCGCATTGTATGCCAAGGGTCCTGGGTTTAAATCCTCGTCCGGCTTTACATTCTGTTTCACCTGGTCACATTTGGTGCCAAAAATGTGGGGCATTTCAGTATAGTTCATCTGTATATACCGCCCCTCGGTTTGTAAATAATATAGCAATTTGCTATGTCATATGAATTCAGGGACAAATTCCAAATGCAGCATGTGACCCTAAGTAAGAGATTTGTGTGAGTGCACACACACACACACACACACACACACGCACACAGAGTGTCTCCAGTGTAAACGTCAACGTATATTTGCAGTTTACTTTTTAAACAATAGTCAGTAAAACGATAATATATTTTTCTATACCATACTTGAAAGAAAAGTGTGCTGTGTAGAAGAAATCCAAAGGCACTGAACCCAGCAACACTCATATTGGTTTAGGCCCCCTGCTGGGCCTCCGTGGCCGAGAGGGTAAAGTCGTTGACTTTAACACTCACTCAGCCCCTCACCGCGTGGGTTCGAATCCCGACAGGGTCATTCGGATTTTCATGTGAGGAAGCCTTCCAGCTGGCTTGCGGTAGGTCGGTGGTTCTACCCGGATGCCTCCGTGCATTCGGGGTCTTCCTCCACCTGTAATTAGCTGGACGTCGTTATATGACTGAGATACTGTCGAGGCGACGGTAAACTCAAATAGTCAAGTCAATTCAAGTCTAGGCCCCCTGCTGATAGTGTGTAGGTGAGCAGCAAGGCCTACTTGGCAACACTGGTTTGTAGTGTCATTGTGTCAAATAAAAATGCTATCAGTTAGCAAGCGTAAAATGCCTGCCGAAACAAATATAACAAGGCTAATTTTGATGCAAAGCATCAAAGACGTCGCGCATGTTTTTGAAGTACGACTTATATCAAGCAAGGCCATACAAAGATGGTCCAAAAACAACAACAATAACAATAAAACTTGTATTATCAAATAATTCAGAAATATAGAACAAAAAATTACAGAAATATTTAAATGATAGTAGACACATTATGTGATGCTGATTTGAGATGCCATAAATTAACTAATCTATAGATTAATGAAGATACATTTTACAATAAATAATTCCTTTCTTTTATATTTATTGGAATAGTTAGGGTCTGCAAGATGCATGAAATTTCCAGACAGTAAGCTACTAAGGCGGTATTAATGTCAATATAAAAAAATCATCATCATCAGCAGCAACAACAAGGACAATGATTACGAAACAATTCAGCATATATTTAGTTTTTATTTGGTAAGGGATTTAGGTATAAGCACCGATATTAATTAACAGTCTTTATGTTCAGTTTTACCCATTTCAAGCACTATACATACTGGGACCGCAGACTTGGCCTAGAGCCGCAAATTAGACATGTAATTTGCCATTATATAGTGTTTGTTTGTTGTTGTTTTTTTGTGTGTTTTTTTTTACACATTCTACATTATGCTGTAAAATTTATTATTAAATTGCTGTTTCATTGATTTTTCAAGTTGACGGCTTGCATCTGAATCTGAATATTTTAAGATCTCAAAACATCTTCCAAAACCTTTTTCTGAGCTTTAATGAATCAGGTTGCTTGAAAGTCCCGTTAACCAAGTTTTAAAACCCGTTAACTACGATGAGAAGTCATCAGATACACATTATATGTGTCCGGTTTCTTTTTAATAACGAAAGAAGAATTGCATATTTTGAATCTTTTTATTCTTTTCATCAGTTGATGCAAGTAATTGATTCAAAAAGTGTTTTTAAACTTTTTACATATTTTTATTTTACAATAATACATTGGTTGCTCGCCTTTTTGATTATGCGGCTCCATTGGAAAAAATATATTCCATACAACAAGCATAAATACATATCATTTGATGGTACCGTATTTTGATACTGTTCCCGGCATTTACAATCCTGAGACCGCTAATTACACATGTCCCAAGAAAGATTAGTCTGGATAAAAAAGGTCACAAGGAATTGATTCTTTTTTTATTTTTAAGTTTGTGTATTTTCAAATTAATGTTATAGAATGGATGCACACCTATCATGAAAATTTCTGTTTTTACAAGTCATTAGTGTTTCATATTTGAAAAGGGAGAAATTTAAGGAAACGTTAAACAATAACAGAAATTTCGTTACTATTCAAAGATTTGGAAATGTTAAATTTGCCATGTTTTAGAATACTAATTAAATAGCATATGTTTAGATTTAGATCATTCTTATTCATTTACATTTATAAAGAGGGGTTATGCCCTCTCGATGATATCATTGTCCGGATTTGCTTCTTATGAGAAAAATAAATAAGTCAACACATGCATTGAATCTGATAAGTAGCACGACTAAGATGGCGTTATTATTTTAAGGACGCTTTTACTTTAGGCCGTATTGAGCGGAAGCAGTTACTGCGCAAGCGCTGTCGTACTTTGGAAAGTTAAACCCATCAAGTCGTTGTGCAAATTAAAAATGGGAGTTGATAAAGAAGTTATAAAGCCTGGAGATGGTAAGATCCAATATTAGAATTATGTAATACTCTATTGAAAAAGGTATATCTTTTATTCATAAACAGTAGTGAACAGTTCGTCTATTCTTCGGATGTGCGACTATTGACACGTAAATCAATTTTACCTGTATTCATATCCTATAGACAGTTAATGAAGTTACCCGGCAATAACAACCTATACTATGGATAAATTTTATCCGGTGATGTCCCCTGAATAATAAGTTTATTTTCGGGACTTTACCGAACATGGAGTCTATTGATCTTTTTGTTGAGAGAGAAGAGAGGGCGGATTTAGATGCGCAAAGAAAAAAATTACTCAACGCAAAAACGCCCAGTCGTATAGATAGTTGCATTGATGTTGCTTATATCAGTTATCATTTTAACAAAGAAATTAAAACAAAAAGATGTGGATTGGATTTCTTTCACCTTGTCCATAGCGTAGAAGAAGAATACATTTGTTATCCATGGTTCCCATTATTTCAGAGCGTATTGTATATAGTTATCCCCAAGATAGGGATAAAATAATTGTTCATGTGTTGTCGACCCCAGGCTATTCACCTATACCAAAGAATAGGTGCCACATTCCGTATGGGAGGTGGACTGTTAAAAATGTACCTTTCCTTAGAAAAAATAATCCACTTTATATCCAATAGATTTCAAGGAAAATTGTCACATTCCACCGGAGTCGGTCTTGGCTGATCCAAGGAACCTTTTCTTAGAAAAATAATTTATCCCCCTCCAGTATGTCTTTGCAGAGCCTATACCAAAGATTCATATGTTGTCTACTAAGGCTTTTCATCGATATCAAGGAATTGGTGTTTCATTTCCCCTGGGGGATGGGCTTAAAAGAATAAGAACATTTTTTACCCATCATAAATGTACATTAAATGTACATTATCTTATAAGAATAATGAGGTTCTTATCAGTACGTTATTGCAGAGCGTATTTCACATAGTCATTCCCAAGATAGGAATATAACAAGGTAAAAATGTTATCTTCTCATAGTAGGCTACCCATAGATACGCATGAATATGTGTCATGTTCCTTCTAGGGAATGGTGTGAGTTGTTCCAAATGCACATTTTCTTAGAAAAATACTATACTTGTTTTTCCATCTTTATTTCATTGCAGAGCGTAGTGCATATAGCCATCGCAAATATATGGATATAAGAACGATGCAAATATTGTTTTTTTAGAAAATGCTATAGACTGAGACTGAGATTGTGTTGACTGAAACAAGTCTATATAATCAAATTTTATTCCAACGCTACGTCATCATAGCGCGTATTGTACATAGCCATCCCCAGGAGAAGGTTGTAACAAAACAATCCTCTGATAGCAAAGAATAGGTGTCACATTCCTTCTGGAAGATGGTATGGGCTGTTACAAATGTACATTACCATAGAAGAATAGTGACGTTTTTATCCCATCAGCTGTACGTTATTGCAGAGCGTATTTCAAATAGCCATCCCCAGGATAGTATTATAGATAAAGATACAAATGTTGCCTTCTTGACTAGGTTATCCATAGAAACAAATGAAAAGGTGTCACATTCGCTTTAAAGGATGGTGTGGGCTGTTGCATATGTACATTATCTTAAAAGAATAATATGACACTTTTATCACACCATTGTGTTATTGCAGAGCGTATTGCACATAGTCATCCACTTCTTAGTCTTCTTAGACTAGGCTTTCCATAGATACAAATGAATATGTATCTCTTTCCTCTGGGAGGTAGTGTGGGCTGTGGTAACACATACAAAACGAGCACGCTATACAAACAAATATTTTGATATAAGAAATCGGGACCTAGCGGAAGTGTTCCATAAATCCGAGTCTTCACTTTATCCGAGTTCGCTATAAATGATGACCACTGTACTTGTTATTCCATTCGTCTGTTATTGCAGAGTGTATTGCACATAGCCATCCCCAAGATAAAGATATTGCAAAGGTTCATATATGTCTTCTTAAGTTAGGTAATCCACTGAGGAAATGGGTGTAACAATCCCTCTGGAAGATGGTGTTAGCTGTCACAAATGAGCATTAGCTTAGAACAATAATTTATCCTATATTTACTTTATTGCAGTTCCTATTGCAAATGCAAAAAGCCATTTCCAAAGATAGGGTTGATGTTTCGTCTACTTTGTCTAAGCTATCCTTTAAAAAAATGTCACATTTCTTTACTTTTTTTTCTTTTTAAATTTTTATATTTTTTTCATAAACCTCTTGTCAATTAGTTTCATTGTGAACGTTTTCTCGTTGGTTTCGAGGAGGGTTTAGCAATAATATACTCATTTCGTTTACTTTTTCTGAATTCACAGATAAATGTATCACGAAACATCCTTCAAGGCATATTAACGAAATTAACTGTCAACGAATAATCATCTTGCATTAACTAAGTAGGGCTACCAACACATTTTTACTTAATCAAATTACATTTTACCAATACCCATAGATTTTGGCTTACGTTTTATTTTAACAAAATGCCTGCGATTTATTGAGGAAAATAACTTAAACAGTTTCAGAATTTGTTGTAGAGTAAGTACGTTTAGCCTTATAGAAACAGTTTAGCTTCTCAAAAGATTATAATTAAAACTAATCAGATAGTAAGTAGCCCTCAAGTCAAGTCATAAAATTGTACATGAAATTCACGAGGAAAAGGCTTACAATTGAAATAAAGACCAGGTAAAATAAGTGTGGACATGAACGTATCTGAACATATGTATTCTATTCATATATTCTATTCATACCATAGGTACACATCAATTAAGATTTGAATCAAGTTTTGGGTAATATGGCAAAACTGAAACGACCCCAAATAGCTACATGTACATCATACCACTATGGTAATACATTGTTCTTTTTTTTTTTTTTTTGGTTTAACGTCACACCGACAGTATTTCATTCATTTGTCTACTTGAGACAGATATAGTGTTGCCAGACAGCAATAATACACCGTAGACATGTGACATGATACCACACCCAGTGTTTAGTTTGAGAGCGGACACTATTAATTTTGTAACTTTTCATCATTTTTTTTGGCCGTAACTCTGGATTGTCTGGGACTTTCTATCTGGTTATCGATATTGAACGAGATATTGTGCCCATATCCATTGTGACCAAGTTTAGAAGAGATTGGTTCACGTTTGTTAGAGATAGATAGTGGACAACCTTAGTTGACGCCGCCCGCCCAGCCAAATCAACTGAATTTAAAATACCTCGCGTCATTCGACTGGTAAATAAAATATAATTTAGTTCCGGTTTGCAGATATCATAGAAAGTACACAACGAACAATCAAATTACGAGAGAATTTTCAATCTATTAGTATATAGGGACGTCAAATGATGTTAAGTTGACGTCAAACTCTACCTATCGACGATGCATATTTGTTGTACAATTCGTGATTATATCTTAGAGAATCACTATGTGAAATGCCTTTCAAAAGTGTGTTGGACTATGAATGACGTCATAACCACGTGACTCATTGACAATCAGTAGGGCATGCACATGTCATGGTGATACTTAATTAATCAATAAAAATGAGATCGATTGGCGATAGCATGCAAACAAACATTATCAATTTCAAAACCGTTATTCCGAAAACGGGAATGAATAAGAGCCAAATTTGACGACGTCGTCAGATGAAATTATGGTTAGTTTTTATCAGATTTTTCAAATGTTGACGTACGATGTTTATAAGTTGTTTTTAGTTATACCATTATTTAAGGTATGCTTCCGTATATTTCAATTTATGTAAGTCATACTCTAACGCAGAAGATGCCTTGATGCAAGAAGAAATTCAACATCGGGCAAGGAACTCAACTAAATTCATTACGGGCCTAAAGATATCCACATTAAATTCTAGTTTGTTGACAATGTTTAAGATACATCATCTGGATCTTTGACACAAAAACGATGTATCTACGCGAACATGTTTATGATATGATTTGAATCACTGATCCTGTCTCCAAACTTAGCGATGCATGCCTCAAAATGACGAGATGTACATTACAATCTTTGACACAAAGATGGTGGCGATTATTCACAATAGTATACCTGTGTATTCCCGGTGTAAAGCATGCTGCTCATGATCAGATATCAAGATAACAGCTTTTTATTGTGGAGCCCGCTTATGTAAAACCACGACTGTCTTATATGTAAATAATGTATATTGTTGATTCATGAATACAATATATTGAGTGACAGCGTGCTTATATAGAGTCGTTACAGCTATATACTGAGTCGATTAAGTATTATACGAGACCGACCCAGGTGGCCGAGTGGTTAGAGCGTCCGCCTCGGACGCAGGAGGTCGTGGGTTCTATCCCCGGCCGCGACATACCAAAGTCGTAAAAAATGGTACTGGTATAGCTCCCTTGCTTAGCACTCAGGGTATTTCAAGGACTGGTTGGCCCGGTGTCAGGATAAAGTGACTGGGTGTGGTATCATGTCACATGTCTACGGCGTGATACTGCATTGTGGCAACACTACATCCGTCTCAAGTAGACATTGTCTCAAAATGACTGAAATACTGTCGGTGGGACGTTAAACCCAACAAAAAAAAAAAAAAACAAAAAAAAACATGTTACGAAGTGAACATGTCAATATTTGAGTGATTATGTCCTTATGTAGAGACATTACAGCAATTCTAGCATTATATGAAGAGAAAATGTCAATATATTGAGTGACTATGTCCCTATATAGAGACGTTACAGCAATATATAGTTTATTTAGCATTCTACGAATGAAAATGTCAATAAATTGAGTGAGTACGTCCTAATTTAGAGATGTTGCAACAATAGAGTGTCATGCGTAAGAGTTGGGTCCATAGCTCAAAGGTCAAGGTCACACTAAGAGGTCAAATGTCATTGAGCTAGATTTACTTGTCCGGGCTGTACCTTAGACATGGATCGCAGGATTTTTAGTCATGTTTACCTCATTGAGACAGAGTGTCATGTGCAAGATCAAGGTCCCTAGCTCAAAGGTCAACGTAATACTTAGAGGTCAAAGGTCATTTACATATCCGGACTGTAACCTACACATGTATTTTCAAATCAAGTCGTACTTTCCATAAGCATTCTTCGCCTTGAAAAACTTTTTCAGGATTAACTCATTTTTGTTAGTTTCTGACCTTCGTTTAATAAGCAGACAAATGCATGCCTTAAAAAAGAACTTGATATGTTTGTTTTGTTTTTTGTTTTTTTGAAAATCAATTGATTAAAAAATAGTCTTTTATGAGAAATTGATTCACTGTGGATTACTAGAAGATCATTATTATCATAATCATGATATGAGATTGAAGCATGTGAAAATATCCTATGTTTTATATTGGCTACAGTACTGAAAGATTTGTTCATATAAATTGTTATAAACACCTTTGCAACAACTCTCTCTCATTACACGGGATCACAGAGTAAAAGATAGAAACTTATGTTGAAAACAAATTTGTCAAAAGAATCAGATAGGAGGATTTGATTGTTCATTGATTAAGCTAGTGAGAAAAAAAAGTATCATTCATTATAACTAAATTATAGTTAAATACCCCTTATAATCCTCTAACTTACTGATCTTTCCACTTTCTGCATGTGTATCATAATGATGGTGATTTAATCGTATTACAATAGCTTGCTCCTGAATTATTACAAAAAGTTCAACTGTAAATATGATAATGCCTATTGTAGGATCTTTTAAATGAGAAAGTCATTGTGATCGTTTGGAAGGCGTCTCAATGAAAACCTCTATCTCTCATTATGAAAAAGTATATTTGAAAAACAGGTGTCTATCAAATGAATAAACTATTAAACCAATAAAACACTAAAACAGATAATTAAACTCGTATTATAATACAGTTTATTGTAACAAACTAGCTCGTGAAAACGTAATTTACATTTCTTTTCAAAATCATTTGAAGATTTCGTCTATAATGTAGTGCTTAGCAATTTTTATCCAAAAATGAACGCTAGCTTTCATATATTGGGGATAGCTATATGCAATATACTCTTCAATACTCTATGGCACTAGATGCGGCAATGGGTTAATTTTGATGGAGAAATATTGTCTTGTGTTTTACAGTTGACTATATATATATATATATATATATATATATTTACTTGTGTATTTGATAGATTTGCTTTTGACAATTACCATTTTGTTTTTATTCCTTTATTTTTCATAATAGATTTATCTTTAAAATCAATTCACAGAATTTTTTGTTGGTTATTTCTATTGTTGGCAATGGTGACATTGACCTTGAAGAACCAATCATTTTATTTTACTTTACATACTTTCACACCAAAGAGAACATTTTTACGAATTTATGTTATCGGGTAAATCATGGTAACCCATGACTAAACTACCACCGGAAAATCAGATTTTACATATTTTTGACAATTATGACCTTTAATGATGACCTTGACATTCAAGTATTCACAGTTTCATGTACATGACACACTGTCACACCATATGAAACATATAAACCATTTCCTGTTAAAATCGGATAACTAATAAGTAAACTAATACCCAGGAAATCAGAATTTTACATATTTTTCCAATTGTTACCTTCATTGGTGACCTTGATCTTGAAGAACCCATCAGTTCATTTTACATGTACTTGACATACTTTCACACCATAGTGAATTTTTTTACCAATTTATGTTAAAATCGGACCACCCACAGCACAATTACAGCTCGGAAAACATCGGAAGGACGCAAGCAAAACATAACTTCATTCCTTTTTGCCATGGTGACAGAAGAATGTTTTATGTGAATGAAATCATGTTTAATACCAGTCTAGTGTTACTTCTTATTTGTCCAAATTTCATTAAGTTCTAAGATTGGGTCATTTTCACCACTTAGTGAATTAGTCCTATCTTAATTTTTTTCGGCGTAGCTGTATAATTTCGATTTCAACTCGCATCTTAAACCAATCAAATGTACGCTAACAGCGGTAAATAATTCTAAGCTGAATAAAAGGACTCCTGTTATTGGTTAACGCATCGTTATGGACTATAAAATTACTGTAAGTAAGGGGTGCAGCTTGTATATATCATTCAGCTTGGTGTTATTACTTTTCTTTTTGATGTAAACATGAAGGTGATTTCAGTAAGTTAAATACAATCAATTGAGGAATGCTACTTTGTGAAAATGATTTAAAACAACAAAAAAGAATCCACCGTGTTATGACATGAAACCCCTTAATTATTATGTATATTGAATTCTTCTAGCCTGCCGAGATGCTCTCATTGAAAATTAATTCGCCAAAAACAAAACAACTAATAACGCTTTTATATCATAATTGTCATATGCAATAATGATATGAACAAATATCAAACAAGCCTATTTACAGATATAATTTTTTGTATTACCGTCTATAAATAAGTATATTTCATAGAAAAAATACTGAACTATTTCTAGAGCGTACTAAATTGTTGTGCGTCGGTCTTTCGCGCGCTTTTCCTCAGAATGTTCTAGAAGACTGGAAGACTTTGAAAAAGACGTTGTTTACTAATAAGAGTCAATGGTTTTTGTTTATCTTTTATGGGACCACTTTATTTTATAGAGATAGAACATGGCAGTGAAATCGTGTTTAACAAATATTTCTTGTTCATTTTTGGTTTATCTGAGCCCAATGTCCTATAGAAGGCTATTGTAACCATTTATCCATTGTGGTAATTTGTTTTTTTTCCCTAACATATCTCCTGAATCCATTAGACCAAAATTGATTAAACTTGGCAATGATAATACTTGGGTGAAAGTTAACAAAAAGTGCTTACTTTTGTCATAGAATGCATAAGTTCTTAATATACAAATAGGAAACAACATTCCCCATTGAACAGTAATTTACAATTTTATGAAATCAACATTTAATATTTGTAAGAAGGTAAAGTGTTTTTTTATTATTTTAAGGTTACCCTTAAACATTCCGCGTTTCAATTGACCAGTCGCCAGACCGCCTTAAACTGAATATGTGTATTGGTTTAGCCAATGGCAGGTTGGACAAGGCTCCGACAAACAAATGCATGTGAATCTTGTTTCTATTAATTTCTTATGTACAATTACCTCCGACAAACATTCGGGGCATGGTTATACCAGTTTTGGCGACTGGTTAATTCACATCTTTTACTTTCTTACCACATGTTGATAGTTGTGATTTTTTGTTTTGCTGTGTTTTTAGCGTCCTAACAAAACGCTTATTAAAGGTTCTTCTTTATTAAGCTTTTATTCAAGGCATGCCTGCTAGTGGGCGAGGCTTACTTGCATTATAGTCTAAATGAATAGCCTATGGGTAAAACTTAAAACACTCTTCTCAAAAATTACACATACACTGGCAATTTAAAAAAAATGAGTCACTTATTTTTCCAGATTAAAATGGGATCACTTAAAAAATCTTCTGTAACACCAGAAAGGCTACAGCTTAAATATTTGGCATGTAGCATTATCTAATGGAACATATCGAAAGATAAACGGCCACAACCCAGGGGACAGTTATTTTACATAGACATATATTGGATAAACATTCACATTCTTCTTTTTTGAAACTATGTCGTCTAGATCTTAGGTATTTAGTTTATTGATGAAACCATGTACTTCAGGTGATAAAATTTTTCACCACTGCATCAGGGGTAAAATATTTTTAAGTTATACTAGAATTATTGTCTATTTTTATATTAAAAAAAAAATGAAAATAAAATTGTAGCCGTGATACCCAGGCGAGTCATTCAGGGCCATCATGGCTATCTTGTTTATTGTAACTTCCTTTATCAATGAATCTATGCTTTAAGGTGCTGATCATTAATGTATATGCCTGTATAAACTATTTTGATACAGTTTACAACTGATAAAATCAGACCTGAACAAGCTTTTGTCAGTAAGAAATAAAATAAAGGTGAAGAAAAAATTGTATGTCCTAACTACAACGAGCAGATAACTGCTCATTACATGATCAGCCTGGAACTAAATTAGGTTTTATGCAGCGGATTATCATAGGTATTTTTATAGTTCATAGGATAATTCATAACATTACACTGCTTTTAAATGTTTTATTTCTTATTAACCTGTTTACAGTCGTGTCTTTTGTATAAAAGTCTAGTCATTCTTTACTGTACATTTTGTTTTGAATATATATAGACATTATTTTAAAATTGTACTTTTTTTTGCTACATTCCTGTTGTTGTACACATCTCTTGGACTATGTTCTTATTTGCAAAATAAACCTTGTTAAAAACATTGCCATTCATCATTGTTCACTACTAAAATTAGACATGTTTTTTACAATTATTTACAACAATGCTTTTATAACCTATGATAACATTAGAGTCTTTGAAATGTGTTTTGCATATATTTCCATTTATAAGTTTCTTAATTAAAGTATATTTATGCATAAGAACATTTTGTCTTTAACACTTGCAGGAGGGGTTGGCAGTCTACAGGGATAGGTTGATAATTACAGGTCAATTTTTTAACCAAAGGGATTCGTTACATTATTACGATTCAAGTTTAGTTATCAGGGGTCAATATTATAAATGGAAGTACTTGTGATCGATAGCTTAGGGTCTGTTGTAGATAGACTATTTGTATGGTAATAACAATAGAACATATTAACCCTAGTAGAGTTGATTGATAGAAACAAAAACTAACTAGAAGTCGTTTGTTTAAGATACAAACGAAGCGGCTTTCCGTTTGCTTATTTCAAAGGTATTCAATGTATAAGTAAATACAAAGAAATGGAATAATGATGCTTAATAATGTAAGATTTCATACGTAAATCATCATTATCATAAATATATTCTTATGTCAAAAATAAGAAGATATTGAGAAAGCATAATATGGATCCTATTTGATTACGCAACCGTATACTATCATGCAGAAAAAAACAACAACAGGGAAAGATAATACTTTTTTTAAGAATATTCTTCTTACGTTATTCAATCGATTTTATTTTTTTTTATTCTTTATGTAATATCCATTTCTTCGTAAGCATATGACTCAACAAGTCGAGTGCTCAGCGCAAAACGGTCGTAACTTGTTCTTTAATACATATGAGCTACGACCATTTTGCGCTGAGCCCTCGAAATATGACAATTTGTTCCACATAATTGAAATTGTAAAAACGAAAAAAAATATTTTGAAATCCATGACTTTCAACCTTTAAATTGATTGAGTTTTACATTTGCAAAAATAGATGGAAACAAGGGCAGAGTTGTAAGCAAAATCATAAAAATAATTTCTTATTTCTATGTAATTAACGTTATAAACTTTTTTGAAACTTTCAACAATTCATCCGCTTTTGCTTTATATATATTTTTTTTACAAATTTAGATAAATAAACCGTTAAACCTTTAGAAAACATAAGAAATCGATAGGTAGATAAACATGTATTTGTCATTTTCTTCAGGTTTGCAGAAAGCCGTAATGGCAAATGCAATAATTTATCCGTATAGGTTTTCTGACTCAAGTATAATTATACTAATTCATCTTAAATGCGACTCATTTACTCAAAACGTATCACAATGCACCATTTAACATGGGCACTCTTTCCTGCAAAAGAACAATCTTGCTCAACCAACCCAATGACCGCTTTCATGAAGTAGCCCTTATACGAAACACATGAGTATGTCATGTTTGATGACGTAATTACTTGAAATTTTCTGCACTTTTTTCACATCATACGGTACGGCAATATTACTTTTTTAAGGTTAATATATCCAATTTTATGATCGTTTTAATATATTTCACAAACGAAGTATGCAAAGGTATTTAAAGATTGGCATCAATACTCATGGCGCTGGAATTGTAATGAATGATTTTTATATTTCAACGACGTCAAAATCAAGTGACTAAAGAAAAATTTCTTTTTGCAAGGACATGATAAGCTAATGTACTATTAATCCAGAAAAAAATATCTTCGAGAATGCGAACAGGTTTTTTTTCACATTTTTAAGTAGGCAGAATATCTGCCATGTTTGATGACGTAATCACTTGAAATTTTCAAGACCTTATGAACGTACTAAGTTTCAACATTTTAGAAAATTTTAAGTTCATTGGTCTAATTGGCGATTCTATATGATTTTTTTCAATAAGTCTTGCTTAAGTATGCATGACGTCATAACAACGTGACAAAACAAACATTTCTTGCAGTATGCATCACTTGAGTTTTAACTCTATCAATTCTGAAGATTTAATTAAGATTTACTCAAAATTCCTGATGCCAGAGCGAGAGAAATCTTCATAAAAATGCTTTTTGTCTTTTAAATGACGTCATAACCAAGTGACTTAAGACAAAATCATTCAGAAAAATAACCTCTATGCCGATATGCTCTCCACTTTTCATGCTTCTAACGCATCAGGAGACTTTATAACATTAAAATATATTTTTATTGCTATGAAATATTAATATTTCGAATTTGGAAATTTGAATGCAACGGTGCACACATACATCCTAACATATATATTCTGTGAAAATATCAAGATAATCGGACCAGAACTGAAGGCTTTAGAGCGCGAACAATCATTTGAAGCTGACTTCAAATCTGACGGCATTTGACGTCATTGAAAATTTAAAAAAAAATGAATTTATCAATTTAAACTTCTTAATCGCTGCAATATAATTTTCAAAAGATTGAGTCAAAAGTCATGAAACCAGAGCGAAAGAAATTTTTCATAAATATACTTTTCGACTTTTTTATGACGTCATAACCACGGGACTTAAGAGAAAAACCTTTAGGAAATAGAAAAAAGACCTCTAGGCCGATATGCTGTCCAATTTTCATGCTTCTTACGCATTAGATAATATATTTTTAGGACCGAAGTTCGGTACTC
>CM037785.1:58630761-58680761 GCA_021229015.1 Solen grandis
GGTTTTGCCATGAAATCTTAATATTTTCGTATTTGGAAATGTGAATGCCAAGGTGCACAACTACATCCTAACATACATCTTCTGTGAAAATATTATGGCAGTCTGATCAGATTTGGTGGCTCTAGAGCGCGAACAAAATTTCTGAGATGTTTAATTTTCATGTTGCTATTTAAATTAACTTTTGAATTAGGTTGGAATAAAAATAATAACTAGATTTCGTTTGTCCATTACAGACTATAGGGCTTTCTGCTCTACAAGCCAATTCAAACCTGATAGGTTGGAATGAATTTCTTTATATGTCATGTTACTTTCCGTTATTTACGTTTCATTGTGGTATGTTAAGATATCAACATTATACGTACAATGTTTATAGACTTTAAGTTTTTTAAGTTGTAACCTTTTTCTAAGTTATGCTGCACTCTCTTTCGGTGTATGCAAATCACCTTCGCCATACTCTGACGCAGAAAATACTTTAATGCTGTAACAAATCCAACATCGTGAATGGAACCCAACTAAAGTCATTAAGGACCTAAATTTAACCACATTAAGTTTTAGTCTGTTGACAATAGTGAAAAAACAACTTGTTCTTAATTTCTTGATCCTTGACACGATGCTGTTACTGTTGTTGATGAGCATGACGAAGACGATGTACCTTCGTGAATCTTCTCATGATGCGATTTGAATCACTGATCCTGTCTCCAAATGTAGCGATGCATGCATCAGAATGACGAAAGTGTACATTAAAATCTTATCAGTTTAAAATACGACTTCCTCACCAGCCTTATAAAGGATGTCGCTTTAACACAGAGATGGTGGTAATTATTCACTATGGCCTATTAACTGGCAGGTATCTGTGGTGTTCTCGATGTGATGCATGCTGCTTATGATAAGATATTTAGCTAATATTGTTTTTATATTGCACTTCCTTTTAATTGAGTACCCCTTTCAGTTAGTTTTGGCTCTTTGTCCTCTTAGCCGGACGTCGCCAATTTGGTCGTCTGCTTGTTTATGTTTAGCGTCAAACCGACAATATCAAATTATTTTGGGACGTTTTCCTACATAAGACTGGTATATTTTATGTTTGGTTTAACGTTCTATTAACATTATTTCAGTCATTTGGGGATTCTTGTCTACGTGAGAAGATGCTGATATATCAAGCTGATGTGACATGGTTCCTTACATTTATATCATTCTGGCACTATGCTATACAGTCCTGGAACACTTCACTTATGATTATGCTTAGCGCCAGACGTAAGGGAAATAAACCAGGCCGGGGATCATCTCAACGAGCTTCCGTTCGTTCAAGTTTACCACTTGGTCAATGGGAACACTGGGACCTTTTTGGTCTTTTGATTAGCTATATTAGTACAATCGGTAGTGGCGGATTTAACGGGGGCTGCTTTGGAGTCACTGCCCCAACCCAGAAGTATTGGGAACACATTTAATGATAGAACGCTAAGGAATTTTTTTAATTATAACATCACACATGTAAATTGAGCTACTTAGAAGCACTTTTGTCTGATAGCGCAATGAGAAGAAGAATGTTTGCCTTTGACCTTAAGCTCGCTGAGTCTTTAAGTAACCACCAAACCTGAAACTTATGTCCATGAACTTCTGAAACCGCCACTGATGGGACCTCTATCCTTCCCGAAACATTCTTCTGTAAAGCACTCCTCGGAAACGCCCCCTTATGAGTGTCCCCATCATTTGCGCTGCATAGTACAGGTCACAGAAAAAAGCAATGATTTGTGTATTTAATTATGTTCCACCCTTTGGGGAGTCCCTTTTAATACTAAGACAAATATATGCAGATATCAGTAAAACAGTCAACCTAATGTAAAGGCAAATTATTGTGAACGGGTGCATTCCGAAAGGTATCATAATTTCACGTCTGAATAAGCAGACATATGCTTTATGTCATTCTAATGACATAAAATTATACGCTTCTGAGGTAAATGTGAGTGGGGAATATATCGATCGAGATGCATATTTATCATGACTATGTATGTATACGGTCATAAAACGTAGTACGTCAATAAAACTTAAACCCCAAATTAGATAATAACTACAATAACTCGTGTATGAAAGCTACATCATTACAGAGTATCTATATTGTTAAAATTTCAGATATATAGGGAAATACAAACTATTTTTCTGGGGCCTCTGCAGATATTCCATCTATATATAAGGTTTACAGTGTTACATGAAAGTTTCTATTCACATACTCGATATCTAAACAATAGCACGGATTCATGAGAAACACAGAAAATGCACTTGCTTCTTATTTTCATATGCATTTGCATGTTTTAGTGGTTGTGTCGATGCAATATGAAGATTAATTTAGCTTTAAAATACTTGAAACTAGCATTCATCCGATTCATGATTTATTCCCATCTCCGGATTAAAGGAAAGTTTTGACCAAATCAAAATTTGCAAAAACATCAAATACTTCAGGGCGTATATTCTTTCCAAAATTCATGTTTCTAGCCTATCTGGAAGCTTAAAAACAATGCATTTGCATTTTAAAAGTCTTATGTTCGAAACTTGGTTTTGCCAAAGAACCTTGGCCTTTTCGAAATTTGGTAAGCGGAAAAAGATAATGCACATCTAGGTCTTGAATATTCGTTCTATGAAAATTTTAGAAGAAAATCCCATCATTAATGGCGGTTGCAGAGCGCTGACAAAACTTTACATTATTTTTAAGTCTGACGTCATAGAGTCTGGATCAATTATTGACAGACGGCATAATTAATACTGGCCTACTAAAAGCAGTCTTCGGAGAGCATTGAAGAAGTGAAGATAATAATTGAAGAAACACCACAGAAATCTGTACGGAGAATATTGGGTGATTTTACCTACAAAGCAAGCGTTTCTACTGTTTACAGAAAGCTAATGTATGACTTATATTTAACACCACATACTATTTCAAAAAAAGCAACACCTAAAACCATCTGACATTTGTTGCCGATTTCGCCACCTTCGCCACCTGGATAAAAGATCGACTTGATACAGCGGACATTACTTGGTTTTTTGACGAAGCACATTTCTATTTCAATGCTAAAGTCAACAAACAAAACTAGATTTTGGTGAATCGAAAAACCTAATTTTTGCATTGAAAGATCTTAACATTCACAGGAGGTTCACAGAAACTCTTGGCACAAACTTTATGTCTTACAGGATAGCCAGTGTGTGCCCCCCTCACACTCCTGACTTAAGCCCTCTGGATTTTTTCTTTGGGGATATCTCAAGGACAGAATGTATAGCTCTTCATCATAATCAACAGAAGAGTTGAAGGCAACAATCAGGCGTGTAATTAGAAATAGTTCTGCAGACATATGCTCATCTGTCATTAATAACTTCAAGAAACATTTAGACGTGGACCTTTCGGATTTTTCTAACAATGACAATTGTGAGGAATTATCTTTGGAGACAATAATTCTTTCGGATGTAAGTGTGCAAAGACGAAAGAGATACAATTGATTAATAACAACAACAACAACTTAAGCGTTTATTTAACCTCGCACCTTGAACCTGTCATTTTGGCGAGAGATTAATGATTAATCTCTGCTGACTAAATTTAAATTCACATAAAAAACAAGAACTCTGACACTCAGTGCCGCTGCAAAATAGACTGACCCGTGTACGATTAAAATTAAGGACGATATAGTCTGGTTCCCTGCCGCCCTTCAACAGAACGTAGTGTCAGGGGCAGGTAATCCATACCAGACTACAGACGATATGTTTATCGTTTTGAAGATATTTAAGGCCGAAGAAAAAAACAGGTAACTGAAGTTTGACCTTGACCTTTGCGGTTTTCCGGATTTTACATGCAAATCGGTCAAAAAATAAAGGCTGCAGAGCCTAAAAACCTCTTGTTTCGAATGCAAAATTGCTTATTACGATATGACGTCAAATGACGTCATACGGCGTCTGCTGTCACGGAATAAAGAGAAGACCCCAAGACTCATATGCTGTTTAATTTTCATTCTTCTAACTCATCAGGATTCTTTGTAACATAAAATTATGTTCTTATGACCAAAGTTAGAATCTCTATTTTGACATAAAATTTCGAACTTTTGAAAATTATAAGAATATTATTATAAGAATATATGCACATCTACATCCTAACGTACACCTTCTGTGAAAATAATAGTCAATTGGACCAGAAATGACTGCTGCAAAGCGGGAACCAAATTTGGTATCATATTTCAACTGTGACGTCACATGACGTCATATGTAGATGATTTTTTTTGCATTCAAAAGCGCCAAAGTCACCTTAAAATTTTTCCTTTTAATTTGAAACTCAAAAGGTGAAATAATAATAATAAGACGAAAAAACATAACTAACCCAAAAGGACATTCTGCTTTAGGCAAAAACTCTAATAATAAGAAAAAAAACCTTTTAAACAAAAGGTCTTTCTGCTTTAAAATGCAGCTCATTCACTCAATTACGGATCACAATTCATCATCAAAAACGGGCACTCTTTCCTCCGTAAGAACGTCCGGATTTTGGGTAACTAACCCAGTCACCGCTTTCATTTCTGTCTTCAAATGGCTAGATTTTCATATATAAGCCCCAATCCAAAAAAACATGAATATCTGCTATGGTTAAGAACGTAATCACTTGAAATTTTCAGGGCTTTTGGCATATCAGAAACTTGTCGATTTTATATGAATTTTTAAATTATTCTTGCTTTATTATCCCTGACGTCACCATCACGTGACTAAATAAAAAACAAAAAATCCTTCACCTTTTAGTATGTCGATTCTGAAAATTTCATTAATCTTTTGGAATTAGGAAATGAAAACAATCAAGACAATCCTACCAGAATTGAAGGCTCTAGAAAGCGAGCAAACATTTGAAGCTGACGTCGAATCTGACATCATTTGGCGTCATTGAAAATTGAAATAATGGAATTTAAAAATTCAAACTTTTTGTCGAGGTAACTTTATTTTTCGTGTACTGGCAAAATATTGAAATTAACTCTTGAAAAGCCTTCAATTCTGGTCCATTGATCTTGATAATCCAATAACCAATGAATTTAAAATTTTCAAAAATGTCGAAACTTAGTACGTTCATAAGGTCTTGAAAATTTCGAAATCATCCCACATGGCAGATATTCATGTTTGATGAAATGCCTGCTTGAAAATGTGAAAACAAACCTGTTCGCATTCTCGAAGATATTTTTTCTGGATTAATAGAACGTTAGAATGAACATGTCCTTGCAAAAAAAGATGTTTTTCTTTAGTCACCTAATTTTGACGTTGTTGAAATATAAAAATCATTAATTTTAATTTGTATGAGTAATGCAAAATTGCTTCTTACGATGTAACGTCATGAGTGTTGATGCCAATCTTACGCATACCTTAAGGAATTTATGTTGTGCCACTTGTTTATGAACATTGATTTGTAAGCAAAATATATTAAAAAGATCATAAGATTGGATATATTAACTTTAAATAATTAATTTTGCCGTACCTTGACATGCGCAAAAAGTCCAGAAAATTTCAAGTGATTACGTCATCAAACATGATTATTCATGTTTTTCGTAAAAGGGCTAATTCATGAAAATCTATCAATTTGAAGAAGGAAATGAAAGCGGACATTGGGTTGATTGAGCTCCGATTGTTCTTTTGCAAGAAAGAGTGCCCGTGTTGAATAGCGAATTGTGATACGTTTTTGGGTAAATGAGTCGCATTTACGATGAATTAGTATGATTATACTAGAGCCAGCAAACCTATACGGATAACTTATTGCATTACTATCACGGCTTTCCGCAAACCTGAAGAAAATGACAAATACATGTATATCTAATTATCGATATTTTTAAGTTTTCTAAAGGTTTAACGGTTGTTGTTATTTAACCTGTAAAAATAAGCCAATATATAATGCAAATGAATCGCTGAACATTTCAAGACGCTTATAACTTTATTACATAGAAATAAGAAATAATTTTCATGATTTTGCTTACACCTCTGCCTTTGTTTCCATTTATTTTTGCAAATGTAAAACGCAATCAATTTAAACGTTGAAAGTCAAAGATTTCAAAGTTGTTTTTTTTTCTTTTTCACTGTTTGGAACAAATTGCAACGAATATTTGTTAACTAATATTCTTATGAAGAAATGTATATTAAATTAAGAATAAAAAAACTTTTAAAATCGATTGAATAACGTAAGACAAAATTCTTAAGTACAGTATTATCTTAAATGTTTTCTTTCTTTTTTCTGCATGATAGTAAACGGTTGCGTTATCAAATAAGATCCATATTTATGCTTTCTCAATATCTTCTTAAGAAGATAAAAAAATAAATATTTAAAGCTTATTTTTGAACATAGGTTTTTATTTATGAAAATGATGATTTAAGTATTAAATCTTCCATTATTAAGCATCATTATTCCATTTCTTTGTATTAACTTTAAAATAATTTTGGACCCTTGAGAAATGAAGCCCCCAGACGGTCGGCTAGCTCTTCCTTTTAAACTTTTTTCAAAAACATTCTTGTATGAATTCAAAAGTCATATTAATTTAATTTTCTACAACATAAATGGTCATCTCGTGGCTGTCTACCATAATTGCTAAACGTAGTAATCATAAACATATTTGCTTAAGCATTTCTGATTCCATTCAAATGATTGACTAACTTAGATAATTCTTTGCTTGGTGATACGATCTGACTTTAGTCATCCCTATATATACGCCACGCTACGCAGGAAGATCGTGTACTTTAGTCAGATTGATTGGTAATATTTAGTGTTCTACTGAAATACGTAAGATAAGCGGAACTGATGATAGTTACATTTCATGCATATATTGTAGGAAAGACATTCCCAATGAAAGACCAAACAGTCCAAGTGCATTATACAGGCAAGTTTACTTTTAGCTTTATAAAGCTTCAGTTTGTTTCAATATAATTTTATACTGCATATATGCAATACTGCGTTCCATGATTTGGGTAAACCAACATTTTGGTAAGATAAATCAAATCTTCCGGATGTAATTCGTACCATTTCTTATAAATAAGAATATAAGGCCTTTTGATGTTTCAACCAGAAAAATGAACGCACACGGGACATAAATTTATTGGGGTTGCATGCATGGCGCAAAGGACGTAGCTACTGCCCAAAACACGGTATTGGTGATGATTTTTCAAGTTATATCTAAAGTGTAGAAAAACTAAAAAACATAGGAATTTTTTATCAAAGTCCTGCACCATGGCATAGACAGATCTTGTTTTCCTGAAAATTTCAAGTTGCTACCATCGCTTTTTTTGGAAAAATATTATAAAATATGCATGAAATTAGCCATTTTTGAGCGTTATGCAGCCTCTTTCGTAAAATTATTGTCTGAAAGTTCAAATAATTCATAATTTTCTTTTGAAAAATTAAAATTATATAGAATTGTGTGCAGTCTGATAGAGACACCTATACTGGACATTTTGCAACTTGAATTAATAACATTGGATGAAAATAATGGATTTTCTACTGAAATTCGTATTTACATTGTTTTTGCTTAAAAGTGCTAAAAGACACACAGCGCAAGTACAATACCAAAATAACAATAGAAATCTACAATTTATGAAGTTGAAAACCTGTTTCCTAGTCTCGTCAAAGATCATTAGAAACAAAAATACATTTTGCATTCCAGGCTACTCCAATGCTTCGCATTATGGAACAATTTTGCCAAGGACAAAAATGTATTTTTGTAGTGTCCGTAACCAAGACAAATTTACAAAGAAAATGTTCAAGATGATGCACCTCAGAAGTATTTTTTCTAAGCTTCATGCCTTTGGTGTAAACATCAAATAGGCAAAGTTTCATTTTCATACAATTAGGATATATGAGAAATTTCACATCAGAAAAAGTTACGGACACAACAGCAACAAGTCCACATAAATTAATTCTTGTAATAAATATTTTTGAAAAAGGTGCGCTTTAAGACTATTGAAACTATTTAGATGTCTTTCAGTATGGTACAATTTATTCAGAAACTGTCTTTTTTGCCTTGATAAATACAGTTTGATGAAGTCATACAAGGCAATTTGGTTTGGTCAATTTATGCAAAATTCAGTCAACCAGTTGTTGTATAGATACCATGATATTTTAAATCTGAAGTTTTATTCTTTTACGTTTGCTTACTTTAAAATATTATTTATTTTCTCCCGTTGATATTTCCGAGTAAAAAAACATAAAGTTATTAGGACTTTTCATCCTTTACTGCAGGTTATATTTATGATGTAGTGTCCGTAACCAACTTACAATAAAAATGTTAAAACACACACACAAAATATTAAAAGGAATATTTTCAAAACAAAGCCTTGTTTTAGAGATGATATGCTATAAGCAATGTAAATAGTAACAATTTTGTATCCTAATCAAAACTTCATTTTTACCTTGTGAGACATCTATCAGCACAAATACCGTGTTTAAGCAGTACGGCAGAACACTGAGAACATATGTATAATTTAAAAAACAGGTGTCCGTCTTGTGTTATGCATATTACAATATTCATCAGCAAAATAATACTATCTATAAAACAATTTCATGTAGAAATAAATTATTTTCTACTTTTAAATACCAAATCAATGCACTTTTCAATTTGTATTACTACATCTTAACAATTCTAAATACTGCTTACCTACCCACCTGTCCCTGAAAATCGGGGTCGGAGCACTACAAACATTTTTTAATGATGGCCTAGCTCTATTGATTAGCCCTTGTTCATTTTCACCTGCTTTAACAACTATATTGACCACTTCCCTTGACTGTCTGTTAAAATCTTGTTTGACTGTATACTTATTTTTTTTCTTTCTACTAACCAGTGTTGTTCTAAAGTGACTGACCTCAAGAGAAGGAAGAATGATTTATTAAAGTTCTTATAAAATAAGTTTTTTTTATTTTACAGGAACATTCACAAATGGAAAAAAATTTGACAGTTCTTTGGACCGCGGCAAACCATTTGAATTTCAGATAGGTATTGGAAAAGTAATCAAAGGTAAAAAAAATCTTAATATCCCCTGCATTTGGTTAAGGAATATTGTTTTGGCATTGCCTGTCGTCTGATCATCAGTCTTTCTCATATTCATCTGGAGCCGTATCTGAAAAAGTGTAGATGGTCCAGCTTTGGGTAAAATCCTGTGCACCGGTCTTGTTTGCTAAGTGGTTAGATCGTCCGTCCCAGGATCAGGAGGTAGGTTGATTAACGGCAGCGACATATCAACAAAGTCGTAAAATATAGTACTGGTGTAGCTCTCAGCATATTAGGGTAGTTCCACAGGGTTTGCAAAGATCTGGAAAACAAGTTTTGTCTGGAAAAATCATAGAGTAATTAAAAATACTGATTTTGATCATGGAACAATCACGGAAATTCTAAAGAATGGTCTTGAAAAATAATCCTTATAAAATCATAGCTCTTAAAATAGGAATAGACGCTACAATTTGTACTCATTGACGACAACATTACTGCAATGCAAAAGTAATAAAGAATCTTTTACTTTAGGTAATTTAATTGTCTACAAATACTACCCGATTTGCATATTCAGAATATCTTAGTTTTTTTTGACATTTTTCTTAGATTCTACGTATGCCTCCGTAAAACGAATCCCGAGTACATGAACTGATAGAGTAGCAAATAAACAAATTGTGGTTCGGCGGCGGTTTTTCAAATTCAAATAATATCCGATTACAGACCGTCTCCGGGAATACTCGCCAGTGCAAGCTGTAAACAATGAGATTATTTTGTCATCCATACAAAATACTAAATGGCGTAATTTAATCAACCTTTATTTAACAGTAGATATTTGTATATCATGTACAATTTTCGATAGTCTACAATATGTCAATGACAATTTATATTCTCTATTTCATGAAAATTGTGTTGGTTTGAATACCAAAATTAATTATTTAAGTCTGATATTAACGCCATAAATATATAATATATTTCGAGTTTAAGCGAACTTTAACATGGTATCTTCAGGGAGGAAACCAGTCACCGAATATCATTTTCAGATATTGTTTGGTTTCATGGTTGTTGTTTTGCTTCACGCTTTTCAAATGAAGAACCCACAATGGGACACCAGCGAACTATATAAAAAACTGACTGAAACCATTTCATTCAGACAGTCGTAAAGAATGAGGGTTCACCTGCGGTGGCTGGACGGGCGGCGTCCACTAATGTTGTCCGTTCTCTAACTCAGACAAATCTGAACCGATCTTTAACAAACTTGGCAACAATATAAATTGGCACAATATCTTGGTCAAGTTTGATAACCAGCCAGAATGTCTTAGACACTCCGGAGTTATGGTCATTGAATCGATAGAAAAATTGCTAAATTAATAATCTGCCTTCTAACAAACATGAACCGAACTTGTCCAAACTTGGCCACAAGTGGGTACAATATCTCAACCAAGATCGGTAACCAGTCAAAATGTCTCGAACGCTCCACAGTTATGGCCCTTGAACTGATGAAAAAAAAGTTAATTTAACAGTATCCGCTTTCTAACAAACATGAATTTATCTTGGTCACAATGTGAATGGGTACAATATCTCAACCAAGATCGATAACCAGCCAAAATTTCTCGAATACACCACAGTTATGGCCCTTGAATTAATGAAAAATTACAAAATTAACAGAGTCTGCTCTCTAAAACTGCATGAGATCTCAAATGAGTTAAAACCTGATTATATAGGGTGAGTAACTATTTCAGAAGGTCAGATTGTGAGCACACAAGATGCTATCTTTTTGGCTTAATCATCATGAATCTTTGTGAGATTGTTTTTCTGTTCTTTAACTCCAACAAATCTTAAACTGGCTCATGAGGGTTAAAAAGTAGGTCACATAGAAAATCAGGTAAATTCTTTAGAGACTACATATTTCGCCTAATCGTCATGAAAATCAAACTGCATTTAGCAAACAATGCAGTATGAACTGTTGTGCAAATAATGATATGTTTCTTAATGTAGAAAAACCATCAATAATGTTGACTGGAACACGTAAAAGACTTGCACAGGTGTCAGATATAAGCTTACAAATAGAAACTACATCTATTACGAATGTTAATAAAGAGAAGCTACAGTGGGTACCCTCATGCAGTCAATAGTATCATATGTGTCCCGTGAATGTTTAATGAAATATTACAATGTCTATTTAGTCCCCTTGTTTGATTACGGGTGTTTTGGCGGGACAAGCTCAGTAAACATTGTACACATTGAAAAATTACCAAAAAGAGAATCTCATATTATTCTTAGAACAGGTCTCTCTACGCATTCATCCTTTATGTTTGAAAATTAAAGTTGGCTGTCAATATCAAATATCATGTTTTTATACTAACTTACAAAGCATTGCATAATTCAATTCCAACTTATATAACTTAAATAAAGTATTTTACAGTAATTAGAGGCTTCTAAGATCGGTATCTTATAGAAACATTATAGTTCCTAAATCTAATGGCTTATCATATACATCTAATGGCTTATCATATGTACATGCAATTGAATCTTTTGCAGTTGTAGCCCGAAAGCTATGGAGTTTGCTTCCATTGAAAATATGCGAGTCGATTGTGTCCTACAAAAGATGTTTGAAAATGCACTTATTAGAACATAGTTAGTGCATTGCCTATTATGTATGACTTTGATATGTTACTGTTGTTAAACATCTATTGTTGTTTATTTTGATACAAAACACACTTCTATTTTCGACATTTTTCCAATTAAATATTGTCTTTTAACATTTATTCATATTTTATCATCAAAAGCATTGATTCTTTGTATAAATAGTTTAAAATGATTCTGCAAAAATCAAATCAAATGATTATACCATTTTGATAGCATACATCCATATGTTGACGATATTTTGAATAATTTTCATTTATCATATGTTACTGATATTATTTTTCAACTTTTAATACATGTATCTACAATTTGTATGATATTACTGTTAAGAAGACCATATGGAAGAATGGCATAGCCAAATATGTTATCCTATAAAAATAAAAATACTAACTAACTTAATTTAATTTCGAATATTTATCTGTCAAAACACGGTTTTAAGTTGTTTAAGATTTTTTTCACATGGGTTTCAAATCTGTTTCTTTGTTTGTTGGGTTTAACACTGACAGTATTTCAGTCATTTGAAGACAATGTCTATTTGAGACAGATATAGTGCTGCCACACTGCAATATCACGCCGTAGACATGTGGCATGATACCACACCCAGTCACATTATCCTGACACCAGGCCAACCAGTCCTGCAACTACCCTTATATGCTAAGCGCCCAGCAAGGGTGCTATACCAGAACCATTTTTCACGACTTTGGTATGTCGCGGCCGGGGATCGAACCCATGACCTCCCGCACCCGAGACGGACGCTCTAACCACTCGGCCACCACTCTGAAATGTTAGATATTGTCTGCATAGGCAGTGTTGCTCAGGTGAGTGATAAAGGGCCATTTTGGATCTTGTTATAATAGCATGATAAAAATAAAGATCGAAAGTGATTATGCTTATTTCAAGTCTTTCTTTTCTATTTTTTTTTCAGGTTGGGATGAAGGTGTGATGAAGGTAGACTTAAGTTTATTTCCACATAGGTTAACAATATTATTCCCTAACTAAGCAAGTTTTGTAGTTGTGCTGGAATTAACCGTTGCTGAGACAGCAGTTAAAATGCAATATCAAGCTAAATATAGATAATGGTAGAGACCCTATGTGCAAAGAGGCATCCGGGTAGAGGGTTTGAACCATTTATCTACGTCAAGCCACATGGAAGGCTTCCTCATATAGAAACAAATCAAAGCGACCCTGTCGGGAATCAAATGGACAGCATTCATGTTGTATGGTATTGGGTTTACTTTTTCTCGGTTATCTTGTCCCTTACCATGATTTCTTACAAGGATTTGCAGTTATTCATTCAGAGTGATTCCCTTTGTATGATTGCTTATCACAGATGGCACATCATCATTAAAATGTAATATGGTGGTTGAAATGGATACAATAAATGTCTGAACACTAAAAGCCTCTGATTTTAAGGAAATATTTTCAGAATATGGTTTAAATTTGATTGCATATATTTATTCAATACATTTCAAAGTTTAAAAAAAATGTTTCGATATAAGATATTTCTAAGTTCAATTAACATGTAACTAAAATATCAAGAAAATGTGAAATCAAAACAAGATTGCATCATTTCCCTTTCAGATGAGTCTTGGAGAGAAAGCTAATCTGACAATCTCTCCAGACTATGCGTACGGAGAAAGTGGATATCCTCCAGCATATCCTTTAGTATACTGATACTGTATATCATATTGTCCTTTGTCTAATGTTGACATTTAACCTCACCTGAGCACATGTGCTCAGGATGAGCCATTAGGACCGTTGAATGCCCGTCGTCTGTCGTCCACAGTTAGTTTGTTAACACTCTAACATCCCCATTTGATGAGCAATCATCTTCAAAGGACTATGTTCACTAAGTGGTGAAAATGGCCTAAACTTTTCGGGGAAAATTAATATGAATTTCAGAAGTCTTTTTCAATCTTTAATATACACAACAAACCTTAAATCACCGAAAACGGATATAATCAGTATTTATCATTTGTCAGGTTGAAGAAAATATTTGATTGAAAATACCTGTTGAAATCCATTGAACCGTAATTTAGACGCATTTTGTACGAAATATTGGCTGATATCATCTTTAGATACGATAAATTCAATGTGGCCGCATGCTTCGACAAACAAGGCACTTTCCATATGTATACCTAAATGATAAATCTTTGTTCTGTGAAAATATCTTGTCTGTCGAAGCATGCGGCCATTATGAATTTCAACAAAATATGAACAGAGACGCGTAACGGCTCTATGCTTTATATCTTCACCGGTTTATAAAAACAAGAGGCCCATGATGGCCCTAAATCGCTCACCTGAGATAAATAGGTTGACCCAAGGAACATCTGTACCAATTTATTTTAAAATCTGGCCAGTAGTTTTAAAGAAGATTATTTTTAAAGTTTTCATTTTTTTTCTTTTTGTTGCCATGGCAACCAGAGTTCTATATGCATCAAGTTTATTTTAGCAACTTTTGAGAAGGTTGACCCAAGGATCATTTCTGCCAAGTTTAATCAAATTCTGTACAGTGGTTTCAGAGGAAATGTTGATTAAAGTTTTCCCTATATACATATAAGGCAAATAAGCCCCGCCCATGGCGGCCATATTTTTTACGGATCAGAATTTTTTTAGCAACTTTTGTGAAGGTTGACCTAAGGATCATCCCTGCCAAGTTTAATCAAATTCTGTCCAGTGGTTTCAGAGAAGATGTTGTTTAAAGGTTTCTCTATATACATATAAGGCAAATAAGCCCCGCCCCTGGCGGCCATGTTTTTTTACGGATCGGAATAATTTTAGCAACTTTGGTAGAGATTGACCCAAGGAACATCTGTACCAATTTATTTTAAAATCTGGCCAGTAGTTTTGAAGGAGATGATTTTTAAAGTTTTCATTTTTTTCTTTTTGTTGCCATGGCAACCAGAGTTCTACATGGATCAACTTTATTTTAGCAACTTTTGTGAAGGTTGACCCAAGGATCATCCCTCCAAAGTTTAATCAAATTCTGTCCAGTGGTTTCAGAGGAGATGTTGTTTAAAGGTTTCTCTATATACATATAAGGCAAATAAGCCCCGCCCCTGGCGGCCATGTTTTTTTACGGATCGGAATAATTTTAGCAACTTCGGTAGAGGTTGACCCAAGGAACATCTGTACCAAATTATTTTGAAATCTGGCCAGTAGTTTTGAAGAAGATGATTTTTAAAGTTTTCATATTATTTTCTTTTTGTTGCCATGGCAACCAGAGTTCTATATGCATCAAGTTTATTTTAGCAACTTTTGAGAAGGTTGACCCAAGGATCATTCCTGCCAAGTTTAATAAAATTCTGTCCAGTGGTTTCAGAGGAAATGTTGATTGAAGTTTTCCCTATATACATATAAGGCAAATAAGCCCCGCCCATGGTGGCCATGTTTTTTACGGAGCAGAATTTTTTTTAGCAACTTTGGTAGAGGTTGACCCAAGGAACATCTGTACCAATTTATTTTAAAATCTGGCCAGTAGTTTTGAAGAAGATGATTTTTAAAGTGTTCATTTTTTTGTTGCCATGGCAACCAGAGTTCTACATGGATCAAGTTTATTTTAGCAACTTTTGTGAAGGTTGACCCAAGGATCATCCCTGCCAAGTTTAATCAAATTCTGTCCAGTGGTTTCAGAGGAGATGTTGTATAAAGGTTTCTCTATATACATATAAGGCAAATAAGCCCCGCCCCTGGCGGCCATGTTTTTTTTACGGATCGGAATAATTTTAGCAACTTTGGTAGAGGTTGTCCCAAGGAACATCTGTACCAAATTATTTTGAAATCTGGCCAGTAGTTTTGAAGAAGATGATTTTTAAAGTTTTCCTATTATTTTCTTTTTGTTGCCATGGCAACCACAGTTCTAATGGATCAAGTTTATTTTAGCAACTTTTGTGAAGGTTGACCCAAGGATCATCCCTGCCAAGTTTAATTAAATTCTGTCCAGTGGTTTCAGAGGAGATGTTGTTTAAAGGTTTCTCTATATACATATAAGGCAAATAAGCCCCGCCCCTGGCGGCCATGTTTTTTTACGGACCCGAATAATTTTAGCAACTTTGGTAGAGGTTGACCAAAGGAACATCTGTACCAAATTATTTTAAAATCTGGCCAGTAGTTTTGAAGGAGATGATTTTTAAAGTTTTCATTTTTTTTTTGTTGCCATGGCAACCAGAGTTCTACATGGATCAACTTTATTTTAGCAACTTTTGTAGAGCCTCACCCAAGGAACATTCCTGCCAAGTTTCATTAAATTCTGTCCAGCGGTTTCAGAGGAGATGTCGTTTAAAGCAAATTGTTGACGACGCACGACGGACGACGACGGACGCCGGACGAAGGGCGATCACAAAAGCTCACCTTGAGCACTTTGTGCTCAGGTGAGCTAAAAATGATGATACAAATGTACTTTAACTGTTTTTATTTTCGCTTTTATTATTAAAAAAAGCGTTACGCACCGTGGATAAATGATTCAAGTTATTTATTTTAATAGCTTCAAGAAAGCATCGCACATTTTTCAAACATTAGGTGTGTATTAACTCATTGTATGTATACATCAACACAAAGGCATGTTCATTGTGTTCTCAAATCTATCTTTAGATGTGTGTTTACAAAAGTTGGGTAGATAGCATTGATTTTCATAGTTAAAACGTGATGATGATGACATTACACCGTGTCTTAAACTTAAAGGTATCATTAATTCATAGAAATAGAAACACCCGAAACAAATTCACCTCTCACTCATCTGATTATTTCCAAAAGAAAATAGTTTGAAACTCTTAAAACAACGTGAAAATAAACACTAAATTTCTACTTCGAGCCTGGAATGATTAAATTCACTATCTGTACCTGACCAAAAAAGTGGAAATAACAAAAGAAAAATGTTGTAAACCCCGGTAGATATACTCTTTTACTTCATTGATAGTATGACACTAATAGAAAAGATTCCTTTAAATATATTTTGAAGGTTTAAATGTGCATAGGCACGCTGAATATTACACACTATCCTACACTGTAGTGTAGATCCATGTTAACCCTTTTGTATGGAAGGCCACAGCTGTCTTATGTTCGGGATTGATGTTTAGATGGGTCTATATAGCACTATGAGGGATCGTGTTACCATCACGTGCAGTTGTTATGTTAATATTGTGGGGTTGTAATATCATCATGTGAGATTGTAATATCATCATGTGAGGTTGTATTGTCATCTTGATGGGTTGTTTTATCACCATGTGGGGTTGTAATCTCATCATGTAAGATTGTAATATTATCATATGGAGTTGTAATGTCATTGTGTGAGGTTATAAAGACATCATGCGTGGTTGTTAAGTCATTATATGGGGCTGTAATATCATCATGTGGGGTTGATTTGCCATTTTGGGTAGTGCAGTTGTCCTTCTGTGATGTCCACTTGACTTAATGTGTGGTGCAGTTGTCCTTCTGTGATGTCCACTTGACTTGCTGTGTGATGCATTTGTCATTATGTTATGTTCTCTTTAATTGCTTTGTGGTGCATTTTTTCCTCTATGATGTTCGCTTTACTAGCTGTGCGCTGCCTGCAATTGTACTTCTGTGATGTCCATGTAGCTTACTGTACGGTGCAGTTTTTCTTCTAATATCTCCACTTAACTTGCTGTGTGGTGCCGTTGTACTTCTGTTATGTCCACTTGACATTATGATCAGTTGATTAGTATTACATCCTGTTCATTAATATGTTGACATGTACAGATAGTATGCTGTGATGTTGTTCTCACCTATGTGGTTCATTCGGCACATGTACTGTTCGGATGAAGTCCGAAATGTTGCGAATCGACGATACCGAGTTGGTTTACCGTTATTTCAATATTTCATTGTTTATCTATTTTCATTTATCTAACCCAAATTTTAAGATCCCTCGTTTTAGACAATATACAAGTATATTTGCCAACTTTTGAAGTTGCAAAAACTCACATTCTAGTAGTATTTTTCAGGGGCATAGCTTGGATTCACTAAATGTGTAGGTATTTTTTCCTACCGCGGTGGATCTGTCGGGGGACTTTGGATATTTGCATGGCCGTGGGAACAATCTGATTGATTTTGAGGCTTTCTTTTTAATGCAAATATACCCAATTTATGTGGAATGTCAAGTAATTATTAAATACTCATAAGTAGCCTTTACACTCATGACTCTAACGCTCTGAGAACAAACGTGCATCAAGATCTGTCGTATGTAAGCACCTAATATCATGAAATGTAATAATTATTGTTACGTATGTGTGTTTGAATTACACGTGGGACTGACATTAGAAATTTTATTTAATGCTTACTGTTGAACTGTGTTTTATCAGTGAGATTATATCTTTATTTCACAATGTTAGTGATATAGATCTGCCGGGACTACCTTTTTACATATATAGGGTATGAACATCGGTATGTAGCAGCAGTAAACATAAAATAAAAAGAAAATTTGTTTTGAGTGAATATGGAATACATCTACTCTCTACAATCTTAACATTTTCGCGCGTGCTACGCACTCTTGAATATATTAAATTGAATCATTTCTCGATGAGATATTTTCCATTTTCACTCAAAACAAACACATTTCCTCTGTGTGTTAATCAAACAGTGAAACCTATGTCCCTATGGACATCCTGTTGACGTACTCCCTATACACATAATTAACGCTCTTAAGCATCGTCATATCGATGCATAAATAGTTCATAAGTAGAACATATAGTTTAGTGCATGAGTGCATTTGCATTAGAAAAAAACTGACGTCTGAAAGGCAATATACAAGTTTCAAGCAAAATTATTAACTTGTTTTAGGTCTGTCGTTTATAAAACCCAGATGAGAAAAGTAAATTTATGCATTTTGCCCAATAAAATCAAATTACCGTAAAGCAGATTTATTATTACCTAAGTAATTCTAAGATGTGTCTTTGATAGGGATGGTGTACCCATAATGTATATATAATTTATGTACTTCACAGCAACACTCTTAAGAGAAAACTGTCATAGCATTGGTAATAATTTACGCATGTATGAATATTAGGTGCGTGTGAATTACGTCTGCAGTAAATGTCATTTCATTTTTGAGATAATATAGTTTGTGGTTTTGCCAGTTTACTGAACTGGAAGACCGATTTTCAGTATTTTCAATAACAAAAAACATGTTTTTCCAGCTCACTGATCATTGAAAAACATATTTTTACGTTACATATAAACATACTATTGTTTATAATAAATCGAAAACACTTTGATACCATAGGACATATTCTTATTAATTGTTCGACCACTATTTCGCCTGTCCGGGCTGTTTTTATTTTTAATCTTTGAAAAAAAATGTGTAGGCATATGCCTTCTGTGCCTATAGGAAGCTACGCCAATGTTTTCATGCGAATTCTCAATAAAAATGCAGTTTTAGTTACAAAAGCAAACATAACTATGCTTTGCATTTAAAATTTTCTTACATCAGTGGATTTCATCTGAAAAGATTAAGAAAATATCTCCTGATAGAATACATTGTTTTATACAACATGACAGAACTGTAATTAGTAAAAAGTACTGCAAATGAATGGAAATCGAAGAAAAATATCTGTTATGTTCAATAGTCATTTGAAGCGAAATGATGGGTTTACATTATCTTTATTTTATTATGCAATTTTTACTTCATTCTCAGTAAAAAGTTTCAGTTATGAGAAAAGACGTTTCAAAAGGGTGTTTTTATCAAAGTAATATTTTCAACATATTTTATCAAAAGTTGTTGAACATAGGCGTAGCCAGACTGAAAATATTTATACGCACACGGAGAGGGTGTGGGGAGGGGTATCCCCTCCCACAGGTGGGGGTTCGTGGGACCTCCAAAATTTGAGAATTTAGACATGAAATGGTGGCTTCTGGCGTGTCCTGGGAAAGTTTTTGATATATTTATATGTAATTTATATTCTTTTTTTAAGATAAAACAACAACAGTTTGGGTAGGTTTTAACCTGAAGTTGCCAAACATTAAATCGAAGTTAATGAAACACGGGCTGTCGACCTCACGTCAAGAAATATCTCACACTTTTTAAATTGATTTATCTTCTAATAAACTCAACCACTGGACACTTGAAGTTCTATAGTCCAATGTACAGCTCTTGAAAACATTTAACTGTTTCGACCTCTCTGGTGGTCACATCAAGCGGTGATGAGCAATACTCACTAACAGATTTCCCCGCGGCAATTTTTTTTTTTTTGTAATTTTATTCTTATTTTTTATGTTTCGTGTGTGTTCTTTTTTTTGTTTTTCCCTTATATTTTGTTACTTTGGTTTTGTGACTAGATTAGCTACATTCACTGAATATGAGACGAGTATATTCGTCGTCGGAAGAAGCATCATCACGTGAATCATTGGCAAAGACAAAGGTGGTACGTCTATGACCTGAGGCGTCAAAGTCGTTCAGTACTTGGTCGATGTACTTTGATTGCGGTGGATGTGCAGTAGTGCAGTGCTAGTCCAGTCAGTCGCTGTTCGATCATTGTGCTGCGGAGGTATGTTTTTAACCTTCTAAGCAGACTGAAAGACTTTTCAGCCAATGCTGTCGAGACAGGCATTGTCATGAGCACCTTCAAGATGGCGTGTATATTAGGAAGAAGCTGATAGGTGTCGTCAACATCTTCTACTAGCTTTTCGTATACAGCACCTTGGGATATCTGATGCTTCTATACCTCAAGTTCTGTGTGAATTGTTTCCCCGTCAATAAATGGAGCATACTCATGTTTGATATCCTCCATTATTTCAGGAATAAGCTGTCTGATTTTGTGTGACAGTAGATATTGCGCTTGCATTCTAGGAAGAGAAATACACAGCCTGTCTTCTACTTCAGTCAGTAGATAGTCCTTGAATGGAATGAACAAATTTAACCTCCGGTATTCTTTCACAGTATCCGCTGCAATGTTGATCCTGTGAATTTGCCTAGCAACGACCCTCAGGCGGGTAACTGGAATGTTTTGCTGTTCAGCAAGATCTACAGATGTCTGCCATATCTGATTGAAGTACTCAAGGTCACCTCTTTTCATGCATAGGAAGCCATGTATAGATAATACATGCTCTGAAGCTTTCACCAAGTCACAATTTGGATCTTACACAGAATCAGATAGTAGGTTCAGAAGGTCAAGCGGACCACTGACAGTACAGAGAGCAATAACAAAGTCAAAAGACAGCATTGCCTTTTGAAAGGACAATGTTGTGGACATAGTCTTGATATCCATGTACTTGTAGGTCAGTCAATGTGTCTAATATTGCGAAGAAGTTTTTATAAAAAGCGGATACACTTTACGAATGCTTGGACCATCTTGTTAAACAGTTTCTCCAGTTTATCTCCATTGTCACTGTATTGCCTGTAAATAGCAAGTCGTTTCGACGAGTTCGTTAGGAAAAACAATATCTCCTCTACAATGTTGAACATTGACTGGAAAAATGCCACTCTGCACGCATGACTAATGGCCAGGTATAGGCAATGATTTCGACAGTGTACATATTTGGCATTCGGATAATGTTTACAAAAACCTTGCTTGTACGCGACGAATCCTGTCTGACATGTTCCCAGCTCCGTCATACCCTTGACCTACAATTACGTATGGGTCGAGATTGCGCTTTCGTATCTCATCAGTCAGAAGCGAATGCAACACCTCGCCTGTTGTGCTTTCGGTTGCCACGAATGACAAGAACTCACGAACTATGTGCAAACCCGAACTTTCACGATCAATATAGCGTATGCAAAATGCAAATTGTTCTATATTACTTACATCTGCAGATTCATCTGCCAAAACTGTGAAAAATTTAGCGTTTTTGCAACGCTGAATAATGGATTCTGAAATTTGTTTGCCACCAAACGCTAGGCTATAAATACGTTCTGAGCTTGGGGACTCGTGTACCAAGCATGATTTGGGGCAGAATCAAGAACACTCTCTGCTTTTACGCGGAAGTTGATGAGCGCTCTAAGATTGCTTAAATTGTTCTCAGATTTTCCACGCAGCGCTATTTTTTGACGACCAAAGAGAATTATGGCTTCAATAATAGAAGCCAATGTCTGTCTGTTTCTTCTTTGAGTGGTATTTCTGTAGGCAGCAGAGCCAAACCCAACAATAAGTTCCTCTTCCTTTCGACATATTCGGACAAAGTTTTCGGCCTTTGTAGGTGCATTTGTATACTCGATTCTATGAAAGGCTGATCATCATCAATCGTGTTTCAATGAATTATTCAAATATGAAATGTTTTTATCTCAGTTAAAATTGCAATATTAAATAATTAGATACGGTATGTGATTTGGTCGCAGTTTTTTTTTATACGCATGTGCGTATTGTGCGTAATGGGCGCTATGCCTATGTTGAATACAGTTTATCTTATCACCAGACTTGGTCAACATTGTGGTATAAACTGCCTATGAATAAACTTAGCTTTATACTAATTCGTGATTGTTTATATATTCTGACGTCATCCGTGACTACTTTCCTGTTTACTACATGTATGACATCACGGTGTTGAAGGTCAAGTGATAGGTTACGTTCTTTCTTTTCATTCTTCTCGTGTATTGCTTTGAAATAATAGGATAAATATATACTAGGTATCTTTTCAGATGAAGTCCACTGATGTAAAAAAAAATCTTAAAATGTAAAAATAAAATGCAAAACATAACTTGTTTGCATTTTTGACTAAAACTGCATTTTATTGAGAATTTGAAGGAAAAAAAAACCCACTAGAATGTGAGTTTTGCAACTTCAAAAGTTGGCAAATATACAAGTTTGTATATTGTCTGACAAAAAGGAATCTCGAAATTTGGGTTGCCCCTTAACATCCAACATGAAAGAAATGAAAATAAGGAAATGACCAACTATGTGTCGTAAATGCGCAAAATTTCGTACTTCATCCGAACTGTACATGTGCCGAATGAATGACATAGGAGAGAACAACACCACAGCATATAACCTGTACATGACATCATATTAATGAACAGGATGTAATACTAATCAACCGATCACAATGTCAAGCGGACATAACAGAAGGACGACGGCACAACACAGCAAGTCAAATGCACATCACAGAAGGAAATCTGCACCACCCAAAATGGCAAATCAACCCCACATGATGATATTAAAGCACCATATAATGACTTAACACGCATGATGTCTTTATAAGCTTACACATTGACATTTCAACTCCATAAGATAATATTACAACCTTACATGATGATATTACAATCCCACATGATGATATAACAACCCAATAAGATAACATTACAACCACGCGTGATGATATTACAACCTCACATGATAATATAACAACCCAACAAAATGACATTACAACCTCACATGATGATATTAAAACCCCACATTATGACATAACAACCCCACGTGATGATAACACGATCCCTCAAAATGCTATATGGACCCTTCTAAAAATCAATGCCAAACATAAGACAGTTGTGGCCAGAGATGTGAATACCTAGAGCTCCGTGGTCTATCACTTTGTTGGAGATTGAGTGCAAAACTCATTTGGATCTTTTTAAAGACATTAAAAACATTATCAATAGCTTAAATAAACAAGTATCTTCCTGAACATGTAAGAGCTAGATGTCGCTATATGATTGAAATACGGTTGCAGCGGCGAGGTAGATTCCAAAGCAACACCTATAAAAAAATAGGGGGAATATTTGAATAATGCTGCTTATTTCATTGATATTTATGATTATGATACCAAGAATAAACCCAATACAGTTGAAGACTAAATATTTGAATTGGTCTGTCCACATATAACACTATAAAAGACAGCATACTCTAAATATAACTGAAGTGTACACCTGTTTTCTAATCATTGGATTATGGGCAGGAACTTGACAGTCTCATTATTTTTTCAAACAGCTATGGGTTATAGGTTGATGTTCTCCTGCATATATTATGTTATATTTTTCAAATATTCAAATCAATTTTTAGTGAATATTTATGCCCCCACCCCCCGGTTTATTGTATCTGCATATGAAATTGTGAAAATACCGAATTTGACATATAAGTTGCCATTTCATATTATAACTTTTTTTTAAAGGGGGTTTATAATAACTATTACTAAGTGAGTCTTGTCTATCAAAAAGACATGTTCAGCGCATATCGAATACCTCTTTGAGTAAGAATAATGGTTCGAAACTCAATGGGTCTGAATTTGCAGTTTGTAGCACTCAGATTTTTCTAATTTGATGAGACTTCATAAACACATCACTTTCATTATATCCCTACCTACCGACGCTTTTTTTTCTTTTTTGGCAGGATTTTTTAAATATTTTTAAATTTAAACAACAAATTGCAAAGTTATTTTGCACACAATAAACAGTTCACATATTTCGAACACTATGACTTTGAAAAATGTCCTTATTTATGAAGTATCCACCATTTCATTTAAGTGACAAACTGTTACATCATATTGAATATGAATACCAATTTATGGTAATATTAGAAAACCCTTAACTAAACGACAACCCGGAAGATCATACTTTCACATATTTCTGACAAATTTGACCTTTAATAATAACCTTGATAATGAAGTACCCGCAGGTCCATGTACCTGACATTAAGTCAAATCATATGGAACATATATACCAATTTCTGTTGTTGTTGTTGTTGTATTGGGGTTTACCGTCACTGCGATAGTATTTCAATCATATAGCGACGTCCAGCTAATTACAGGTGGAGGAAGACCCCGAGTACACAGAGGTACCCGGGTAGAACCACCGACCTACCGCAAGCCAGCTGGAAGGCTTCCTCACATGAAAAACTAAACTATCAATCGGAAAATCAAAATTTTACATATATAAGACAATTTTGACCTTCACTGGTGACCTTGACATTGAATAACCCATCAGTTCATTTTAATTAACGTACTTTCACATCATGTGAACATTTTTACCAACTTATGTCAAAATTAAGTAACACATCAGTAACCCATAATTAAATTATCACCGGAAAATCTGATTTTTGCATATTTTTGACAATCATGACCTTCATTGGTGACCTTGACCTTGAATAACCCATCGGTTTATTAACGTGACACACTTTCACACCATAGTGAACAGCTTTACAAATTTAGGTTAAAATCTGACCTCCCAAAACAAAATTACAGCTCGGAAAAACTTCGACAGACGTAACCATAAACATTACTACAACCCTTGTTGCCATGGTGACAGAAGAATGTTTAATGTGAATGAAAACATTATTTTTAAAATCATTCTAATGTTGCTTCTTATTTGTCCAAAAATCATTGAGTTCTGAGATAAGGGCATTTTCACCACTTAGTGATGACAAATCGCCTAGCCAAGTTCGATAACGGCTGTTACTGGCCAATTCAGGCAGGGTCTAGTTGTGGTTCTTGTCTTATAAAAATGCCAGATTTTACTTTATCCCCTCTCTAACATCTGCAGTTGGTAAACAAACAGCATTTAACTTATGCAAAGATAATGGCAACAATTTCTTAGTGGAATTCGATTATGGCTGACATTAGACTGATATATCTATATTTTAGACCCTTGAAATATCAGAACATCACACAGATTTGTGGTGTTTACATTCTAAAGTCTTCTTTCCTATGCAGTGCATTACCTTGTGAACCTCTGCCAAGTTCAGATCATAGCCCTTGGGTCAAACATGGTTCCTGGATAGCGTAGTGGTATTGCGCTTCGCTTCTCACCAATGCGTCCCGGGTTCGATTCCTGGTCACGCACGTGAGAGGGTACAGTGGTCGCCCATTCGGACACATGGGTTTTCTCCGAGCTCTCCGGTTTCCTCTCACAATAATGAACACATACGCTGCAACCAGAGCCATCAAAAGGGTTTAATATAAGTTGTAAGAATTTGTTTCGTATTCGATGTAAAATTAATAAAATTTAAACTTTAAAATTGGTTCCACCCCAAGGGTCATTTGGTTTTATACAGACTTACATAGGGAAAACAGATATTAAAATCTTCATTTCAGAAACCACAAGTCTTTGGGGTTTAAATGTTTAGTATGTAACATGACCTAGTAGAACTGATCAACGTTTGTTCAAATCATTGCAAAATTGGTCCCGCTCCAGCTAGAGGTCACTTGATTAAATATAGTCTTATGTAGGGCTATGACCTTCAAAATTTGGACCACATGTACAGTTTATTTGTGGAAATTAGGTTATCTTGCTCTTCTGCATGCTTAAATATTTAGTACGACTACGCTGTAATAGGCAATGAAGGCGATATTTCAGAGTCATCTTGGCCCACTTATTATTTTAATAGCCTTCAACATTGTCAGGACTGTCTCTTATATGGTTTTTCAGTAATTGTGACAAAGCGGTATCTTGGGTATTCGTCATCTTCAATGATATTTCTTGTTTCCTTTTAAGTTGATCCTCCGAAAATGAGGCTCCCAGAAGGAAAGCTAATCTCCTAGTATATAAGCATTATAGAACATTTCGAAATTTTATTTAGCACATATTATCATCTCATGGCCTTTATCTCATCGTCGAATACCCACACCGATGTTTTTGATATACTTGTTTCGTAATTTAAACCACTTCAACTTTTTAAGTTCAAATCTTACTTAATGATCTTAAATATGTAATGCCATTTTAATGTATTTCTTTAAAAGTAAAGTTGAAATGTTCATAGCAATAATCATATTCAGGAGCTACAAAATATTTACAAATTTATTTAAAAAAAAAAGCAAGACCACAACTTTTCATACAAACTCCACGCAGAGATCTCCCTTGCTAGCTAAATCTACAACTACAAGGGGAGGTAAACACTGCGTGGAGTTTGGTTTTCATATAGTGAAGGGGTGGGGGGGATTTATAGGAATCATGCTCGTCCATTTCCGTCATGTACGTCAAGTCCCATCCTATCATAAATATACATTTATACATGAAGTTTTGTAACTGTTGTTGGTGATGCCGTAACACTTGGAAAAAATGTTTCATCGTGATAGGACCAATCATCAGACAAGTGCAGATAACTGTGTTAGAGATTTTATGAGAATAATAGCTCTTCTGTATCGGGATATTCATCACATTAAGTGATAATTCAGAGGATATTCATCACATTAAGTGATAATTCAGAGGATATTCATCACATTAAGTGATAATTCAGAGGATATTCATCACATTAAGTGATAATTCAGAGGATATTCATCACATTAAGTGATAATTCAGAGGATATTCATCACATTAAGTGTTAATTCAGATCAGACTTGATGCAGTAGGAATGTATGTAAATGATTGTCTTTTGATAAGTGAAAATGAATGGAATAAAACATTTGCTGAAATACCTATTAAGAAGATACGAGAAATAAACTATGGTTATGTATGTTTATCCCAAAGATGAAATAATTGGAAGAAAAACAGAACCTTATGAGAATCGTGGGGGGGGGGGGGGGGCCTCGATGTTTACACAATCTTCACGAAACCGGGATAGAATATTTATTTTCGTTTTTTTTTTGTTGTTTTTTTTGTTTTTGTTTTTTTTCATTATTCATACTTCACTATATGGTTTTCAAAAGCGTAAATAGTATATCTGAAACGAAACAACTGATTGTCGTAATATGCATTGGCACTCTTGAAATATGTATACGGCTATTTTGGTCCTCTTGCTTTTAATTAGAATATATTTTTTTTCCTTAACTGAAGGTACTATTCCACGGAATGCAGTTTTGAAATTTGAGGTTGAGCTACTGAAAATCAATTAGATACCAGGATTGTCACATTATTCACGGCGATCATCAGCAGTGAGCAGAACCAGTGGACATGGTCAGCGCAAGGAAACACCGATTCACAAACACAACCTTCCAGATCTGGAGACGGACTACAGTAATGTTACCCAGTGAGAGAGCTTTCAGGATCAACCAGTTACCACATTGTAGTTGGATGAACATCTATCAGTTGGACAGGCAAAGAAACTGGAATTTTTCAAGAATATGGCTTAACCAACATGTCAGATTGATATACATCTCAGATTTTTTTTAAAGATTCATGATTTTCAGATTATTGGTATGCTAGTTATGTAAAACAAATAAAAACGTTTTCTTGTTGTGATCATATTCACTCACTGTGCACTTCTGGTCAACAATACATGTTTACTAACTTTATCTGCATGTAGACATCATCAACAGATTGATTTCTTTTTTACTTTTTTCCTGAATTATTCTTCGTTGCCTTACTCTATAGATTATCCGTTCATATAAATCTATCTATCACGATCAATATTATAATAAAGTTGAAAAAACACTGTTCATGCAATTTGAATCTATGAATAATATTCAAAACAATTTTTACTATGTAGTTTAATATCATTTAACAATCGCTTTTGGTGTCAATGTGTTTATTTGAATAAATAAATCGTTTTTTTTTTTCTTGTTTTTTTTTTTTGCTTTTGAAAATTTGTTACTTATTTTATACTGAAACATCAATTTTGGAAAAAATAAAAGCACGAGAAAGCAATGTATGTGTTGACTTCCTTTCACATGGTCGTGGCGATTTCTGATAAGATGTATCTCCATTAGTTTTTACAGACAGTTGACTCTGATATAAGACTAGATTTTTACAAGTAACAATGACAAAACGCATTGCAAGTTATATCAGTAATATATCAATTAAAGCTGACAACCAGGTAAAGGGAAATGACCAAGATCCATAACTCAACCAAGTCCGATTTGTTTATTATATTCACTTTTAAATTTTTGTTTAGAGCAAAACTCATAAAAAAACAAGGTAAGGAATTAAAGCTTGAAACATAAATATGATAGCAAGTAGAGGCAGTGCAGTAACCAAGAACCATAATTCTGCCTGGACCTTGGGGGACTCCAATGTAGTACTATTATATTCTTTTCATTATGAGGAACAAAGATATATGATTCAGGGTTGGAATTTTGATATATTTAACCAAATATATTTTTATGCAACAATCCATCTTTGAGGGGGTGAGGCCCAACTCACAGGAACCACTACTCAATAAGGACTATAAGTGTGTGAAGTTTTGTAAAGATAGATCAAGCGGCCGCCAAGATATGGCCCGTACAAAGATGCCGACGGAAGAAAGAAGAAGAAAATAGAAACGGAGTATGAACAATAAGTCTCCAAACTTCATTTAGGATATTTAATTAGACAAGGTATTTAAGTGGTGGAGAAAATGATAATGATACTTATCAAATTACGTACTGTTTGGGGTGACACAGTGGTTAATTTGTCTTATTGGTTTCAGTATTTTACTAATTTGGAGACTACTTGAGACAAATATGGTGCTGCCAATATGCAGCATCACGCCGTAGACGCGTGGCGTGATACTTCACCCAGTCGCATTATCCTGACATCAGGACAAACAGTTTAGAACTACAATAGCACGATTTCGCAGTTGGTTGGTACATCGCGACCTACGACTTTCCGCTATGGAGTGATATCATTAAAAGGCTTTATTACATAAAGTCTCTAAATTGACTGAACTATTATTGAGTTTACTAAATCAATCGATTACATGCATGATATCGTTCCTTGCAAATCATGTCTAATCAATATTTCTAAAACTTGTGAAATATTCTGCATCTTAAATGAAATTATTTCCTTCTTTCCTTCTTACAAATTCTGCTAACAATATAATTAATGTGTCAATTACCACAAAAATGTTGATTAAATTATTGTGTGTTCAGCGAATTAATATTTCATTTGTTTTAATTAAGTATATTCAATTAATTACTGTTATGTTTGATTTCATCAATCATTTATATTCAAAAATGAATTAATATTCCATTTTTTAATAAATTATCTAGATGCTGCCAACCATACAATGCTGGTGTAAGTTAGATGTATAGTCTAAACTATGACTTCAGCTGCGATAGCGTGCGAAAATGAAGAAACCAAAACATTTAAAAATTTCAAACAGTTTCTTGACCAGTCTAGCGTCGAAACGAGGATAAGTCTTGTCAAAGAGTTGAGTTTTATGTTTTGTTTCATTTATCTACATATAAATTTGTTGATGAATAAGGTCAAAAATATAAATAGGAAAATTCGATATTTAAAGATTAATATGTACTGAAAATATCTTTTATTAAGTGTCGATGGATGTTGTGTGAATGAATCCAATGATGTGTATCGGGTGTTAGTTTGATTTTTTTTTTTAGATTTTTTATTTACTTTTTTTTTATCAAAAGATTAAATCATCTTCATTTAAAAAAGAAAACGCCACTTTAGAACCATTATTTTATCTACAAGTACAGCAACATTTCGATAAACTGAAAAATAACGGGGAATGAAACACTCGTTAAATCGCGAGGTTCGAAGAAACGGGAAATATGTTTTTTTCTTAAACTTGTCACTCTACCCTGTCTGTCACATGATGTAAAATACTTTATTCTATATCCAATTTTCTTGGTCAATTAACAAAGAACATTTATCCCACGTGACCATTATTAATTTTGATAGTACACTGTCCAAAATTGAAATAAGACAATAACTGCAACATTTCGCACAGCATAAATGTCAGGGATAATAGCCGTATTAATGTAACATTTTGACTTCAGAGCGTTTAAGGGTTTTATTTTGAATGATTTAATGAATTATAATAAATAATAACAGTAGTGTAATCAAGTGTAAACTATTAAGCATTGGATTAAAATCGGAAATATGAGATACACTTACGTGTCCAATATATATATCATCGCAAAATCATCGGAAAAGCGCTCTTTTCAATATTGCATTAATTCTGTAATTATGAATCACCAGATACAGTTTCATTCTCGTGAATGTCCGCAAACGGTCTTTGGGGTAGGATCAAACTGTTGGTCAGATCAACTCGATCAATCCCCAAATTCCCCGACAAAGCTCGAGAAACTCCTTTATCGGAGTTGTATTCAGTCCTACATAACCCTCACACGACTACTCAAGATTTGAACACATGAACAACCCCTATTGTCGTCGATATCATCCAAACTTCCATAAACCGTTAATCGTAAACCAATCGAATCGTCACACAGATAATACAGTGACAAAAATAGCCGATGACGTTGAAAACCCCATAGCAATGTTCTAGACAAACGTGCCTTTCTAAACAATACTTAAGTCAATTTCATTTATAACATTGAAAAAAAAAACGCATGAGTATGCTACACGAAATATATGAGTGCACATCCATCGGCATAATCGGTATATACGCACAACAACGAGTGTATCTTTAACTTATCGACATTTCTTTGACGCCATTCAAGAAGAGGATGTACTTCGGATATCCCTTCGAGATTTTTTCTTTTTTAGGCTTTGGCCGACAGACAGGGTTTATTCCATCATCTGCACTTGACTCATTCAGCCCCTTATCGCGTGGGTTCAAATCCCGGCAGGGTCATTCGGATTTTCATGTGAGGAAGCCTTCCAGCTGGTTTGCGGTAGGTCGGTGGATCTACACGGATGCCTCCGTGCATTCGGGTTCTTCCTCCACCTGTAATTAGCTGGACGTCGCTATATGACTGAGATACTGTCGAAGCGACGGTAAACTCAAATAGTCAAGTCAGGTCATCTGCACTTGAGTGTTCATGGGCTGACTGACTAATGTATTTCATGCCCAATCTCTTTGTGGGTAGTTGGCCATTTCCTAGTATAATGGTTATATAGTGTTAAATCACATCAAAAATTGTTGATGTCAGTATAGCAAACTGACGGCATCGCTTCTACTGTCGCCCTTTTGTAGTTCAGGAAGTGGCACCAGAACCGCCGAATTACCACACGCATTGAAATATTGATTAATATCAGAGATATGTACGAATGAAAAAAAGTTTCGTTTTCCTTCACTGTATACAGAATAGAAGGACAAAATCGTTATTCTGCGGTTCTAGTGCCAGTGGGAAATATGGCCCCAGCTCGGCATTCATTCTGCTGACAATCGGCGTCTTCAGCGACAATTTGGTGTCTTTCATTACATGATTGGTATACATGGAGCTTCCGCATCTTCGGGTGGCTTTCGGTATCGATACAGCTTCTTTCAGGGATTTTTTGGGATAGCTAAGGTATTTCTTAATGTTAAAGTTAATGACGATGGATTCCTGAACGTTTCGGATGTTTGACAAAGGTTTGCCTAAGATCCCGAAGAAGTAACGAATAAAACGTTCGGCGTCCAACTTTTAACTTTTAAAACATGTGTGTATGTACCCTGTCGCGGTCGAGTGTACTCGTGTACGAATTATGTTCAAAAGGTTCGCGGAAAAGTGTTCGTATTTCTTTATTTTAGATGGCAGATTTATGAAAATGTACTGTGATGTAGGCCGATTTACTGTCATTTTCATGTGCACAAATTATATCTGTACCTCTCTCATGGAATAAATTTTTGTTTCCGTAGTACCGTAGTATTTCCGGCCCAAAATTTGGTCGTTTTGATGAAAATGGTCTCAAATTATAGCGTCTCAAATGTACATTTTTTACCGTACGCCTTTCAAACTGCATATACGTAATGAACAAACGTTTGCAATGTCGCCGTAATGCACAAACGTTTGCAATGTCGTTCATAGCGTATTTTGATTTCTAAGGTCAGAAATATAAACAAAACGATGCATAATCTGCTGAAAGATGCAAAACAGAATGTTGAGCAAAAACAGCCATCAGATTTTATGTTCTGAATGAAATTTCGAAGACTAAAACTATTAAAATGATATGTAATGCCTATAGTGCAACTGATGCGAGAAAACGGTGATATTCAAATGGTAAAATCGGTTTAAGTAGGACAGTGAAAATATCGTTGATGACGAGGGCAGTGGCTGCCAAGTGACGAAGACGTCGTCGCACGACACCGCCGTCTAAGCGTTGCCTGCCAGAGATCGGTGCATTGCGATCCCTGAAATTATGTACTGGACTGTCTTAAACATAACTCATGACCAGCTATATATATATAGAGAGAGAGAGAGACAGAGACAGAGAGACGAATGATGATCGTCTTGGAGCATCGGGTGACGGTCGAAAAGAGTTAGAGTTGACTGGGTTCGGACCAGTAATAAAAATCCCAAAAGAAACTAAATCTCAACTCGATCGTTTCCCGAATAATACCTGATCATTTCTCTACCGCTTCTCGAGCGTTCAGCTACTGTCCCGCTTGATTAGTCTTGATCGGCAATGTAAAACATCTTTATAGGGAAATACTTCCGTGTATGTTAGTTAATTTCTAAACACAATGAGTCTTAATAACGGCCATTTAAACATATTTTTCAATTAATTTTTTAATTGGTTTCGTTGTAATTGATCAAAAAGGCGTTATGCTCTAACTGTAGAATGTTATACATCGGACCTGATAATTTGGGGATCGAGCACTTGGGGCAGAGGAAGACTCAGAATACAAATATTCAGTAGCCAGATCTAGATCCAAGTAGTGAGGGGATAAATGATAATTGTGCAGTGATTATATCTACACGTAGCCCCCCCCCCCCCCCCCCCCCGCCTTCTCCACGATGAAGGAGAATAATAATATTATGATGATGATGATGATGATGATGAATGCCTTAATCTAAATGTTGCATAGGCTTGTATTCCAGTCAACGTAACAAAATATAAATATTAAGCATTCTTCATTGATATTGTAAAATTCATATTTCAGAGTGGTCAGAAACACTATCACCTGTGTTTATGAAAAGGTCCAAACAGCGTATCGTCCTCAGCTATGTAGTGATTGGTGGGAATACTTCTTTATCTTCATGTCTACTGTAATCCTCAGTTCATATAGACCACCAGGAGTAAATGTCCCTCTCAGTGCTCTGAAGGAAGCCAAGGTATCCAATTATTAATCTAAGGATCGTATGAAATAATAATAATAATCATAATAATAACGTATATTTTTATGTTATGATCATAATTATTGTTATCACCTCTTTTATCTTTCTTATCACTAGAATACATGCATTTAATTAGGCAAGTGCCTTTTTGCAAAATTTATACGAATCGAGTCGAAAGAAAGTCCGTTCATTTATAGTTTGGCATCAGACTCGAATTTCATTGGCAATACTTAACACCAAGTAATGCTTGAAATATTAAGGCAATCCATCCATCATTAAATTATAATTATAGCCTTTTAAAGGCTTAAGCTTTATGACAGATGCAAGCATATATTGACTTGTAGTAATTGACTCTTTTGCTCAAAGTCTACAGAGGCTTGCATTTACTTTAAAATTCTCACGAACACTTGATGGACCATGATCACAATTTAATGGCGGATGGATTACAGGAATATATCAAATCTGTCACGTTTTTCAAAATTTTCAGCAAACAACAACGTAACCATAGTTTTACTTTACTGATTACATTTGTCAAGGCATGGGCTATTTTTGTACATTTAATTTTATTAGGGATATGATATTAATAAAATAAACATTACTTAACGCTATGCAAGATTAGTAGAATTGCGACCTAAGCACTCTTCGTACCTGATTCAAACTCTTGGATACCAGTCTTCAATTAATTCAAGTACTGCAAAAATATAACAGAAGCACGGGGTCGATTCTACGAGTATCATGCATATGCCAAGATATATTCCCTGTCCAGTCCTTTTGCAGGAAAATGCTGTTCCCCAATCAGGCCTCAGATCATCTCACCTTGTATTTAAAAACAGGATTGAGTTTGAACAATGCCATAGATATATGCCTTGTTCAATTCAGGCGAGGATACAGGATTTTGGGTACGGGCAAGGAAACGTACATTTTAAAATTTCTAAAATTTACTCAATACTTGGGGAGGGGGAGGTGTCAGCGAACTGCATTTGATGTTCTAGTTTAACGTATTAAACACATCTTGGTCGATTTTAGCAGGGCAATTGCAACTCATATCTCTCTTATAAATTCAAGTTTACAAATTGTTAGAAAATGTTCGATTTAACAATTTGCCATTCTTCTTTAAAAAAAATTTTTTTTCCAGACAATGATTAGTCAAAATGGTTGAAAGCCAAGACCAGAAATATCCAGTGCCCGATGACGTCCGTATGGAATACCTACCTACTGTTTGAAAAAAATAAATAAAGATAAACATATGAACTGTCTCTTCCTTTTTAATAAAACATGCCAGTGAATATTATCTTGTGGCGTATGATTATATTATCTCACTTGAACAAACCTGTAGAGTGTAAAATAATTATTGTAATAGGACAAGCATGAAACAGTCACTTACACGTCTTTAAAATGGCCGCCATGATCATTGATTTGATCATTGTAATTTAAGAAGGATACAATTTTGCCATGCTAAGTACATACAATTTTCTGTGAAAATGGCAAAATTAAATATAAATGAAATAGGCAAATTACGGTCTTTGTTGCATATCACTAAAGTGAATGTCTTATATTACTGGAATGGGTGTTTTTTTAATCTTACAAGCTTATTATTTTTTTTAATCTAACAAGCTTATCAATACAGTTACCTAGAGATAAACAATATCGTTGCTCAGTTGCACTACAAACCCTATTCATTAAGTAATACCCATTTGGGGCTGTTCGTTTAGCTTGTGATTTACAAGATCCTCTCAGCAATAGTTATGTGGGGATTTAAATGAGGCATATGCACGTACATGTATAGTGCTGCCTCCCTGCGCTACACGCCAAAGACAAGTGGCCTGATATCTTACCCATTTAAAGTATCCTTATAATGAGTTAATCGGTGCTGGAGGTGAACATATAGCATGAGGACTATACCAGTACTACTTTTACTACCTTAATGTGTCACGACCAATCTTCACTTTGTCAAACATGAAGTTTAACTGTACTCACCTGTTAAACAGAATGTTTTAGTGACAGTGATCCCTACTTTATAATCTCAGACATTGAATAGTCTTAACATATATATACCGGTGTTATGTATGCATTATTTTTTATACTGAATATTTACAAACAAAAATTCACGCCAAGATAAATCGACACGTTACATTATGGACCAGAATTATGAGAAAAGGAAAAGGATTACGAAGTGCTTATGATTAATAGCTGATGAAATCAAATACCACGAAAAAAAATGGGGGGGGGGGTTTATTTTGCAGTTGATAGTGATGATATGCAATGGATTTGATTTTTATCCCGCAAGAAGCAATGTTTGCGTCAAAGGTCTTGTAATCTTACCAACCAGGTTTTGCAGGTGATATGAGTTTTACGGGGTACAGATCTAATTTTTCTTAATTTTCAAATTTACTCCCACATCCATAATCCTGAAAAGCCTCTCCTAATTCCATGACACTTGGTCCTTTCAAAGTAGGTCAGTATAAAGAGAAACTAACCGGGATCTTGCAGATATATCTGTCTTTAATTCGTCTGCTCTTTAAAAAAGACGTTTGCTACCGCGAAATTGAACCTGTCCATATTTGATATAATTTTCGTTGGAATTCAATCATTCCCGTTCGCGAAATATAATATTAAGAGAATTCACTACAAAGGTTTCAAAGTTTATTTAAAAAGTCAGGCAAAATGATCATATTATAAAAGAATACCGAAAGAATTATTTGAATTTGAAAATATTCAAACAAATGAAAATAGTAATAATGTTCTAATTTTTTTTACATATGTAGATATGTATAGACAATTAATTATCATTAGACAATAAAGTTAACCCTCTTCCTCGTATAGACATATTATAGGTTCAGTTTCTTTTCTTAAAAAGTATATTTATGATTTTATTGTTTTTTGTGCAAATGGTTTTAAACGGAAATGGGTTTGTTTTTCGTTTTCCTTATTTGAAATTGAAAACCGAAAAATGAAATGACGGTGTATATTGTATTATTTGATAAACTAGTTCTACTTATTCTAAATTTATGGCAGTGTGACTTGGGTATGCTATAGAACAAATGCATGTTCAGTTCTGCAAGAAATTATTAAGTGAGCGGCGAGGCTAAGAATTACACTCTAATGCAGGTGATCTCGTACAGGTCACTGTCAAAGTGAGTTGAAGTATAGCTGAGTTTATTAATCACAGGTAATCAATAGCGTGACTTTTAGAACACACTATGGTCACCATGTACCCGTAATTTGTGATATCGTTCAGTTTGAATTTCAAGCTCGATTGGTATTTAAGGCCCATTATTTTTCCGAATATTCTTCCGAAAGCAGTGTATATTCATCTGACAGAAAAGCAAAGTGTGTGTCACATATTTGTTAGGAAAGCAATTTATACATACTTGTTGACGAAAAGTGTGCTACAATTCATAAAAAAGGAATAATCTTTAGTTTAAACATATTTATTGCAGATTTGCATAACAACATAGCAATAGGATCTTGACGAAAGTATAGAATACTTATATAGTCAATTTCCCACACACATGAAATACATCAATGGCTGGTCCAAATATGCAACACACGTTAACATAAACACAATTTAAAATGGATAGTATATAATAAAGAAACAACATATTGGAGAAAAGAAGCAGGTGAATTGACAGTTATTCTTAGGAGATAAAAGGTAAGCGGTTGAAATTGAGGGAAAATAGAAAAAAAAATCATAATATAATCTTAAAGGATTTAAAGGATGAATTAAATATTTTCCAAAATAGGGAAGAGGATGAAGAAGATAGAGAGAAAAAAAAACAAAAAAAAAACAACAAAAAAACATACATGTATAATGCCAATAAGCTTATCTGATGAATGAAACAGTTTTCAAAATAGGCTGTCTCTTGGCCTGTTCCTGCCTCGGTTGAAAAAAGTAAAGACCAAATTGTGGACTTGGTTGGGGTAACCCTAACTGCAAGATAAGGTGAATTTTAACTTAAATGATATGTATAACATGTAGGTATTCGCTACGCTTATCAGTATGCAAACTATCTAAATCTTCCTGTATTGGTAATAAATTGATGCACTGCTTTAAAAATGCATTTATTAGTTTCATCCGGTAACATGGGATCACCAAATAATAGTAATAGTCTTCAACATTCATGTTGACATTAAGCTGGTTAATTTTGTCTAGTAAAGTACTTCGTTGATTACTGAAGATCTCACATTCAAGAAGGAAATGGGCGTTGGTTTCAGGATATCCACACAGACAAAGGGGTGAATCGATAAGATCTCGAGAAAACAGGTAAACATTTAATTCACAGCTTTCCATGCGCATTCTAGCATGTAGGATTTGTGATTTTCTTTGTCCAAAATAATAAAAGGTAGGGGTTTTAACATAGTCACATTTCAAATAGTTTTTGAACATATGTAAACTACTAGAATAATCTTTAACTTGAGATAATTAATTGTTTTTACAAAAATATCTAATTTGCATATTCCGCATATCTCATATCAATTTCTGTCGTTTTCCATAGACCTTCTGTATGTCTCTGTAAACGAATCACGGTTGCATAAATTGATGACATAACAGATAAACAAATCGACGACGATCTTTCAAATTCAAATTATTTCCGATAACAGGCCGTCTCAGTGAAAACTCCCAAATGCAAAATGTAAATAATGAGAGTATTTTGACATCCTTCCAAAATACAAAATTGCGTAATATGATTAACATGATATTTTACAGCAGATATTTGCGCATTACTTACCATTTGTGTTAGTCTACAATACATGTATATCCATTTTATTTTATATTTTCTTTTTCATGAAATTAAGTCATTATGAAATTTAATAGGCCTTTTAAATGTTAAATGTCAAATACCAAGTCCCAAGCCAGTTTTGTATTCAAATATCAAATACATTATACAGTGAAGTTATATCTTGGTACCCTGACTCCATATATCAAACTTACGTCATATCAGCCTGGCACTTCGGCCAAATCCGATCAAGAATACTCGTCAGTGTACCACTCAAGCACCGGGCAGGCATCGGCCGGACTCAGGGCAGTCACCTGACAGACGCCGAACGTGCCTCTTCGGTATTTTTTATGACCACCCGATTCATGGACGAAATGGCAAAGACATCGGTATGAGCATTACGGATTAGATATCAGTCATTTTCAAAGTACACGTATAAAGGAGTAAACACAGTCTCTGCGTATTCAGTTTACAATTCACCTTCCTTTTGGAAGAAAAAAAAAATTTCGAATGAAAAAAATGTGTTGTCACTTAAGAGGCACTTGTGAGGCCATACTATGACTAAGTCTTTGAAATTCGAAAGGACATTCAAACAAGTTGTAAAGAAATAAAAGAAATATGCATCGTTTATAATATGGAGGAGTATGACGAGTCTAAAGTGCTGTGGAGATAAAGGTGGCATCTACTGTTTTATTAGTCTTGCAGCGTATTTAAGAAGCAAATAAGCGAAACCAGAGATGCATTTTATATGCGCATCGCCTTAAACCAAAACAAAGTGTACCGAGCTTCGGTCGTTGTTCACCCGACATTTGACGGACGCTAAACAGAGCCCGTAAGGAACCAGTCCGGCATTTAGAAATCGACCGGTTTCCTGCAGACAGTCGTAGCAGTATCGTGAAAACATCGGCAAGACATCTTGCTATTGCCGGCCTGTTAAATGCCGACTGAAAGCCAAGATAATAGTTTGCAGTTATCTCGTAAAGGGCAGGGTCGATCTATTTTTTAAGCCTTTGGTCGGACAAATCTGTTCCGATCCGAACACGCCGGTCAATTCACAGAAATCGGGGACGCCGCCCGGGCGCCAGGTTAAATGTGTTCGTACCATTTGAGCTTATGTCTACTGAGAAAGAATATTTCAGCAGTATATGTGCATCACACACATAAGAAAAAATATGCCATTCCTGACACAGGTCTCTATACCCTATAATTATTCTGCTCGCAATGTAGAGAGAAATAAATTTCGCAGCTTGGGATCGAACCGGCGACCTCCCGTTCCCGAGACTGACATTTTAACACTTTATCCATCGGTGGTCTTGAAGTATTAAATTGCAATTAGTGTAATAATGCTTTAAGTCTTTTGTTGAAAATTTTCGTACTTGTTCCGGTTGCCATTTGCACAGGGACTCAGCGGTATTGCTTTGTAATATATTTATTCGCAATATCCTAACCATTACTGCAATGTAAATATCAACACCATTCCAAAGTTTACTTTGACTTCTGGCCTAGGTTATTGTCCTTTTGGCAGATTCACGAATGTATCAAATGAATAAGTAGACAAAGAGAGATAAGTTTCCTGATAGATTTGTATATTTCGAAAAATGCGATTCTATTGATTAAGTAATTCAAAATATTTGAAAAAAAAAGAAAAATAGTGTCCACCCTTTGAGATAATGTGTATAGTCGCAAAAAAAATACAGGAGCAAAGCAAGACCCTGTGCCATGTGTTTATAGCATCCGCCCGAACTCGGAAGGTAATAAGTTCGATGATCAGCCGTGACATATTAAAGTCGTAAAGATGGAACCGGTATTGCCCCCCCTGCTATGAGCTCAGCTCCAATGTCGACTAACTCATTATCAGGATACTTTATATGGGTGGGGTATCATGCCGCATTGAGACAGCACTATTCATGTATATGCATCATTTTAGCCCCAGCATGACTTAATTGAGTGCATGTTGAAACAAGCTAAACGAACATGCATATTAACTATGGAATAGTTCTAGTGTTTCTACTGCAACCAACAACGATGTTCTTAATTCCTAGGTATCTGTTTAAATACGCTTGTTCATTGTCAACATCCACTTAAGTGATATGCTACAAAACTTAACTTAGTTATTTTATTGCTATTTATTTATTTATTTATTTTGCATTTTACTCAGAAAACAGGACACATGTACTTAGCATGGCAAAATGTTAACCTTTTTAGTAGTGTGTGACGTAGTCACGCACAATTATGGTACCTACATTCTGAGCATCCGTTTCATTAATTGAAACCGAATAACCTCTCAATTTTGTATGAATAATCGAACGATTGAACAAATTTCTAAAACACAGGTATGCTGAGATTCAGCAAAAATGTTGAAAACTCAATTTTCAGTAAAAAATAAATATCTAAGGGACACAATAACTGTTTGTGGCATAAAAGCAGAGAAGAACTAATATCTCTATGATGATGCGTAACTGTAACTTTACCATGCGGAGAAATATAATTTCTTTGATGCAAAGGTGGCTCGTATGTGAATTTTGATTGTGGATGTACATGTTTTGGTCATTTGGTGGTGTTACAATGATCCAAATAGAAAGCTTAACCTTGTAACTTACTAATAAAGAAATCAATTTAACGACCTCAGATACCTCAAGGAGTTATTTGATGCACTATAGAATGGCCGATACCTGTATATCTGCTATCCGAAGTTGCTTCTACTCAGTCTGGAGCCACTGATATTTGCATCTATAAATAGTGACTGTGCCGTCTTCATATCAAAGCGCTGATAGCCCTGAGAGAACAGTGTTGTCTCATTTCTTTTGTATATCAAAGTAAATCTAATTAACTGGGGTCAACAAGGTCATTACAAGAAATTGAAGATAAACGCACCATTTATTTCAACGGACTGTTAATAATTAGCAAATCGCCACTGTTACTCTCCCTATTTCTATAACCTCCAGTTTATAAGATTTATATCAAATATGCATATCTAAATCAAAAGAAACAAGTCTAAAAGAAGAATCAGTCAGATTTTCAATATTAGTTTGGTATCTTGCAAAAACTTCGATTATATAAGATACTGAGAGTACAAATCAAAAGCGCTGACAGCCATTTAACGTCAATTGACGTCATAGAGAAAAGGCGCCAAACGTAACGACATCTTTTGACGTTATTTTGTATAACGTTGACGTCGTTCATAGCAATAACAATATGGCGACTATTCAAACGTCTATAAGGTAGAACTGGCTAAAATTTCATTTTTTTTTCTTGAGAAAGGCTTACTTTTGCCGAAATATTGAGTTAAGAGTGAATTTAATTATCTGTTATATAGATTTGTATACGCAACGTCAGCTGCAAGAGATTTTTCCTCTACTCAAAATATTAAATATTCTTGATATTTTCTATCTTTTTGGTGGTAAGACTTGTCCCAAAGTTAAAACTATGTAACTGGAACATTCTCTAATTCATGTTTTACACATAAGACAACACGTTCTTAGGAGATTGAAATTTTCTCAGATGATCAGCTGCTTGAAGGTGAAGGCCACTCACTACTGCTGCACTTCCGGTTTAAATATCACATGTTTTCGTGAATAAATAATTTTAAAAAATCCTTCTTATTTGGAAGTTATAAATGTAAACTTGTCTTGTACAAAATCATCTGCACATTCCAGTCATAAGGTAAGAATATTTAGACCACTGTTCACTGCCTGTATAATACTTACCTGTGCTTATTCAGGAAAAACCAACCAGTTTAGACAAAATACCCAAACATGTACTCATCTACAAATAGCTTTGCTATTCAGATTAAAGAAATTCTGGCCACCATCGAAGGATGCAAAAGGGAAAGATGTCCACACAACACTACTTTTCCTCTCCATCTTGCTTCTAGCCCTTTCCCTTGATTTTGAATCAAATCCTGGACCGACTCAAACTACCGAATACCTAGATGGAAATTCCACAGTTTTCCCATGTGGTAGCTGCCAAAAACCTGTCACCTGGACATGTAAAGGTGTTGAATGTGATGGATGTTTCACTTGGTACCATGCTGACGGCCAAAACATCGGAAGCTCTATGTATGACAGGCTTGGTGAGATCTCTAATCATGCTGGGATATGGAAATGCAATGCCTGTGACAACATAAACGTCACTCTAATTTCACTACAAAGCCATAAATCCTATGAAACCTCAAATCCTTACGAACCTCTTAATACATCCAACATCAGCAATATGTCGTTCTCGCAAGCTCAAACTTCCACGCCAAAATCAAAACAAAATCCCACATCTAAGCAACCTCTGACAAAAGACAAGTCCAAAAATAAGATAAAAAGACCAGTCAAAGTCCTTGTCGTAAACTGCAGATCAATTGTGGACAAAAAACATGAATATTCTAATCTTTTACATTCCACTAAACCTGACATAATAATTGGAACAGAATCTTGGTTGAAACCTAAACATTTTGACAATGCAATCTTTAATCAAGACCAAGTTTATACACCTTTTCGAAGAGACCGTATTGGGAAAGCTGGGGGTGGGGTCTTTATTGCTGTTAGAAATGACATTGTTGCCCAAGAAATGAAATCCATTCAGTCAGACTGCGAAGATGTATGGATTAAACTTGACCTTTTCGGATGCAAATCTCTCTTGATTGGAGCCTACTACAAGCCACATGAGCATGACCAGCATAGCTGGGATGAATTTTCCAAATCCCTTCAAAGGGACAATTCTATCCATCTAGATGATGCTGCAAAAGCTTCTATTCTAAATGAGCAATTCCAATCTGTCTTCAGCCTGAAATCTCCTAACAGCCTCAGCTCTCTTTGTAATATGAAACTTGTAGACAGCATGCATGTAGAAAGCCCCCTAAATACAATGGCAGACATTACAATAACATCCAAGGGTATTGAGACACTTCTTTCCAACTTGAATCCTCACAAAGCCTCAGGCCCTGACCAGATAAAGCCAACTGTCCTGAAAAACCTCTCCTCTTCTCTATCTCCCATTCTGAAACAAATCTTTCAAAAATCCATTGACTCTGGAATCCTCCCTAAGATATGGAAGGATGCAAATGTAGTGCCCATCTACAAAAAAGGAGATCGCTCCAATCCTGCGAACTACAGGCCAATATCTCTAACCTGTATTCTTTGTAAAACTTTGGAACACATTGTTGCATCCTCCATCTCGAAACATCTTACCAAGAATAGCATGTTTTATGAGCTCCAACACGGCTTCAGAGAATAACGTTCCTGTGAGTCTCAGCTCCTCATTCTGGTTGATGACCTACTGAAATCTCTTTCAAAAAAGAAGCAAACTGATCTTATCTTACTGGACTTCAGCAAAGCTTTCGACAAAGTCAATCATGAAAAACTAGTTTTGAAACTCCATGGCTATGGTATCAGGGGTTCTGCTCTTCAATGGATTAAAGGGTTTCTTGATAACCGCCATCAGTCTGTCGTTGTCAATGGGTCTTCTTCTAACCCAATATCTGTCTCATCTGGAGTCCCTCAGGGGTCTGTGCTGGGGCCATTACTATTTTTAGTATATATCAATGACCTCCCTCAGAATGTCCAGTCGAAAGTCAGACTCTTTGCAGATGACACGGCAATCTACATGACTCTCTCCACGGCCTCCCAATCAGAAATTCTTCAGAAAGACCTTAACACACTTGAGCTGTGGAGCCATAAATGGGACATGGAGTTCAATCCATCAAAGTGTCAGGTCATCCATATCAATAGGTCCAAACATCCAATCCCAACTCAGTACTTTCTTCATGGTTGCTTACTCCAATCTGTACCAGTGGCCAAATATCTTGGTGTTGACATCTCCTCTGACCTGTCATGGGATGCACACATCAACCGCATCTGTCAAAAAGCAAATAATTCACTTGGCTTTCTGAGGAGGAACATTAAAGTGCATTCAGAATCTCTCAAGTCTACTGCTTATAAAACACTTGTCCGCCCTCAGCTTGAGTACTGCTCTACCATTTGGTGCCCTTTCACCGACACACATATCTCACAGATTGAATCTGTCCAGCGTAGAGCAGCAAGGTGGGTCAAGAATGACTATGCAAAAACATCAAGCGTCACAAATATGCTGCAGTCCCTACAGTGGCGTATGCTTGATCAACGAAGAATTGATAGCAGGCTCTCTCATGTTTAAAATCACTAATAACCTCATAGCTATTCCAATATCTGACTACCTCATCCCAATGACGAGACAATCTAGACATTACCACTCTGCCTCCTACAGACTTATACCTGCTTCCACAGACTATTACAAATTCTCCTTCTTTCCGCGAGCTGTCTTCCACTGGAACAATCTACCACCATCTACCGTCGCTTGTTTAACTCAAGAACAGTTCAATCAGGCAGTCTGCCAGATTGATCACATTTCCCCTTAGAAAACACAAAGCTCTTACTTTTATTAGTTTTAAAGTAACACCTTCTTGCACTCTTTTACTCTCAAATTTTATTTTGTTCATAATCTTATCATTTTATCCTCACACAATCACTACTAATACTCTTGCAGCTAGACGCGCAAAATGTCTAGGTCCCCAACAGGGGTTTGACATCATAGGAAGATAGATAGATAGATCAAGACTAAAGGTTTTATGTCGTTGACTATTTGCATATACATTACAAAAATGCAAGTTATTCAAAGAAAATGATTGTAAGGTGGTTTTGACAACAAAAAATAAATATTTAAATATAATAAGTTTCTCTTACTCTGCAAAGCAGTTTAAGTACTGAGTTTGTTTATACTTGATCGATCTTTGTTGTTTTTTTGGTAGAAAGTGTTCCTGTTTGTTTCATCTTGTAGCAATCAGTAACAGAGATAGTGTCGCCTCTGTTGTAGGTTGCAGTAGCCTGTTTTCCAAATAGAGCTACTTTAACAGTTGCTGACTCTGCTTTGTCTTTCAGGCCAAGGAAGCGAAGTTCGAGATTACCATCTTTTACATATTTAAGTGGTGAGGTCTAAAAAGATAAAAGAACAATAAATATTAATAATATTTCATTTAAAATATGTAATAAGAAATAAGCTGGAAATGTAATTTTACACCTATACAAAACAAGGATATGTCCGAATGACACAAAAGCCTGAATTGCATATTATTTCAATGAACAAGGCATTTTTTTTTTGGATATGTGTTGCCCATGTTATTATGAATAAGCATGAAAAGTATCATACATATCCGATAATCAGTTCATGAACAATCAGCATAAATATAATGGCAAACCTCAAAAGTGATGAAGCAACAGAGTGCCACAGACTGTCAAATGTTACTTAAAAAAATGATAAGCTACTGAAATATTGAATGTCACCAGTTAATTTTTTAATGAATTTTATTCATTAAAAACCAGTAAACAAAAACAAAGGACGTGGAAATAAGAAAAGGTTAAAAAAAACTGTGAACTAATGATCACTGCAGACTTTGATCTGTTATTTTGGAAACAGTGGCAAACTTGCATGACAAACTAAACTTGCAGAGAAAGTCATGTGAAAAATAATATTTTATATAAAATCATTTGGATCAAATGTACAAGCCTTTCAGAAAAAAAAAAAAGAAAATAATTCTGGAAAGGGTAATCATAGAGCTTAACACTTACTTGAACAACCTTTCCAGCAACAGAACTTGCGTTTTGAGAAATCAAAGCCTCCTCTAGAGACTTTGATGGACTGTGTGCAGTGCTGCCTAAAGCCGTATTTGTAGAGTCTTTGACACTGTCTGGAACATCAATGGCTGCCCATGATGAGACTGATGATGAAGACACAATCCAAAATTGCTCAAGGGTCGATTTCCTTACTACTTCTTGAAACAAGTATGTCTTCCCTTGCTTTAGAGTAGCAACAATTTTGCTGCTGTAGATTCTCATTTTACACACAGCATTGCTGTCTGCTACAACAACTGGCCAATACTTTCTCTTGCTGCCATCTGCAGTGTTATACTCAGTGCACTCATCAATGTGCAAGATTGTCCCCGCAAAGTTCTGTACTGTGTTCAGGGCAACATCACATGCCTCTTTGATGGAGGTGATGGTGAATGACATCTGAAAAATATATGAATGCTAGGGTAAATAACTTAGAGATATTTTCTTCAAAAGACATTGTATAACTTATAATTTGGATGCTACTTTTAGTATGAGTAATTTTTATATGAAGGCATCAGAAGTAGAAGGTGAAAGTATGTTTTTATATAATATAAAAAGTATACACCAAGATGCATTTGATTTATTTTAAAACAATGCACAAAGAGAAAAAACAGTGCTTTGTAATGATAAAAAGAGATAATATCTGAAATAGATAACAGAATAACTATTTGAAAGTAGAGAATACTCACTTGTAATATCTCAGGGAGATAAATTTGTAACAAAGAAAAGTTTTTTTTTCTTCTTTTTTTCTTTTTTAAAGGTAACCAAAGTTACGAAAAGATAACTACAAATGCAAATGAACAGACTGGAGCAAAAGAGTCAAGTAGGGTGGTTTGACAAAACAGGAGAGCAAGATGCATTTAGAGGAAAAGATAGTCTTTTTTTCCCCCAAAGTTTGATGAAATTTGTATAACAAAGTATGAATTTAAAAGGTAAAATTTTGACAAAACAGATTATTTTTTGGCAAAAAAAGCATTACAATTATAGAATGTACTTTTAATCAAAGCTGAAGTTTATTTATCACTTTTGCATAAAGTGCAACAGATATCAAATCAAAAATAATGTTTTAATGTTTAAAGAAAACTACCACATATCATGGCAACCTAAGCTCACTTTACAGGGGTTGGTGGTTATACAATGACAGGTTTTTTTTTCCTAACACAAATGTTCTGTTTTTTTCCCTAACTCATATGTAAAAATTTAAAAGTTATATAAATTTAGAAAGATGAAAGGTAAAAAACCAACATGGGTAATAATAATAATTGATATTTGTTTGTTGTTGTACTTTTAGCTGTCATATAATTTGCTTTAATTTTGAAAAGTGGTAAAAAAGAAATGTATCCTCAATTTAAGCCCTGTTTTTACCAAAGAACTTTATTTAACCGAATGGTGTACATAATAAAATGAACAGATAGTTGGAAGTATTTTCAAGGGGTCACATTAAGTCCTAATGTTGTTTAAATTACTGAAACGGTTTCAAGTAAACTGCAATATTATGGGAGTGCATCACTTTACCTTTTTTAATCCTATATTTCATGTTTAAATCATGATTAACCACAAATTATTGAAAAGTGAACCTTTATTTTATGTTGAGGAGACTAGTCTTCCATATACAGTGTATGTTGTATTTTGGATAAATACAGAGTGGTCAAAATTACTTTCAATTCTTTTTGTCTGCAATATATGCTAAGAAGGCAATGAGGATAACCCACTTGTCTTGCAATATAGACAAAGAAAGCCATTTTTAATCAGGATGAGCGGATAAATAGAATTTTTGACCCCTGATACATTCTAAAATAAAGATAGAAGAACAAAAAAAGTTATAAATGTTCATTGACATACTTAAATTCAACCTTGTTTTTACATAGAAAAGACTTTTTATCCTCTTATCATTTTTATGTTATTGCAATAAACTTCATCTTTTGATAATTGTGTTCATGTATGTGTTTGACAACAGATGAAAATGAAATAAGTAGCCAGATTAAGTCAACAACTCTCCTCATTTTGCTCTGCTTTGTTACGAAGTCTTTCGTACTCTTCTAATACAGTGTCATTTGCTCTGATAACACTGGGGCAAAACCGAAGTAAATGCAATCCATTTAAATTAGAAACACGACTTAGGGCAACATAAACCATCCCTGACTGAAAGACACTGGTACCAAGATCAATACAACATGATGGAATAGTCATGCCCTGCACTTTGTGTATTGTGCAAGCCCAACATAATGTCAGTGGGAAATGCTCTCCTAACAACGGATCTGTCAGCAAATGTGTATTTATGTTCAACTTGAGAAATTGCAGTGACAATTTGCCCAGGAAGAGTATGATCAAAACATACAAGAATACATAATATATTTCCTGTTGAATTCTTTTGAATATTGTTAACTGTCCCAATGGCACCATTAACAAGACCCCTTGTTACATCTAGATTTCTCATAAGCATAACTCTTGACCCAATAGAAAAATGAAAGACATTGGGCAAATTGCCAGCATCACGATCATCACTTGGAATTAAAGTTGCATGGCATTCATGACCAGCTTGACTGTCATCTGCAGAGAAATAATTTGAAGCATGTGATGTGAAACTATTATTGAAACGGTTTTGGGCAATGCTGATTATGTTCATGTACAGCATTACGTGTAGGATATATGTATAAAGCAGTTGATGACAATTCAGTATTTGAGTTAAGAAGACGATTCTTCAAAATCTCAATATCATCAGTAGAAAGCAAACAAACTCGTGCTCTGTTTAACAACTGAACATACTTGAGATCAGAAGATTGACGAACATTTTTACGAAGAAAAACTGGATGGAAAAGATCCCAGAGAATCTTGTTTGTGAATGCATAAGCACCTCGAACAGGCTTTATTTGGAAAAAATCATCAAACACAATCATGTTAAATCCTCCAAATGGAAACAAATTGTTTCCAATTTCACCAAGACGCCTACTGATGTAGGTAAGCATTTGGTCACTAACCATATTGATTTCATCAATTATAAGTGTATGTACACCTAGAAATTTTCTTTGTAAACAACTTAACTGGTAAGCAGTGAGGCTATCATAGTTCATGTATTTGGAAATAGGGATATTCAATAAGGAATGAATAGTTTGACCATTTATGTTCTTTGCTGCACATCCTGTTGGTGAACAGCATCTAACTGGGGACTGGTTAGGCAAAGTAAATGTAAACAATTGCAAAAAGGAAACAATAGTTCTGAGTAAATACGATTTTCCAACACCAGCACCACCAGTAATAAAAAGTCGTAAAGGAGTATCCTTTTCCTTGAGAAAATGTTGCTGAACCAAATGCAGTGCATTTTGTTGATAATTTGTTAACTGTTGAATGCTCTCGTGAAATTCAGTATGAGTCATAGAACATGCTGTCATTTCATGATAATGCAAATCATCTGAATTAGTCAAAGAACCAGATGTAGGAAATGGTCTAGCTGGCAAGAGCAAAGGCATGTTTGCATTGGGAAGTTCATCACCAGGTAAATGTCTGATTTCTGCTTCAGTCAAATGTATGCGACGAATATCTTTTTCTACATTTTGTAAGAAAGAAATATGCATTATCATAGAGTTATTTAACATAGAGTGTTTTGCCTGAAAAGCTGCTTTGGCATTTTCATGGCCTGAAAGTAGTTCTTCTTCAGAACGGAAAGGCAAAAGCAACATTAACAAAGAGTAATAATATTCATCACTTGATACTGAATAACTTGGAAATCTTACCACACAAAAGTTGCTTCTTTTTCTAAGCCAGACATCATACTTTTTGTGTCGCCTGCATAGCATGGCAGACACATAGGGATCACTTTGTCCGTCGTCGTCGGCGTCGTCGTCGGTGTCGTCGGCGTCGTCGGCGTCACACTTTCTTGTCCGGAGCATAACTCGAAAAGTATTTGAGGTATCACCTTGAAACTTAAAACATGGATAGATCACATTGAGGTGGAGTGCAGTGCACAAGAATGATAACTCTTACTTTCGTATTTTCTGAGTTATTACCCTTTGTTGATTCTGAGATTTTATTTTTGTCCGGACCATAACTCAAAAAGTATTTGAGGTATCACCTTGAAACTTCATAGATGGGAAGATCTCATGGATTTGTAGTGCAGTGCATAAGAATGATAACTCTGTTTTATTTTCTGAGTTATTTCCCTTTGTTGATTTTCAGACTTAATTTTTGTCTGGGGCATAACTCGAAACGTATTTGAGGTGTTGACTTGAAACTTCATAGATCTCAATGGTCTGAGTGCAGTGCACATGAATGATAACTCTGTTTCTCTTTTTCCT